>JAWWEV010000001.1:58122626-58137849 GCA_035583235.1 Hafferia zeledoni | reverse complement strand
AACTACCTGAAAGGATGTTGTAGCCAGGTGGGGGTTGGTCTCTTCTCCCAGGCAACCAACAGTAGGACAAGAGGGCACAGTCTTTAACCTCTGCCAGGGAAGGTTTAGGTTGGACATTAGGAAGAATTTATCTACAGAGTGACTGGGCATTGGAATGGCCTCCCCAAGGACGTGGTGGAGTCACTGTCCCTGAAGATGTTTCAGAAGAGACTGGATGTGGCATTCAGTGGTCTCATTGACAAGGTGGTGTTAGGTCAATAGTTAGACTCAACGATCTCAGAGGTCTTTTCCAACCCAAATGATTCTGTGATTAAGCAAATGGCTCACAAAGGGCAAGACTGAATATTCAGGATAAAACAGAAACTGAGTTGAAAAACACTACAAAATGTAATTATGACATTAGCAAAAAATGTGTATTACAACCTCTTTCCTTGAGAGGGCAGAGAAACTTGTCACCCAAGATAACTCTTTGCAAGTAAGACTGTGCATGCCAGTCATTTAACTGATTTCTCCAAATAAAATTAAACTTGGCAAAAATATCTCAAGCAGAAATTTGTTCATTCCTATACAACACGAAAGGGTTCTCCTCTATATTTGGGTTTTAGTGAACAGGTTGACATGAACTTGTTTTACTCTCCTGTTCTCCAGTGTGCACCACAAAGAGGAGGGAAAGTCACTACAGGTGGAGTTAAAAACATAGGCTACCCATTATATTACACAGACAGTTTAAGCACCATCAATGTAAGATGGTATGAAAGGAAACTACCCACACTCAGTGACTACCACAGATAAGACACCAAAGCAGCAGTTAAATCTCAAAATTTCCACCTCTTTCCAATTTTATATTCGGCAAGACTTGAAAATTTATTTTCATGTTGGTTTTAGATAGCAAGCTTACACACCCTTCTACAGTTAAACTTAGCTCACAGTTGTGTATGAACATAAGTTAAAATTAATTATGATTGTCTGAACTCTAAATAGGTACTGCCCTGTCACAGCTAATGATTACACTAAAACCCTAATATTAATGCTCACCTAAATTTGAAGTATACAAGTGATCAGGGAGTACACTCCAAGAGAAACGACAGATAGAAAAAATTGATTTAAAAAAACCCCCACACAAAACCATGTACTATTTTGTTCTAAGTAAGAGGAGAGTGGTGAGTCTTTGAAAAACATGACACAGCTTCAAAGCACAGGGCATATCAAATCCCTTATGAATTAAATGTGGTTTTTCTTACCATTCAGTGTTTCTTCACATCTTTTAATCCAAATAGTAAAGGTATCATCTACATCTAGAAGAGACCAAACACAGTAACATTAAAACTCTTCAAGCACCACATGTATTGCATGAAGAAAAATTCTTCTCAATTGCCAATTGAAACAAATCTGTCCCAAACCTGCATCTATTTACTAAAACAGGTAGTATTTCCTGTTATCTTCTTGTAACCTCTGTCATTCCAGTTAAGCTTTAAGTATTTTTGTACAGCTCCACTATTTTATTCTATTTAATTAAATTCAAGTCAATTTGTAGGACACTAGATTTTGTCTAACTGACCCAAATATGCTATTGTTTCCAGCCTGTTCAACCCCGTGTAACTGCTTAGGAAGTATCCCTTCAAAAATAAAATGTACATAAATTTTGAGGAGTACCTTAGATCATAAAATTGCAACCCCACTCCTCAAGCCATTTCCTCTTCCCTTAGTCACAGCATGGTTGAGCAAAAGGAAGATTGCTTTCTAATGTTATTTTATAAAATAAAGAAACATTGCACATTCCACAACTCAACACATCAGGTCTTACTTCAATATCCCCATAGGTGGGTAATGGGAAGCTTGCTGTGGTACCTGGGCCTTGCCAGTCCTACCACCAGTAATGAGCACAAGCAGGAAGCAGATCGTTGTCAGCATTCCGGATTAAGATTTAAAACAGCTCTTACGTAAGCAAGGAACAGAAATATGTACCATGTACTTCTGCCCCCTTGTGTGACAAAGAAACCAGCCTTGCCAGCCAAGAATTCCCCAACACAGCTACTACCCCGAAGGCGGCAACAGCTGAAGTTTTCTCTCTTTACCACCTGCTTAGCACTATGTGCCAAATTTTGCCTCTGTGCTTTGTCCATTCTGCACAAGCTGCATTCAACTAGAAGTTAATTGCATTGCCAAAATGCCTCTGCTCACAATTGTTTTCACCTGGGATCCATCAAACATTCCACACAGGTAAATTCTGTTACTGACAAAAACTTGCCAGCAAATTAGGCAATATACAAAAGAGAATCAACTAAGTCTGTAATTTTAAAAAGGCCTTCAGGAGTCTCCTCATCTCACAATTTTGTAATAAGATATAGAAAGCACAGTTGAAACTACATTCAGAGGAGAAAGTAATCGGGAATTGATAAGTTTCAAAAACACTTAACTGAGTGAGCAGCAAAACAATGGCAAATTAAATTCAAACAGGTAGAAGTCAAGCAATTCAACACAGAAAAATGTGCTGTATTTCAGAGATTCTGAATTATCCAAGAGGATCCTGGTATTCACTGACTTATCTACAATGGTGTCTGTAGCTCCGTGTACTGTTTTGCCCTACAACATAAACAGTATGTGAGGTTATTCATGCACATAAAAAACCTCAAACTGATACTGGCTGCCTGGCGTGGGACAAGAGTATGAAAAAATAAAAGATTAGTCATTCAATTAAACTCACCAGTGACAATGTTGGAGATGTATGAAAAGTTACCTACCAAGTAAGGAAAGCTACCTAAGTCATAGGAAGGAATTACTTCCTTTCATGGAAAGATACTAAATAGACAACTTGACCAGACTGCAAAGACAAACTTCCCTCTCTAATGTGCAAAACTAGAGGAGACTACTTAGTTATCCAAACTACCAACACAGAAAGAACGTACTGAAATTTTCTTATTTTTAACTCCTATTCCAGAACAGCCTAAACTGACAGCTAAGAGTTGCTGCAATTCCACCACCACTCCCACTGTCCCAACACTGCTCTGCCACTTCACCTCTGCTGGCTTCAGCACTCAGTCTCCTCATTAGGGCATTTCAACACATTCATCCAGGGGGAAAATACTTCAAAAACAGTAGCTTTCAGCAGACTTAATGCACTGACAGAAGAGGTTAAGCAAGCACAAGAGTAGCAGGGAGAATGATCACCTGGCATCAAGCACAAATTAACTTTCACTGACATGAAACTCCACTTTTAAATCAGAGGACCGAATCACTTACTTGGGAGAGCAAAAGTAACTAAATTTTTGCTAAGCCTTCATGATCCAGCCACTGTCACACATCAGACAACACACTAGAAGGTCTGAGACCACAACAATGCTTATCAGATTGGTGCAACCTTTCAAGGTGCTTTTTTTTACCATCTCCTCTTGCTGCTTGGAAGAAAAGGAATGGAAGGAGGAGAGGCTTTTATTTACAATGGGGGATAGAAGGGAAGAGAAAGGAGCCACATAACCATCTTGCAATTGCTTTGTTTTGTGCTTCCCCACGTCTTCTACCAAAGCTTTCTGTTTTAAACTACTCCTTTCTTGCCTACAGAATAACGTCAGGTTTTAAAAAAGCTCTAATTGTTTCCATACTAAAAAAGGATGAAGTCCAGCTGGGAAACCAATACTTTAAGAAGAAAAAAAGAGATGCAATAAATATGCTTCTGTGATGAAGTGGTATGTAATGTGAGGTAAAAGTCTATTCTGTCAGTCTAAACACCCATCAAGTTATACATTCTTTCCAAAGACTGGTTTATCTTTCTTTTAAAAAGAAATTCCAGCTATATGTAAGGAGCCCGCTCTGTTCAGAGACTTTTCTATGACACTTACAAGTACACCATTTCCACCATTTATCTGCAAAACCTCCAAGAAGCTGAAAAACACTCTCCATTTTAAACAGAAAAAAAATAATATATTAATTGCTAAGAACTTTGATGTACATTGTTTAACACTTTTATGCAGTGATTGCACAAATGTTCCCAAAAGTCAGACATCTGAAGTCAGGCACCTAATTCATGAGCCTTTAAAAAAAGAATTCTTGGTCTTCACCTTAATCTAACACATTACCCATTTTTTTCTCATAAGCAAAGGAGTACTGTACACACAAGAAATTTTAATACTTACTGTCCAACCTCTGTCCCTCTCTGAAAGACTCTAAAGCAGATGCATAGCTTCTCATGTGATATTCACCTAACCTGACAATAATAAAGAAATACACAAGGAAACGGTAATTACTTTTCAGTCTAATCCACATTCTCTAGATGGCATGCTGTATTGGTTAAAATGGCACATGTAAACATTTAAATCACCTAAGAGGTGTGTTTTTGAAATGACAAGGGCATTTAGACAATCACCCCAAACTAAAGGGCTTTGTATATGTATGTATGTATAGCCAGACTTCCCGAACGCAGATCTGGGCAGGGCTCTCCCCACGTGGGTGTGCCCTTCCAGCCTGCACAGTGGATGCTTTAGGTGAGGCACAGCGTGCACAGAACTGGCCCCACCGTTTAAGTCCTGAGGTTCATCTGCCACGGCTGAGTGCGCTTGGACAGTGACAGTGAAGTCCTCAGGACTGTCACAGCCCCCGGTACTGACCGGGGCTGACCCTGCTGAGCATCCGAGATCTGATGGGATGGGATGGCTTGAACTTCCAGGGGACGGTCCCACTGAGACTGGAACTCAGGACCTTGGGATTCAGAGTCCGGAGTGCTCTCCATTACACCACAGGACTGCCCCAAGGCTTTGTATAACCATCACTTTATTAGAGATGGGCTGCAAGCAGCAGGGCATTAAATTTATTCATTCAGTGTTGCAAAAACCTTGTACAAAACCATAATCCAAACACTTGTATTGACCTAGAGATTATCACAATGTTCACCAAGTACAATAAGTGATACATACCCTTTTCTAAGGAGCGCTACAGCATTACTTGAATTGAGTTCTAGGGACTTCTTTGCATCTGCAACTGCATCTGTTGAAAGTCAGTTTGAAGTTGAGAAATGTAACAATAATGTTACAAACAGCAGTGAATTGTCAGTCTTGTAGTAGTGAAATTTTCTCAGGGTGTACCATGTTGGCTTTCTTAGCTTGCTCACAAATCACACTGTTTGAACTAATTTCAGCCACGACTGCTACAGGTGAACCCTTCATGCAGCTGCAGAGCTCTCATGTAAGATGTAGAATGACTCTGACTTAGTGAAACTCTCTACTTAGATCCAGAGTTTCAATCTGCTTGTTTGGTTTTTACCAGAAAGAAAAAACAAACCAAATCTTATTCACTTAATCTTTTTCCCAGGCATTATTCACTTATCACATTCCTACCATGACAGGATTCAGTCTCCACCAAGAACATAATGATGGAAGGCACTTACAGCACAAGGCTTGAAAACTGTCTAAAAAGCCTAGGGAAAAAAAGGCTGCCAAGATAATACTAGGCTGAAATCAATTAGAAAGCTGCTTCTCTAGAGTATCCAAGTCATTGAAAGTTTTGCCGGAACAGAACAATCAAAGAAAACTACAAAATTATGAACTGACTGTAAAAGCAGCATATTAAGTTTACAGACAACACTTTCTTTCATTACTGTATTTGGCTTCAGATTGAAGACACCTTCTGTAAAGAACATGCCATAATACACTTTTAAGAGGATTCTTAGAGTTGTCTGAAGATGTTACCAGCATATTTCTGTAGAAGAAGATGAGCATAAGCTCGTTGACAGTAACACTCAGCATCATCTGGATTCTTTTCCAAAGCCGTTGTCAGTTCCTGTAAACACACATGGAAATAAAAAATGAAATTATACCTCAGAAGTTCCCATAAAAACACAGAACCAAACTCTGTCAAGCAGGAGACATTTCAGACAATGATACCCTAACTGGCAATTCTGTTCACCTGTTCCTTAGTTCTCAGCCACAAAGCTTAAACATCAAAGTTTGAAGTACAAGGAACCTGCCAATTCTATCAAATTCAAGCAGCCTGTTTCTCACTGAGAAGGAAATGGGACTTTCAAATGCTTCAAACATGAAATCTACATAGATGACCCTTTGTATTCCAAAGACCTTCCTACAATTCTCAGCACATTTGTACACAGGATTGTCTGCTGGATTGGAGTGCAGTGTGGTATTAGGAATTTGGAAATCAACATGGAGTATGTCAAGACACTTGTGTGGGGATAACATGCTCAAAGCACAATGAAACACCACATAACATATTACTGAGCGTGAGAGATTCTTTCAATTTATGCTGAGCATAAAAGCAGGAGAACAAAGTATTTACGGAGCACAAGCCTCAGAGGATACACTGTTGCACAATGGAAATAAGAATAAAGTAAATCCCTTGTTAAGGGAAGTCACTGGATATATGAATTGAAGTAATTATACTTTGCTCTCGATGAGAAAAGTTTATGACTTTTGTAGACAGGGTAAAATCACAGTTACAGCACAGATCTGGAAAGAGCATCTCCAATTCACTCCGTATTAGTGAGAGAAGTTCTTCCTCTTTGCTAGAAGACAGTTAAGTTTCCCAAAGCCACTACAGTACAGTAACTCTGTTTGCTAAGTTGACTTCTACTCAGACTTCCACTTGGAATCTAGCAGGCATGAACAAAAAAATAATAAATCATAAAGCTAAATCATAAAGCTAAGATACAAGGTTTAAACTTGTATAAATATTCACATAGCACAGCTGCCAAAACTCTGTCCCACCAAGCCAGAGGAAAAAAGAAAGAGAACTTGCCTTAGTTCTAATTCAGATCAGGGTCTTTTTCTATTTAATACATGTCCCATAAACTGTTTATGCCAACTAGAAGTTAAGTGCCCGTAACAGCTTCCAGCATAGCACGAGTTCTTAGCAGGGTGAGACACACAGCCACGTGTGTAGGTGCAGCACAGAAACCTAAAACCTTGGGGTCTCTGAAGAAAGTGGCAGGCAGTAGAAAACTGTACCTTGATCAAACTGAACTGATGCCCTCCTGAGATTTAAAGCCATTCAAGAGCGATC
The DNA here is from genome assembly GCA_035583235.1 of Hafferia zeledoni. Taxonomy (NCBI): domain Eukaryota; kingdom Metazoa; phylum Chordata; class Aves; order Passeriformes; family Thamnophilidae; genus Hafferia; species Hafferia zeledoni. The sequence continues at coordinate 58,130,847 of JAWWEV010000001.1, read as the reverse complement.
ATCATGACAGAAATACCCATGGTTACAAGTATTCCACACGGGAGGGATATGAGGCAACTCACATGTTAAGATTGGTTCATATTACACTGAGAAGTGAAGCACTTTTGACACTCAAAACCAAGCAGGGTGTGACTCTGACATTGAACATTGCAGGCACATTCACTAGCAGTCACTTCTATGACAGATCTCCTCTCTCTCCTGTGATTTTTGCTGATGACAAAAGCACCAGTTAGAACCAGCAACATCTGAACTGATTCTCCTACTGAACCAGCCTCAGGAAAGCAAAGCAAACCAAAGCCAAGCATTTCAACAGTGTGAAATGAGTCTCTTTGATGGCTTTCTATCAGTAAGTCAGCACACCTCACTCAGCCACATGCACGGAATAAGTAATTCCTGTAAGTTATCTGAGAAGACAAATAGTACTTGACTAGCACCAGGAACTCAGATTATGGACACCAGCAACAAGCTCAGACTTTGTCCTCCCACTCCAGTATGTGTTTTCTGCATATTTTGACTCTGAAGGCCCTTACCATTAGAACAAATTGCAAATGTATTTCTAAATACATTGTAACATTCAGGTCCTTCCATGCTAAATGATAAAGAGTTTATATGAATTAAAGGTACTTTCTGACTGCGCATAGTAATCTACCTTTTCAACTTAAAATGAAAAAAAAAAAAGTCATTGATAAGTTCACAGCTTTATCATTCAGACAGTATTAAAGGATAAGTGATGATCCTGCATTTGCACCAGATGTACGTGCAGAAAGCCAAAGCATCCTCTAGGAATTAAAAGCTATCAAAAATCCCAAACATAGCACAGAAATGCCAGGCTAATTGGACACAGTCTGGCCACATATGGAAGCATTACACAGCAGCACTTAAGAGGGAATTGTCTCCCAGATTAGAAATACAAAGGGCATGAATTAAAAGACCTCACCTAAGACCATGCAAGCACGGTATAGCACTTGTAGATCCAAGCTTGTAAGTCAGCAAAATGCCACAGTGAACTACGGGCCATAGCAGTTCAGAGACTGTGAATTCAGGAATTTTAAAAGAGGCCTAACAACTGACACCACTATTACTGTGTCAGATATTAAACAATGCCTACAGAATGTGTTACATAATGTTCTGAAGTACTGAATGTAGAAAAAATGAAACATGAACTAGAAAAGCAAAGCAACTATGTTAAAACAGGAAAAAACACAAACGCATATTCTGTCAGTATTCTTTACTAATTTCAAAGACCTTTTGGTGTCGTGGATTTTTAATTTGTTGGTGGGTTTTTTCACCACACAATATGAAACTTTGGGGGTTTTTTTTAGCTCTCAAATTAGTTTTATTATGCCAGATATATTTGGGGTTTAGATGTCATTTACCTTTTGAAAAATTTTTATAAGCTCCAGTGCAATCCCCAAAGAACTGAAAAATTCAGCATCACCATTTTCTTTGTGTAAGATAATTTTTAGTACTATTACCTGTTCCATGCAAGCAGAACTAACCACTGGCATCCTCTCCCCTTCCAAGCAGCTAACTAGAAACACTCATCCACCCTCCAGATCTGTCCTCCCCATCTAACTGTTTTAAGTAAAAATAACCCAAGAAAACACATTAAAACACGTGAACAGGGAAAATCATAGAACAGGCGAGGCTGGAAGGGGCCCCAAAGGACCACCTTGTCTAACCCCTCATGGGCAAGGCGGCCCCGAGGGCAGTACCAGCAACCTGCCCATTCGTGTCCTGAGCCTCCAGCGCGGGCACCTCTGCCACGTCCCGGGGGAGCTGCTCTGCTGCGCGACTGCTCTCGCCATAAAAATTTTATTTTATTATGTCGAGAGGAAATGAAAATCAATCATGGTCCCCGCAAAACGCAGGGAGAAACAAGAATAGATCAGGGCAGAGTAAAAACTAAGATGGAATACATTTCTCCAATGAGCTTGGGGCATTTTTAACCACAAATCGCAGCTGATGTTCTCACGGGCGCTACCATCTACCTACGCGGAAGAGAAAAGTTGGTTTGTTTTGCTTTTTTCCCCCCTTCCTTGCCCGTGACAGGGCCCGCCGGCCCCTCTGCCCAGCCCTCACCTGAGCGAGGCTCCCCGGCCCGTCCCCGCCCCTCCCTCACCTGCGCCGCCGCCGCCGGGTCCCGGTCGATGTCCCGGTCCGAGAACCTGCCGAGGAAACACAACGCCGTGAGCGGGCGCGGCGGGGCCGGGGGGCGGCCGTGCCGGGGCGGGGTGGGGTGGGTGCTCACCGCCGAGGGGCCGCTCCCGCCCGCGCTCCCGCCCCCTCCTCCTCCATCCGCCCCCGCGAAACTTCTGGAGCCGCCGCGGCGCCTTCGCCGCTCCCAACCGACAAGGCCGCGCCGCGCGGGGGCTGCCGGGACGGGAGCAGCGAGCGACCCGCGCGCAACCCGCCCCCGCCACGCCCCGCGCCGGCCCCGCCAAGCCTCGCGCCGGCCACGCCCCGGGCCCGCCAAACCACGCCCCCGCCCACACCACGCCACGCCTCCGTCTCGCGCTGGCCCCGCCCCGCCCCGGGGCGGCCCCGCCCCTCGCCTGGCCCGGAGCGCCCAGAGCGCTCCCAGAGCAGGCCCAGTGGAAAGGGGCGCGCAGGGAATAGCCAGCGCAGCTCCCGGCCCTGCACAGCATCCCAGCAGTCACACCGTGTGCCTGAGAGTATCACCCAAACGCTGCTTGAGCTCTGCCAGGCTTGGTGCTGTGACCACTTCCCTGGGGAGCCTGTTCCAACCACCCTCTGGGTGAGGAACCTCCTTCTAATATCCAACCCAAACCTCCCTGACACAACTTCAGGCCATTCCCTGGGGCCTGTCACTGCTCACCACAGAAGAGATCAGTGCCTGCCCCTCTTCATGCTGAACCCCTCAAGATCTGAATCAAACTTCGCAGGGTTTTTTTTTTCGGTTGTTAATCAGTAGCTGTAGCTGGACTAGTTACGATTAAGCAGCTGCATGGCAAGCATCATATGCTTGACTAATCTTTTGTTTCAAAGGAAAAGGGAAGACAATCCCAAGGGGAAAGGGCTGTGTGGACAAGAGCCACCAGGAGTGAGGTCAGCAGGGCTGGGCAGCAACTGGGGAAAGGTCATTCCCGTAGAGGGACACTGAGACGACCAACCCACTCACCACCTACTTGAAACGGAGTCAAGACTCAAATGGAGAGAAAACTGTGCCTTTGCCCTTTTAGTGTGAGAAGCAAGAGATCACAGAATCCATTAGGTGGGAAAAGACCTCTGAGATCATCAAGTCTATGACTGAACACCACCGTATCAACTAGACCCCGGCAACTGAGTGCCATGTCCGGTTCCTTAAACACATCCAGGGACGGTAACTCCACTACCTCCCTGGGCAGCCCATTCCAATATCTAATCACCCTTTCTGTGAACAAATTCTTTCTAATGTCCAACCTGAACGTCCCCTTGCACAGCTTAAGATACAATCAGCAATAGCGCTTGGAGTACTAATTAATGGCAACAGTTATATAATCTGTAACCAATGAATGCTGATGCTTTTGTTTCTTAAAATTTGTAACAAGCGTGAAGTTTTGATAAGCAGAGAGCCAGCAGCCTCTCGTGGGTTGCCACCTACCTCCCTGCTTCGCACAGAGCAGAACACAGAACAGCAATACCTCACCTCAGTGTGTGAGTCAGTGCTGCACACCAAGTACCCAGCCCACATTTAGGACAAGAGCAGCATGTCCAAATGGCAGATATGGCTTCCCAAAGGCAACCTCCTCCTGCCCAGGCTCCCTCCCATGAAATGCCTCAGAGACAAAAAAGTGCCTTTTTCTCCTCCGCCACAAAGGCAGCTGTGACAGGGAAGGGGTGACTCAAACTCCAAATGTGAGCCCTCTATTTATGAATTACTCCTGCATCTCCCTTCCTTTGCCGAACCAAAGAGAGTTCAAGGTTCAGATCCACCCAGCTGGTACATCAGAGCCTAAGGGGTATGGGGAGGGAGTGATTTTCATTTGCTGTTCATTATACAACAGAGTCTGCTGCTGGAGAAACGTTACTGCTGCTAGAGGTTATCTCCACTTCTTCAACTGACATAAACTAAGCTGGCAAATTATTTTCTCCATGTAATAGTTGCATCTATGGCATAAAGTTTTTTTGGTGAACCCTGCAACCTTATGGTGTGATTTTTTTTTTTTTCATATTTTCAGTAAATCAGAACAACTTCCCCCATCTAAAACCAAACTGACGTCAGTCAAATGTTATCACTTCAGGTTTTCTAGAATTATGAAATACTTGCAGTATACGAAAAAATCCCCATGGTACACTTTGATTAAACAAACTAGCCTCCCTCACCAGTGCTTTCGTCAATCTAACAGAGCCCTCAGGATGAGAACTGTTATCAGATATGCTTCTACACTATCCACATTCCTAGCAATATTGCCAGCACTCCCCAGCTGCAGGGAGTGCTGCCAGATAAACAAGCACTGGTGTGGGCATGGCCAATCTTCCTGGAAAGGGGGTGAGGTGCATGGGGTTTGCAGGTGGAAGCCCGACTGCATGGGAGTCAGAGAGAAGAAACACTGAATTAACAGGGCAGCTGTGGCAGAGAATTGCTTGTTCAATAGTTTGTGGAGTTACTTCTGTGCAACTAAACCAAACTACCTCTGCCACAGTTCTGCTCCTATTAGTTTTTCTAGTACTCATATGCTTGAAGTTATATTTAACCTTATCAACCAATTAATAAAACTCCCACATGAATTCAATAACAGAAAGTCATATTTCCTTTCATTTTATACTGATAGAGTCATACCAGGCATGTTTATTTTTAATCCACCTCCTGTTGAAACACTGCAATACATGAGGTTTTGAAACCCTCACAGTCTGAGCTATCAGCTGTGTTGTACCAGCTACAAAGACCTTTGCAATGAATGGCACCCTAGAATTGCATTCAAAATTTTGGGTTGCTTGCCTGTAACGTACTGGGAATTGATGGAAAAGGAGAAGTTTAAGTCCAGTTCTTGGATTTAGCTCATCCTTCAGCTGCGCTTCAACAACATGCAGTACTGCTGTCTGAAAGGATACCCACAACTGTGTTCAAGCCTATTCAGAAGCGATGCATGAATTGCTCGTGTCCAACAAGAGACCCACACTAACTAATCACGTTGTCCTGTTCCTCACTGTATTTTAGTTATTTATGATGATTGTCAAAACATTATAATAATATAAAAACATTTCAGTCAATACAGAAAAATGTTTTTCCATTTGATTTATTTTCATAATAAACCAATTAAAAATACAAAAGACAAGGACCCAAGGTTCAGTGGGCTCCATCATTTAAAAATTTGTCTTTAAATACAAATTCACTCTGTAATATGAATACATATAACATTAGACCTCTAAACATAATGATCTTATTTGCATCTATCAAAAATTTATATGGAAACAAATTAGCTGAAAAAACTTCCCTGCGACATCGAATGTACAGTATTTACAATCAAAAAAGAACTCCTAGCAGTATTAATCTCAAAAAAACCTGCATAAATTGTATATATTTTATTTCCCTCCCCCCTTACAAAATAATCTGAAGTAAAAAGCAAGATTGTTAGGCTTCATAGTCGCAAACTGGCATGAAACATTTGCACCTGTAGTGATGCCGTTAGCTTCTGTAATTAAATATATCCAATGTTTTCATATAAAATATAGACATGGCATTGTCCATTACCGGAATATATGTTTTGTGTACTCTCAATAGGAGTGTGTATTCAATTTTGCACACACAAGAGCTTGTGCTGCAAAAATGCAAGAGGATACCTGGTTATCAAAGTCTAAAACTGATGGAATTCGCTGATATGAAACAGATACTCAATCATAAAAATTCAAACACATGGAATGAAACTGTCTCACTAAAAGTAACTGCTGCTTCAAAAATTAAGTGATACGCATACAGATTAAACAGAAAAGGTTACAATAACAATGTAAATCAGCAACAGACTGAAAACGTAAAATAAGAAAGACGTTTGAAACTTTGGCCAACAACCTCAGAAGAAAGTCTTCATAGCATAAAAAGCATGTTCCTTCATGCCTGTATTTTGAGAAATGAGTAATATATAACTTTATTTATATGACAACACTTAGCAATTAACAGAAAATCAAAATCCATCCTAAAGCATGAATTCTAACAATTAAATGCAGAAATTAAGTAGCTTAAACATCTTGCTCAAAATCAAATCATATATACATAACTTAAAAGGTCCCATCACATTTATGAAAACAATCATCCACAGGGTCTTTTTTTTAATTATTTACTTGTTAATACAAATTGGGTTCCAATGGCTCATTTTCTTGCTTCACTTGAATGTTAGATGGGAAACCATTTGAACTGGACACTACCATCACAAATGGTTGCTGCTGGAATCTCTGCTCTGACTGCTCAGTATCGTCTGATTTGTCGCCCTCTTCCTTTACTGCTTCTTGCACGCCGACCTGTTTGGCTTCTGGTGCTTTAATAACCGAAGTGATCACTGTGCCCGAAGGATGAGACACCACCTGTGAGCTGCTGGGGGAAAACGACACCACGGGGGTAGTGGCACTGAAGGATGGAGACGAAGCCATGTTGACTGTTCCATTGCAAATTGTCTGCACGCTGCTGGTGAGCACCTGCTGAACCTGTGCTGGGCTCAGCACAATTGAGGAAGGAGGCGAGACTGGCTTCTGAGACTGTACCATGACGTTTTCTTTAAGAACCGTCATAGGCTGTGAAGTAGGAATTGCTTGTAAAATGAATTTTTGGGCCGCTGTTACTGAGGCTGGATCTGTGCTGGCTATCACTGTAGTAAGAGGCACTGTCTGGAGTGTTACAGTATGCAGCTGCTGATTTCCTGGAGAAACAACCACTGGAACCTGGGTTGGAGTCTGTAAAGTCCTGTTAAGATTGGAAAAGATTATAGGGTTAGAACACTTCCATGCTGAATTCTGAAAAATAAAATTATTACAGAAAAATCGTTTGGCATCATAAACATTTAATTTACCCAGCATTTCCAAAAAAAGTAGCAGTATGTCTCCTAATAAAACAAGAACTGGATCTCACCTCTGAATTCAGTGAGGTGTTCCCAAAGTAAAGGTAACCTGCATAAACAATGCTGCCATCACCAAACTGAACAGCCTGCCTTTGAGACACTCAGTAGTTCATCAGGAAACCTGGGAATCACATCTAAGACCTCCATCTCAAGAATCAACCAACATCACAAGCATGACCCGCTACACATCTGCCATTAGTTTCACAAGTTACCTTAAATAATTCACAAATCACAAGCCTAAATAATAATAAGTCTAAATAAATCAGGCCTTAATTCTTCTGACATCCACATGTACATTTAACTACAGGCAAAAGTATCCACATTGCAGCAGTAAGTCTGGTTAAGACCTCAGACTCCCAGGCCACACAGTTCTCTGTCTGCCAGGATCATACAAGTCTTCTCATAAAACAACTGAACAGAACCTGCTCCCAAAACAACAGTTTAAATTAGGAGTGATTCCATCCGTTGCAGGCTCACAGACTTGGGTGCCACATTACTTTCAGTAGATGTACAGCTGCAAGGATGGCGTTAGAGGGTTAACGGCTGTACTGCTGGAGTACACAGCTACTACATTGGTGACAATGGTGACAAACTGTTGAAACACACTCCAGTCACACAAATAAAAACAAAAAACAAACAAAAAGCCCAAATCACAACATAAACAGTTATCCAGGGAGGGAAAGACCAAGGAAAGGTAACTGCTTTGACACCTTCCCACAGCTTGCTCCAGACCACTGTGCCATGCTGTCTCTGACAATCTTTCCTTCTGCTTGTCATGCAAAGTTCTCTCCAACCTTCCTGGTTCTCTTCAGTGTTTTCTTCTGCCTGCCCTCTGCCCCTTTTTTGGTCTTAAGCTCTCCCTTGTGTTTTCTCAAAGATAAACAAAAATAACTATCTCCTCCTCCCAGCTTATTTCTACCCCTGCTGAAATCACTTTAGATGGAAAGCAATTTACTGTCAACATTTGTGCTTTCAAGTCAATGCACAGTTCTGCCTGCTCTTCCTTTTGAAGACTGGACCTCAAATATGCTGTCAGGGTTGCCTACCACACATCTACCATGGAACAACCTCCTTTCTGTAGTCCTACCCATGTAGTATCTGTGAGAAATAATGAGGGAGGGTTCGTTGTGGGAGGAAGGGAAAGAAGGGTTTTTGGTTGATGGAACAGTTGA
>JAWWEV010000001.1:58044519-58122526 GCA_035583235.1 Hafferia zeledoni | reverse complement strand
CATTAAACCTCATTTTTGCTTTGCTCTTTTAACTCGTCTCTTTCTAAAATTTTCTGAGCCGAGACTTTTTCTCACAGTATCTATTTCTCACAGCTCTGTAAAATCCTACTTGCCTGCATTTAGCCACTGACCAGTCAGCTCTGACTTAGCATATTCATGATGCCTAAACTCCTGCAAAAGACTCTCAAAACAACATTAGTGGAGATAGATAAAATAGCCCTTTAATGAAAGCTTTCAAGATGCACACCAAAAGCATGTGCACACATGTCAGCCAAATGTTACAGTTTTTATAACTTTCATTAATTAACAGGTGATATCAGTAGCCAACCCATGGTACCAATTTCCCCTGGTACCCACCCTCAGAACTCTCAGAACTGCCCCTTGGAGCCCCTCCAAGGGCTCTGAGCTTACTCTCCTGTTTTGACTACAAGCTATCTTATTGTTTCAGTTAGAGTTCTTGCAGGTGTTCTTCAAAACGTGTCCTAGGTAATGTGTTACAAAGTGCTCAATAACTTCTAAATACCATCTAAAATGTGAGAATCTCAGGAAAACTTACTCAACTTACATAACTCTACAGGAGTCTACAAAATGCACACTAAAATCCTTAGGCATCATTCAAAACTCCCATTAAAAACCACACTGGCTATCAGAGTTGCAACAAAAAGCTTACCAAAGCAGGGCTTAGGTGGTGCTGAAGCTGTGGGGTAATGTGGATGCAGATGCTGCTGCCAGCCATGATCTAACCACACAGGGAGTTGCATTCCCCCTTTCTTAGTGCAGCAGTGGCAGAGACAACTGAAGGAATATCTATAGATGATTTTCCAGGTCCTGCTCAGCTCAGTCCTCTGCGAAAGGCCTCTAGCTGAGCTGCCAAGATTGCTTCAGCAAGAGCAGCCCCAGTAACCCTGCTGGCATCAGGTTCAGAGCACTTGGGTACTCCCTGAGCACGCTCTAACTGCGGACAATCTTTTCCCCAGCTCCCACGTGGCTTGGTAATACAAGCAACAAAATTTCCATCTGTAGCTTTCTCTTCCTCCCAAGAAAGAATGCTGCAGTACCCAGCTATGGTGCAATAGCAATATAAATCCAAATCCTTGTCAACAAGGCTCCCATACAGGTCTTATCACAGAAGCCATCAGAACCAGGACACAAAATTTGATGCCACTGACACCTGAGTCAGTCTTGAGCTCCTTTTTCACACAACTAAAGATAGCCCAAGGAAGAAGCTTGTGGAAATGGGGCTGGCTGGAGGTGAAGCACCAGCTAGAGTGATTGCTTCTTTCTTTCAAACTTCTGGAGAACTTGGTGCTGCACTGCAAAGACCAACAACTGAACTTAAAGTGGAAGGCTCAGAACGACAGTACCAAGGCTCACACCAAGTCTGCTAAAGGTTATTAATACTAGCTCTCTTTTTTTTACTCTCTCTCCCCCACCTCAGTAATTCTCGGAGACCTTCATTAAAAAGTCACAAATGTTTGTCAGAAGTAGTAACAGAATAAGAGTACGCATTAGCTCATTAAAAAAAAAAAAAAAAAGTAAATTACCTACAGCTAAACAAACTTGCAGTAAAATCAAAGTGTCACATAGCTCAACCCAGGAAAGTCTACAGAGAACAGCAATGCCAGTGGAACAGATGAAGGAAAGACAACTAACACTTGCCATCAGAAAAGCTTTAAAAATAGTAGATACCAAGCCAGCTCTTTAATCCATGAAGAAACTTACCTGAGCTTGAAGGATTAAAATCAACTCAACAGCTGCAGTTTTGAAAGCAGCAGCCGAAGCTGATAGCCAGTGTGGGTATGCCATCCCAGTATTACTTTGAAGCTACTTTCTTGTTCTCTAGTTGTTTTGTAAAAAATAAAAGCTTCTAGTTTGTAAAGGGCTGTAAAGGACATCCTCCAAAAATATGAACTGGATCTAACCAATGCAGCAAGTATCTGCAAAGCACCAGGAGCAACATCGCTGAGAAACGGAACCAGGCCATTTGTCTCAGCACACTGTAATTAGTGTCTGCATGCCGATGTTAAGCCATTTTATTTCTCTTGAAAGCCAGTCCCATACCTATGCATCATACTGTGACTAACAGTTTACTCCAGATGCTTTGTCTTCTCCATCAGTCAAGGTACAGATAAACAATACACACAAGCATAAACCTGTACTTGCATATATACGTATACACACACAGTGTGAACCTGCTACAGGGAACACCTGCAGCAGACGTCTGTACAAGCACACCATAAATATTTATTTATGCTAACGGTGGCCAAGTAAGACATTTGCCTTAACTGTTAAAACTACAGACAGCTGTATCTGCTTACTAACTTAAAATCTACCTGCTCAAACTGTTTGCCTTGAATATCACTGAAAAAAATACAGCTTGGTTAATAGTTTTGTCTGTTAAAAAAAAAAGTACATACTAATTAAGGTGATTTGTTAACACTGGGCTACATTATTTTTGGTGCTTTGAACTGTATATTTTGCTTTGCTTCAGAATTTCACTGTCATTTCGCTAACACCATTTCTACTCTAACGTAGAAATCTTTTGGTTGATTATTTTAAAAGTTCCTGCTGAGGTTTCAAACTGAAAAAAGTATATTGAGCAACAGTGATGAAAAGGAAATGCTGCCATAAAACAATCTGGTTACAACTGAGAAAAGAATGACAAAAATTTTGAAGTCATTTTAGCTTGGCAGAAAATGATTGTATATTTCTTGATACATTTGTTACTGTTAGAATTGTGCAATATCTTATTAGCTCATCAAGAGGTAACTAATGATAAAGCAAACAATAAGTGACAGGCAAGAAAAACGAGTTTATTAATGATAACTTATGTGAAAACTATGAAATGGAGAAGATACCAATAAATACTGAACCTACAATACAAGGAAGATACCAAAAAATAGCGAAGCTACAAGCCAAGGCAAACAAAGTATTTCAGAGCAGAGTAAGAAAATCAAACAATGTAATATTAAAAAAATAGAGAGAGAGGTAAAATTCCCCCTCCAATATACATGTTGTTCAACCTACAGTTATAGGGGAAATGATAGCCTGGAGGTAAACAGGCTAATTTCCAGGGACTTTACCCGTTGTACCATTAATTGATTGCCACAACTCATTCAGTCAAGCTAGGAAGAGAAAAGGAGGTGAAGGGCTGGGATGTGCTTTTCAGAACCACTTTAGATGCCCAAGCTGAGAGGTGACCTCCTCTGAGAGACTATACAAGGAGCATCAACCAAATGCTGCTCAGGAGCTCTACTGAAACTGCTCCACAGCTGCACTCATGGACATGATCCTCAGTCTTCAGCACTCTTATCAGTACTTCACCCCAGTGTACTTCCTCATAGCCACCAGCCATTCTACAGCACAAGCCAGGCAGACAGGTGCTGCTAAGCAGTCAAGGTGTCCATGAGAGGCAGAAAGGCACTTGATGCCTTCCTGCCCAGTTCTAACACAGCCTCCTTCAAAGCGATGGCACTGCATGTTCTTGTCTAGCACTTTACCTGGACAACACCATCTCTTAATGTTATGAGGACAGAGACAGAGGACTCAGCTCTTAAGGTGTCCCTTTTACTGACCCACAGAGTCTTACAGTCTTCTTTCTAGAATTTTTCAAAACTGCACAGTCACGTGAATTAAAACTCAAACTTTGCTACTAGTAGAAGCCTGCAGAGCCTCCACCTCTTTCAACAGTGCCAAAGACATGGAAAGAGAGCTCCTATGGATAGCTTGTTATTGTGCAGAAACAAAATTAATCTGACTAAGTGATTTTGATATCTTTTTTGTCATAAGAAGTTGCCTTCTTGCCTACCACAGAAACTAAATCAGAAGTGCCGTTAACAAAAGGCCTTCTCAGCTGCAGGAAAATCAAATCAAAATGTTTGGTTATAACCAAAGTCTTTGCTGTGATAGAAGTTGTCCCTATTGTAAATGTGCTCTAAGAGACACCCTAAGCTAAAGAGAGTTTCTTGTAGAAGACCACGTCAGTCTATTTCTGACCAACACTTCCCTCAGGAAGGATGTTTTTCTCACCATCCTGAGACCTGGATTGTTGTCAAGCCTTCACTTAAGAGATTACAGAGATCAGTTCCTTCTAAAAGCCACCTGTTTGCCTTCCTTTGGGGAAGGCTCCAGCAGCAGTGAGCCAGATCTCTACTAGTCAGTGTACAGATCTCTACTACTACAGTATCTACTAGTCAGAGTACTGAAGAGCTTCCACTTCAAGCCTGCCTTTGGAGCACTGATAGAACACCACTGTCTAACTGCAAACAGAAGCAATGAAAAGCAGGTGCACTGATGGTGGCCAATCAGAGGAGGCCATTCCAAATACTTGCCAGAAGTTATTTCTGATTATCAGTCCTCAGCTGCCATTGTATTCCTTTGCTCATGTTCCCCAAGTCCCAGGGGGACCTAGTGAGCTCTTTACCAAGGCTGGCACTTGTTACAGTTTTTATTCAGCATTCCTACAGGAATGGCAGAGGAGTGATGGGCTACGGCGTCAGCTGACATGATGTACAGATTTGACTCTTTTATTTATTCAAGAAAAAAGGACTGAAAGCAGACTGTCACTGCAAAATCTCAGTAGGACAGTGCCAGACTGCCTCCCTGTGTCTGTGGGGTTATGTGCACTCGAGCAAAGCCAACACGGGCAGGGTGTGAAGTATGATTACAGAGCACAATGGTGAGATTCACTGTGCAACTTACACAAGTTAATGTCTACATAAGGCACGTAGTGAAGACACTTCATTTAACACAGCAGCTCTAATCACCTTTTCAGAGTTGATAAACTCCTGCTACACAAATCGTTTTTTCACTATCAGCATGGGTGCAAGTCAGACACAGAGACAGATTATGGAATACAGCAGAAAGCATGTTTGCTTGGGGTACACATGACTTTCGAAGGTAATTGCCTCTGCTTATGGGGACACTGTGTCAGCAAATTCTTGGCTTCAGCACTGTTCCTACGTAGAATGCTCATGCCCTGCAAAAACACAATTCAAGTTCAGCTACTTCTTTCTCCTCTTGAACGAGAATCCTGACACTGCAATACATGCTCGTGACACCTTTAGAAGTAATTTTCTACCTCAAAGGTTGCAAAAAGGTCAAGATGAAAACTGTGCCTGATTCATCAACTGTTCTCCAGTTCAGAAGTGAGCACAGAGAGCATGCTCCAATGGTCCTCTGTGGTCTTTATTAGCTTTTCTCCCAACTACAGAACTGAGTCAGGATTCTGGTCTTCTAACATGCTCTGTGCAAGCTATCACAATGAGAACTTGCAAATACAGAAAAGAAAAAATAAACTGAATACTGATAGACACATGGTGTTTAATACCTGAAGTCTGCTAAAGCATTGTAAGAGGTCTGTCAGTAGTCACCTAATTCCAAGTTTCTTGGTACACAGAGCTGCCAGCGAGAGGATTCAGCTGTGTCCCATACAGTCAATAATAGAGGCAGGCACATAATTTAAAACTACTCACTACATAATCTTCTCTGAACCATAAGTAACATGAGAACCTCTTTTCACTACATCTTAAATCACTACTACTCTAGATTTAAGGCAAATTAAAATGCATCTCTCTTTATCTGCAGCCCTCATCATTTAAGGCAGAAATTTAATTGCCCAAACACGGGCACCTTACAGCCCTGTATGATGTCCTAGACAAAGGAAGGCCCTAGCCTTACAGCAGAGGCACACTTTCTGGAGCAACAGAAATGACCCAATGAACATGGAGCTGGATCCCAGGCCAGTGCCTCCTAATTCCAAGCTAGAATACAATTACTCCAATAAACCAGATATTCTGGTTAACCTGTGGCAGTTATTCTGGTTGAAACAGAACAATTTTACAAGCACTAAATTAAAAGAAACTTTTTCTTCCTTGTAAAAGCTGGTTTATTAGAAAAAGTTAGCAATAAAATGCTCATCCAGAGAGGCTTTTTTATTTTTGTCTTTTCATTGGAAATATGTGGTGCCAAACTCAGCTCCCAGTTACACAGCTGAAGACTGCAGTAACTTGCATGCACCAAGCCAGAACAGTTAGATCTGCAGAGCAGCAGTGCGTTTACAATGCCGAACATTCCCACTGGGAATACTAGATGCTTTCCTCAGTCAGCAAAACCCAGTTTGCTTGACCTGACCCTGCTCCTGCCCTGTTTCCCAAGCTTCAGTTAACACAATACCACAGCCTTTCTCTTTAAGCACTGGGGCTGAAGAAGAAACATTTATCCTTGCTAAGGAACACTTCTCCCCTTCATACACCAGCACCAAAACTTGAACAAAAAGCAGATCAAAAGCTATCCAAAAGCCAAGACCTTTCCACTTCAGAGTAAAGATACACGCTTTGTGCAGCTATAAAGGAAGTTGCTGCCTGTCTCCTGTGAAGAACCAACCACGGATTTTCACTGGTATGCCCATTTCTTTGAGAGACACCAAGAGGCCCTGGGGACAGGCTGCAACACTCTCAGTGATGGTCTAGGAGCAGTCTGTACCAGGCAACGTTGCCTAGTGCCAGGAGAGGAATGGTGACATGAGCCCTTCACAACATTCTTCACATGTGATTCTTTTACCAAGTCCCTCAACAGAGAAGGTGCATGTTCAGAACTTACTCTCTGAAGGCTATAGTTAAGTGTTTAGAAAGCAATTGTTTTGACCTCAGAGATGCTCAACATTTTCTCTCTTATTTTTTTCCTTCTTACAACACAACAGAAGCAAATTGCTGCAGAGGGAAGACCATTCACTTCCACGAAGAAGAGGAGTGAACATTTACATGAATAAAACTTTAGAAGTACATTGCATAAGACAAATTATATGGTTTCAAGATGTTTATGCTTCGAGGCAGAGCCCAACCACACACCAGTATGCGTCAGAAAACCTTTCAAGAATCATTACCAGACCCTAGTTGCTGTTTTGCCCAAATGACCTTGACTATTTACATGCCCCAACCACTGAACAGCAACTGGCAACCAATGTTGCTATTTGTTCTCCTGCTTTCTGCTATAAAGTGACTCCAACCACAACCCTACAGAGCATGTGCGTCCATCAGAAGGTCTGTCAGCCCTTAGTCTACAATGGTATTCAGACTTACTGTACATTTTCAAATCATGTAGACCATTCATTTCAACCATTATGGAAGCCCCATTGCAGCAATTAAGAATGTGTACACAAACACATTCAACTGCTAGAGATTTATAGCTGTTTGAACAAACAAACCTTTGTTTCAGCTTTATTATAAAACAAGAAAAAACTTGTGCTCCAAAAAAAGTTCAATGTCTCATTCCACCTCACCAAACCACTTGAAGTTTGCAGTTCAAAGCTGAGCAGAAATGTATCTGCCATAAATGGTATTTTGAGAGCTTGGAATGGGCAGTGACTCTGGCATGGGATTCATCAGCACCTTGATTTGCAGCTTGTCCCAACCTGGTGTTTTTTATTTTCCCTCTAACCACTCAGACCCCTGAGTACAATCTTTCTTAATCAGCAATAGTTCTATACCATTCTGAAAAGGTCTGATGGTTCTTTTTTTCCCCTTCTTTCCAGACACTTTGTCATCTTGGCTAAGAAAAGCGCAATTAAAGACTTTATGGAATACTGTTCTAAGTTGAAAACAATGGATGTGAATGAATGCAATACAGAACTCTAAGGCTTTACGGCTTTTATTTAATTTGATCTTCTTACATATATAATCTCCACTACTTTTTTTCATTAGCTTTACCCAAGGTCCAATTGTGAAATACTGTAATGTAATAATTGGATGTCATACTGTCACTGAACAGCTTTCCAAATGTTAGGCTGGACTTCATACCTGCCTTAAGTCTTACAGATACTTCTGTTTGTTGTTACCATTCTTTATACCATCTATACTACTGATACTGTTTGTGATATATAATCTAGGGTAGGTATAGCCTAGAGCTATTTAATTCTGCAAATTGCTGAACTTTCTCCCTATTAATGTTTAACAGTATTGTTCTACTGACTGATATGGTACTATATAGCCTCAATTATGTCTGTACTTATTTCCTTTCACTATTTATTCCCCTTGTCAATTTTTATGAGCAAGTAAATCCTTCATCAACTCTGAAGTAACAGGACTGCACTGTACTGAGTAGCTTCATTTCTAAGCTTTAAAAACATACAACACATCACCTTGATGCAGATCTTTATTCATTTTCTAAATTAATTTCAAAACTGGATTTTTTTGTTAAATTCTTTATAATTATCTTTCACATAAACTTCTGATCAAATAATCTTTCTCTTTCCTGTTCTTTGGAAACAAATTATTTGGTCTCATTAGTGTCGTTACTTACTTCTCTGAAAAAAAGTACATGGTAAACCCCAGATAGTCAGTACCACTCCAAAACTACTGGTGGCTCTGGATGTAATTTTCAAGGGAAAGAATAGAGGGAGCAGGAAATTGCATTGCTGCCATTTGTCAGCACAAAATTTTCGCTATTAACAAAGCAAATGTCAAAAAAAGTTATGATAATTGGTTGAGAATGTGCAGCTCCTGAATTATAGCCTGAAGTTTTGCTGGTATAGCATTCAAGCCCACAATCACCATATACAACTCTGACATTCCTATGAGGGGCCTAGATAGCAAGAACATTTCTTTGGTTTAGGTCTTTTGTAGTCAGTATACCAAGATGAACAAGCTCCATCAGGGGATGCCTTGGGCTAGGGTAAAATCAAGCTTAAGTGATTGTTTTTAAAGCCTCTTCAATTAGGATACTGCTACTAAGGAGTAAGTGCAAAAGAGACATATGATGCTTTAACACTGTGTAGTATTAGCCAGCTGAATAACAAATTAATTAAGCATGGAAGCATGACTGTCTTCCAAAATACTCTACAGCTCCCATGGGATTATTGTGCTAATTTTTTTCTAAAATCAAAATAACTTGTTCTTGTAACAGCAGCAAAATGCTAGAGCAGGCGACATGGAGCTTTCCCTTGCTCTAACTGGAGACAATACAAAAGATTAAAGAGATTACAAAAAATTCTTAAGAAGAAAAGAAGCAAGAAGGAAAATCTTTTTGAAGGGATCACACAGAGCTGCCACGTATAATTCAAATGCAAAGACACCAACAGTTAGTTAGTATAAAAGCAGAGACATGAAAACACCGTTTCTGCTGTAGGACAGAACTTACAATGCAGATTTTAAGGAGAAACTGTGTATTTTTCCTCTCTAAAGGATGTGCATCAAGCCTAACACCATGGGAAAGATATGTTTCCCTCCACCAAAGGCAGAGTATTTACGTGTGTACATGCCACAGTATGCTGTAGTCACTCCAAATTCCTAGGATCTGGCACAAAGACATTGCTTCACTTCAACCAAACTGGAAGACTAGCATTTCTTGAAAGCAAAACAAAGAATCTAGTCTATCTAGCCATCATCCAGTGAATTTATTATCATTCAAATATTTATTTTCTGTACCTTTTCTTACCTTATGTTCTGAACCGAGGAATTCAAGGATTCATCTGGAACATTACTGGTTACAGCTGCATGTCCTTCTGTGAGGGGCTGCAGCGGCTGCATTACATGAACTGTCCGAAAAAGCTGAGTGGGATGTACTGGCTGTGGAGATTGCATTGTCCTCAAAACTTCTGAAGTCAAGCCAGGTGTCTGCTGCTGTCCAACTTCTACATGCTCCTTCAGCTTAGCAGGCTTTGGGTTTCCTGTTTTTAGCACTGCAGCTGATCCTCCCTTTGTTCCTGCGTTTGCAGATGCTCTAGTTCTGCTTGATTGGTTTCTGTTTGCCACAGCAGTGGAGAGCAGAGTTGAATCTGATGATTCAGTGCTAGGGCTTGCATCTTCATCATCGATATAGATGAGATCTTTTGGCATTTCTTTAAATTGGTATACTAGACGCTGACCTTCTACTTTAGCCAGGATTCCTCTTTGGTAATAGTATCTGTTTAAAGTGTACACATATTAAGTTACTCAGGTTTTTTTGGCAAAAATGGAACAAAACAAAGCAACAAAACCCCCAGAAAATAAACACAGTGATAACGAGTAAGCAAACTTTTATGTGTCTAGTTTCTTCATTATAAAAAAAAGTGGCCAATCTCATAGTGTATTTTTTTCCTGAAACAACTTTCATTTACTGGTATTTCATGTCACATTTTAACCTAACCTTAAATACTTCTGAGGAGAAAAAGAATAGAACTCCATGACTTGGCAGCTCTGCTATCAACTCATACATACTCTTTAAAAGGTTGCATGAAACTTTCAATTCTCCTCTTGACTCATACAGTTCTTTCAGTTACCTGAATTCACACTTATTCACCAGTGAGCACAGGCAGACATTTTAGCTACAACAAAGCAAAGGGAAGAAGATGGGAGGGCAGTACTTCTGTTATATTTACAAATTAATAACTTGAAATTATGCACAGTGAGTTGAGGGGTGAAGGGAAATTTAAAGAAATGCATAGCTGCTCAGTTGGACAATTATCAATCAGCAGGTAAGACTGAAGCCTCAAGGATGTCTGCTTAGTTTGCACAGTCTTTTATGTACAAGAAAACCCCCAGACTGATAAGCAGTGGCACATGATTCTATGTTTTAAAACTTTCTGCACACAGTTGAGAGAAGAGATTCAAATTTTATGTAAAAGGCTTGCCCCATTTGAAATCTTCAGTCTTTTACTTTGTGTCTGACTGTGAAGGTGCAGGTTTTTTGAAGCACTGAAACATGTCTATGCTGAAACTGGAAGTGACTGACTTGGAGTTGAGGTTAGTGAGGGTTACTTTTAGTTAATTAATCAATTTTGCTGAAATAACTTCTTCATTTCCAAAACTAATAGAATACTATGCTGTTATATGAATTAGATGATGTACTTAATGCACGCAAACACTTAAGGCAACAAAACCAGTCAATTATTAAATATGCACATACCTGAGAGCTCTCCCCATTGTTTCATAATTCATGTCAGGTTTGTTTTTGTGTTTTCCCCACAACCTGGACACAGCCTTGGAATCCACCAGTTTGAAAATGCCCTTCTCTCTTTGAGTCCATTTGATATATTTAGGACATGTAGCTTTGTCCTGGAGCAGTGCTAGTAAGAACTCCCAGAGATAAATTGTATTTCCTAAAATGAAAGTATTAAAAAAAAAATAAAAAATTAGTGGACCATATTTTATTAATTATGCAAATAATCTTAAAATAAGAAGCTGATATCTTTACAAATACATTGTAACATATCATCAAGACAATAAAATAGTGAAGGAAGGGCATAGGAAAAGATTCTTGTGAGTTAATATAATCTGTGTGCCCAAACACCCCAGCCACTCTCTCTGTACCAGTGGGGTACCAGTCAACCTACAGCTGCCCCACTGCAACTACCAACACTGGACAGCATCAGTCACCTGTGTGTCCATTTCCCTTCTGCCTAATCCAGTTACAGAAGGACTCACTATTGCTTTACCTTGAAAAGGAACATGTTCAGGTCTATCCTCTAAAAATGCTGGAAAGTAAGCTGTTGCTTAAATGCTTTGCTGAATTGAGGTGAGTGTTATAATCCTCTAAAAGGCTAAACTAAATCCTTACTTTTAAGAATTAGATTTATATGGGGCAATTGGTGCTATGTGCTGAGGCAGGCAAATCTTCAGGAATAAAGTACAGTAAAAGGCATTTTTTTAATCCAGTGAGAGCTTGCACTTGTTGGTAGACAACATTCAAATGTCATTTTACAAACAAGCAGGCACAAATACATATATGGAAACACATCACATCTGTTCAGTGTTTACCACGTATAAATAAACAGTATTAAAATCACAGACTGTGAATAGTTAAAACAAGTACAAAATTTGCATATTTTTTCTGAAACCACATTTAAAGAGTCTAAACTCACACAACTAATGAGACCCTTTTTCCTGCTTTTTATTAAGGCTTTTGGTGTTTGATATCCTTTTGGGAATCTGAACCTGCACATGACCTTTCTTAGTTGTTAGTCTGAGAAAGTAAGTAAAAACTTATTGTATCAAGTCCCACAGGTAGCTGTGCAAAAACACAGCAAAGACAGCATGTGCAGGTTTCCTAAGTTCCACAAAAAATGATGCCCGGCACATGAGAAAGTGACAGGATCTCTTTGATAGCTTCAGTTTAACCCAGAACATTTTTTCAACTTTAACAACCACCAGTCTGACCTTTTTTTAAAAAAGAGGTCTCTCAAAAATTGAAATTCCCATAAATTAGTAAATATTCATCAAAGTCATCAGCACTGGCAGTAGAAAAATGTTAGCAGCTCCTTCCAGCAGGTGGAAGCTTGAGAAGTGAGCATTTGTAGAAAAAAAACAGTGCCTTTGCAAATGTCTCTCAGCTTACATAAAATAGCCTGTTTGCCTCCAGATACCCCAAAGGCAAAGGTTAAGACTGTTAGACAGAAGTGAGAGCATTCCCAGTCATTTATGATCTAACCAAGGGTTCTTTTGTTGTAGTCTAGACTAAAAATGCTCAGCTGTATCAAGGCAACCTGAGAATTTGTCACTGCTTAGCCACTGAAAATCACCATGAAGAGGACTGGCTGCAAAAAACAAGTCTGCTTTACTGACAAGCTCAATGATATTTAACCTCCTCTGAGTCACAGCAGAAGAAAAAATATGTAGAAAACTCAGTTTTCTCTATGCATCATATCATGTAATTATATGGAGAGCTTGTTATCTTAGCATACAAGGTCCCCTTAGGGAACAGACAGGCAGCTCTTGTGATTTTCTAGCTGCTTCCCTGCCATAGCTGGTCATATTAGTATGTTTTTTACTTCAATTCTGTGTTCCACAAAATGTTTTTCATAGCAGGCAGTGGTTTCAGGCAACATGCTCCTTTTTATTTCCTTCAGAATTAGCAATTTTGTAACAACAGGCAAATGTGAATTATGATGTATCTTTGCTATCATCGACAGAAACATTAGACTCCTCCGTCTTCTAATTTTTGTGGCTAGTTGCTTCCATGTTTTCTATTATTTCATTTGTGCACCATGTGGAGGTTCCTCTGATACTCTTCTTTCACTTTTACTTAAAAACCAGGCTTTAATTTAAAAAAATTAAAAAGACAACAAGGTATAATACTTAATATTGATGGCATTAACATGTTAAATATTTATTGCTTGCCAACAGGACTTTCTTCCTGTTATTGCAGAAAATGCCTCTTCAAAAGAAAAAACCCCAGCATACTCTTTCTTTAGTGTAGAGATTTTTCTGACTTCCAGAGTCTGACATTCTTACCACACCACCTTGGCTGACAAGTACTGCACACATGGAAGCCCATCAGTCCCCAGGCACACAGGCAGGCACCTGTGGCACAGGGGAGCCTCATTTCCAGCTCCCACTGAGCATGGCACAGCTCACGGGGGGCCACGGCATCAGGCTGCCACTCAGACACCAGCCTGGGCACAGGGGCAGGTCTTGGACCCAACAGCAGTGCAACAGAATTGTTGGCAAAACTGACAGGCACTACTGAACAGTTCGGTCTGGAGGAAATAATTTATCGTATCAGTTATGTGACATTTATTTTCATTTCTCCCTTTTAAATACAGGAGAAATTAAAGAACTATCAAACCCCCAAGTTTTCTGCCAAAGTCTTCAAGCTGTGTTATAACTTTTCTCAAAATTCAGGCCTTGGTACTTCCTGCTGCCAACTTGCAGCTTTGATTAGCTCCTCATGCAGAATTAGACAGACACAGATGAAACACGTTTTCAAAGACCATCTGTCAGAATAACCACAGCCCAAGAAACACTGACACAATGCAAAGCACTCCCCAAGACTTCACTGAAAACATAGCAGACCCTGTGGGAGGTTGAAGAGTTTCCAGGAACCCGTGCAACTGAAGTGACAAATACTTTTTTCTCCCTAGAAACTGAGTATTTCACCAAAAAGCTTGTGCACTCATCTTTTACTTGCCTTCAAATGAGATGTGAACCACCCCTGAACGTAAGACCTGGGTTTACATCACTAGAGAACTAGTGAACTTCTTTTTACAGGTGGCTCAGAAACAATGTTCTTCTAAAAACTTCAGTGACAACTCTGACTTACCCTTTCCATCTTTGTTTTTCTTTTTCACAGATATGTTTGGAGTTGTAGTAGGGGACTCAGAACGAGAAGGTTTCGGTTTCTTCCCTGAAACAAACCACCAGTAAGTCAACTGCAGCTTTAAAAAAAAAAAAAAAAAAGAAATAAAAAAGAAAAAGGACCTAAAAAAGGAGGAGAGATGTTTCCCCACGTCAAAGAAGATTCAGTTTCTACTAAGTTAGGAACTCACTTCTATGCTGAACTTCTTCCTTTTCTACAGCAGGATTGGACCCCCTATACTCTTACTCTACTTTTAGCAAAGACTAGGGTCACTTTCCCAAAATCCATGTACTTTGGGAATTTCTTTGGCTCTTTAGGTACTCTGAAAGCACTTAAAACAGACAAGATAAGAATAATAAACTATTTATTGAGGGTAAGAATTTAAACAGGAAAAGTTAGTTAAAATACAGAGCACCATCTTCTTCCCTCATCACCAAACTGAAATTTAGGGACAAAACAAG
This sequence comes from Hafferia zeledoni, assembly GCA_035583235.1. NCBI lineage: Eukaryota > Metazoa > Chordata > Aves > Passeriformes > Thamnophilidae > Hafferia > Hafferia zeledoni. The sequence continues at coordinate 58,108,016 of JAWWEV010000001.1, read as the reverse complement.
ATTGTCTGCCTGTTTAATCAATTGCAAGTCTCCACTGACAGCGTAAAAGGGCACTGTCATGTGAAACAAACATTTGTTTCAATCTTGTTGTCTTTTACACCTTTTTCAACAGTGGCTGCAGGTAGAGAAAAGTCACTTGTTTATGACAAACAGAAGAACCAGTAACAGGCTCTGAAAAAAAAAATCATGTTTTAAAGTCATCATGGTGACACTACTTGGTAAGGAAGGCTGAAAGGAAGAGGTTAGTTACAACTGATTAGAAGAATGAAGAGCATTAATTTGAAAATGTTGTAAAATCAACTACCGAAATATAAGGGAATAAAAAAATCTTAGTATGCTGAAATATTTTTCAATATAACACCTCGAACCTATTGCTTTATTATCTCTCATTCCCTGCAATGGCAGTTTCTACAGGTGATGTAATTAATCAGAAACCTTTAGAGCTTTCTTATGAAATAACAATTTATCTTATCAGGTTTCACAGTGACCCCTTACTACATTGACATTTCCTAAATTACTCCTATACTACCTACGATTTTTTGAGGGCCAGAATAGACTAAGCAGACATAAGACTCAGAGAAACATATTTCTAGTCTGAATAGCATATTGTCATAATTAAAGATCTAAAGAAAAATATTTTTCTTTTTCTCTATTTATTGCACTTCAAAAGGATTGACATCCTAAGGAGGCAAAGGTCTGTGCAATCCCATACACTATAACTTTCCACATTTGCTTTTGTTTTTAGGGGCTGTTTTAGTAAGGAGACAGCTCTGCTGTATCATAAGAGTAAGGGGTTTTCATCAGCTCTGAAAAAAAAAAAAAAAGCTCAGTGCCAGCCTACACTATCTCCTTTGCTCTAGACTTCCAGGTATCTATAAAGAACTCAAAAGAAACACTGGTTGAAGCACTAGCATTTTGACATTAGCAGTCTTGCCAAATCCACCTTTGCATCTTTTTCTTTCTCTTTTTTTTTTTTGACAGGGCATGGGAGAGGAGGGATAGTTAGTTGACAGAGCTACAGTGAGGAAACTCTAGTAACACCTGGAGTCCTCTAACATTCTTGCTTCTATTCAGACAGGATTCATGGCTGAGCACAGGACACAAACACCACCCACCGTTTTGGCCAATAATGTTTTCCTTGATTCAAATGCAGATGGGAGGGAGGAAATCCGACAACATTGTTTTTTTCATGTATCATGATATGAAAGGATAAAGAACTACTGGAGTACACTTTTAGCAGGTTTTTTTCCACTCACCAGTATAAGTTTAAGAAACGTCTGCTTTCCCTAAAATGTCTAAATAAAGTCACTCTTGTATGGATCAGCTTCTACTGCACAAGAAGTCCCTAAGGGTAACTTTGGCCAAGTGCTTTACCCCCCTAGAGTTGTGTCGCAGCAAGACTCTGTTGGGTGCTCCTGTTGTTTCCCTTCTTGAACAGGTGCAAATGTAGACATTAAGGACTAGGGAGTGTTATTTTGATGTTGCTAATTTAGATCTTAACGTATAAATAAACTCAGTTCTTAATGGAAAACAAAGTGGATGAGATCTCAATCAGGTCATGACTGAACTACTGCTGGTCAGCTCCAGCAAACATAAGTACTGGTCCCATATAATTTATGTACTTCTGATTAGAGATAACCTAGGCTACTAAATATGAATACTACTGCAACAGCAATTCTAGGCTCTCTTTCTTCAGCCTAGACTACTTCAGGACATCCTATTTGCACAATCCTTTACCAGAAGCCCAACCAAAATTAGAAATCAGTGAAGAATGTGAAACGTACTGATGTTACTGCTGTGTATCTGGGCTAGAGATACTCAAGATGATGGTTTTAAACTACAAGATCAGCTATAATCTCCAGGTGCTGACTGATACCATCAAAAGAAACAGTTAACAGAGACACACCAGACATGTTTCCTTTGTTTAAAAGAAGGTATTTTTTGAAAGCACATTTAGCACTAGCACGCTTCCTGCTTTGGTTCAATAGAGCATGAATTTATTACTTTTCAAAGTACATCCCTAAATTCCTTTTTAGCAGAGAATTTTACAAAGAGGAAAGATGAAGAATGAGCAAGAGCTAAGTCTTATGTGGGGCTACCATAATTTTGGCTAGCTAACTGAATTTATAATTGGTATATTCACTTTCCTATTTCTATAGCTGTTAAACACTTCAGGTTAGAAATTCATGCCACAAATTAATGTGGTTATTTAGACAGCAAGTTGTTTATCCTGATTAAATATTTTATCACTCTAGAAAATGTAAAATACATTTTCTTGCACTGTTTTTGGTGGGTTTTGTTAAAAAAAAAATATATATACAAACATAATAAATGGTAGATATCTAAAATATAATGTGTGCATAATTATGTGTCCACCTACTGCCAGATATCTGCCATAGCAAACACAGGACTGAAGGTATTAGTACAGCAAATTTTCAAGTTTCTTTTTCTGACATCCCTTTGTTTTTCCTGTCTTTCCAATCCGTAGTTTGGCAGCTCAGTGCTCAGACACCCATGAGTAAAAACATCATGCTGAACACATGTTTGGAATGGAGCAGATGGGAGGGTAGAGCTCTCCTGCTGCTGCAGCAGCAAGGTCCACAAGAAAAGGAAGTGAAATCACTTCATCACTTCTGGAGAACATTTTCTTGGATGAGCTCTACTTGGCAATGCCATTTTGGCCTAGTTAGCTGGCAATGCTCTCTCTATTCATCCCTCTAAGTTTAGCTGATGGGTTATATATGTTAGAAGTCTATAAAATCTATAAAACCCCTATGAAATCATGAGTGATATTGATGGGGCAAAATGAACACCAGTATTTGCCATGCCTCAAAACTGACTAAAGGAAGGGAAACAGATTCCACTTAAAAAACGTCCTACAAACAAACAAAAAAACCCCCAAAAGAACCCCACCCCACTGCACATCATCCTGAAGTTCAATTAATAACATTTTGCAGCAATTCTTGTACATCAGTGCCTTACAAATCCCTGGATATTTTGAAATAGCACTTCAGTATCACTCAGTCTACCTCATGAACACTCAAATTCACTGAAAACTGGTAGCTAATGAAATACTAAGCTGATGCATTTTTCTAGTGGTTTGTGTTTTTTCTGAAACAAATACACCCATTTGCTGTGAAGCAACTGGTTTTCTCACCTACAGCTGGGGAGGAGGAAGCAGTGGGAGTAGACAGAAGCACAACACAAAAGAGGGTATGAAAGTACCAAACCAAAGAGGTTAAATGTCTGGCAGACAGCAGCTCCTTGTTTTGACACACACAGAAGTCAACAGTAAAAAAGAAGAAGGAAAGAAAAGAACAGAACAAAAAAAAACCAGTTTAAAATCCTGTGGTTATCTCACAGCAGTGTGTGCAGCACGGTAGCTTCCCCAGCAGTACTTTTGGTGCAGCTGCTGGTAAAGCTCCCCTCCACAGCAGTTTCAGTTCAGCTTTCTTAGGGAAATCAGAGGCTTCCTGACCAACACCCATCCCTACAAGACCTTGTGACACACGTGGGACTCAGGCGACTTCCCCAAGATATCCCCAGGCCAATATGCTCTGTCTCACAGATAACAACTCCCAACATTTGGAATTAACAACAAAAGTAGCAGTAAAAATTACTTTAATTCAGTAGGAGTATGGCTGAGTATCAGGATCCCTGTTCTGGAAAGCTTTTATTTCACAGGGGAACCTGTTAAAGTCCTCATGCTCTAGGATTAGCTCCAGAAACATAGTTCCCTTCGTTTATTTTTATTTTAATTTGTTGCAAGAGCACCTAACTTCTGTCTGTACTGCATGACTCTCTTTCCTTGTAGACATCAGCTTCAGATCTCTGATGGGGTCCACACTGAAGCAGAGTGGGAAAACAGGAGCAGAAGGTCTGGCTAACACCACTCCTTGGCACAGCACTGACTGCAGTGGAACATCACTACACTGTGTAATCATAATCTACTACAAATGGGATTATCACTTACTACAGTATGCAGCTATTAAAAAAAATTAAATCCTTCATATTTAAGAAAAGCTAAAATGCTCTCCTCATTCTCCTTCCATATTCTGAACTGATCAAATGTATTCAGTTGAAGGTAAATACGAGCTAATGAAAGTACTTCAGGATTCACAGTAACAAAAGGGCTATAGCTTGTATTGCAATTCTGCTCTGAAGAAGAAATATTCCTGTCAATGGGAAGAAGCAGAGATTCCTGTTTCCTGTCAGATAAGCCATCTTTGCTACCTCTACAGCATCATTAGCCTAAACACCAGTGTATGTGCTCACACTACCCAGGAAGAAAATGCTTTCTCTGCATTCCTAGCCGAGCCCACTCAATTATTTTGGCCTGACACCCAGAATGGTTCCAGACACCCACAGGGGAAGCAACCACGGCACCCACTGCTCTCCTACTCCACACTGCTGTTTTCCAGTATTATCTTACCTTTTTTCTTCTTTGGTTGTTCAAATTCTGGAGTCTCTGGTGATTCAGCATAAGGGTCTGGAGCTTGGTGAACTTCTACCACCTCAGGGATCCCATCAAGTGTGACTGACACGTGTGTAATAGGAGCCACCATATCATCCTCCTCAGTTGCGCCAAACATAGTTGCTTAAGGGAAGGGGATAAAAGGAATATTTTCATGCAGCCATGAGGACTTTTAGAAGCTAGTTTTAGAGCAAAAATTGTAACATAGAATAAAATAAAACTGACATTTAAGGCCTTCAAGGGAGAGAAGACTAGTTCATAATGGAATATGACAGCCAACATTTTACACAAGCAAAAGCACTACTAAAATAGAAAAATTTAATTATATAACCTACTCCTCCAAAAAGCACAATTATCTGGTGATCACATATTGATATTTAAGGTAATCTGCAAATGTAAGTGTATATTCTTTTATCTTGACAACATAAACAGACTCATCCTCTGTCAACCAAACAAAACACTGCAATCTAAACCACCCAACTTCATTCATACCTACCCTCTGTAATTTTTGATTCTGTCCTTTCCTGTTCAACACTGGCATGGCAATGAAATCCTCCATTGCATACAGCACTCGATTTCAGATGCCCAAACTATGTATGTAATGGCTATCTGGAAGCTATAAAATAATCTTACCAATTCCATGAAACCACACTGCACTGAATCCCTCCTCCTTTCACAAATAAACAAGGCAAATATAGATGGGATTTTCTTTCATAAAAAACTTACTTATTCTTTTTTCATCCAACATAGGACCAGGGGAATCCATATTGAGAAGTGCTTCAGCAGCCTCAATTGTTTCCATTGTTTCATCTCCATTATGACAAGATGCTTCGACTAAAAGCAAAAGAGAAAAAATAATTCTTAAGAAGCTACAAACTAGACTTAGAGCTTCACATGATATTTATTTGTATTTCATTTCAAGAAAAAAATGTGGTAAACATGGTCTTCTACTAGATGAGTAGTAACAGATTAGCTGGGGAGAAAATGCGGACTGCAATAATTTAACTTATTTAATACACTACATTTTTCAGAATGCATGTACAAAAAAACAAAACCAAACCAAATACAAACTCTTTGTTTCTGCTTCTTACCCCTCTCTGCTGATCAAGCACATGCAGTAAAACACAACACCCAAGAACCTAAGAAATATCACTACCACAAACAATATTCCAGAGAATGTTATTTAAGAAACACAAAATTGCTAACTTCTTATGGTGGTCCAAAGTGTATCCACAGAAAAACGTGTATATCTTGTGTTATCCACACAAAAACGTGTGGATATGACACTTGAGGACACGATTCAATGGTGAACATGGTGGTGGTGCTGTGTTGACAGTAGGATTGATGATCTGAGAGATCTTTTCCAATCCTAATGATTCTATGATTCTATGAAAGAAAGTGAATTCTGTAAATAAAAGATGCTCATCAAAAATATACAGTCATTTAGCCTGAAGGAGAGACAAAAAAATTCCACAAATTCTATTAGAGAGCATATAATCTAAAGGTATAACTGAATCTTAAACCATTCAAACTCATGGGAATTACAGGTAGGACTACTAGAGCAGGATCCAAGAAGACACTGGAAAGCAAGCAGGAAACATGAAAACCAATACAGAGGGCTGGGAAATCTTTCCAAATTCTTGACTTTAGACAATTCCTCATCAATCTCAGGAGGGTAGTTATCAAACAAACCCAAAGCTCTTGAGCATAAATTTATAGTGCTTAAGGTACATATAAAGGGTCCTCTGAGGGTACACATAAAAAACATCCAATAAAATATCATCTTGCAAAATAATAGCTGTCCCAAGAAGATAATATTAGTTTAAGTGTAGGAGTACTTTACCAGAGGAGTTTTTCAAAATAATTGTAGCATGAAAAATAAGTTCCTGGTACTGTAAACATTTAAAACTGCTTAACACATTCTTTTAGAAATTACTGTTTCTTGGATGGAAATGCATGGGCTGGACTTCCTTATCCTTTGACATGAATTTGATGCAACTTTGGGGAGTTTACTTGCATCTATCAAAGTGATAAAAAGGGCTTGCATTAGTATTCCCCTCCCTAGGACACCAAGAAACCTCACTCACTTTCTCAGTCTGGTTGTGAGTCAGCTTCATACCCTCTCTCCCTGTTTAGCGTTGAGGAATTTTGGGTGGGGCAGTCACAAAAAGGAAAAAAAAAAAAGAGGCGGCAGATACGCACCTTTGAACACAATGTAATGACCTTGGAACATTTCTTACGTTTCCCTGCACAAAAGCAAGAGGTTTATGCCAGAATTTCTATACTTAAAAAAAACCCTTAAAAATATCAGAGCAACAACAGAGCATGCAGCTCAGCTAGCACTAAGCAATTATACAATTAAAAAAATCAACCAACAAAAACCCCCTGGTTTCACCCCAAATGTTTACAGCTTCAGCAGTCGTATCATTAGGAGAGGGCAAAGATGAGTGCTGACATCCACACATCAGCCCTACCTCCACCGCTCAACTGTGCTTTACAGAAGCCTCCTTTCCTTCTGGACTTTTTTTTATTGACCTTAGTCCCAACCATGCCCCAAGAGTAAGAGGCTCAGGCTAAGACAGAATTAAGCAAATGGGTGTTGGGAACCCCTGGTCCACACAGCAACTGTTGTCTACAGGACCACCTGGACCCCATATCTTGCAAAGACATTCAGGCAGTTAAGGATATCTACCTTCCGGCTGACATCTCTGAACAGTCTTAAGAAATGAGAAACACAGAGCTGGGGAGGAGGACAGTGTGAAGAGAAAAGGGGAGGTATTGTGTATGGACTAAGGTCCTGGCCTGGGAAGCCATAGAGCAAGACAGAGCAGCAAATCACTGACTGTTCTGTCAGGCAGCTGGTGGGCTCAAGAGCTCAGCCACCGAGCATCTCAGCCCCAAGAGCCCAACAGCATCCCTAGGGAATATCTGACCAGCTGAGGAGGAGACAGAACTCATACAATCCATGCAGCCCGTAGATATGCTCCCACTTGGCCTGCTGCTGATAGCTTGATCATTTCTGGTTCCAAAGCCTTGCATGCTATCTGCCAGCATTACCAAGACCTCAGTAAGGATGTCACCCTAAATATAGGTGTGCAGCACTACCAAAGCAGCTGTTCTTAGTTCCAACATTGTTTGAATGGACAGGAAGGTTAGCCTACCATGATCCAGCTCAGCCAAAGCCATGGAGTGTGGCTGGTTTAGGCTGCCACAAACAATTTGAAAGCAGTGGTACCACCAGGTTCTCAGCACTGCAGGCATGGAGGAGAGAGCTGCTGCTGTCTCCTCTTTCCCCAGCAAGATCTGTAGGAGGACCAAACCCGCTCACTGGCTTTCAGGTACTGAGGTAACGGAGCAGAGTCACTCTTTCCCTCTGAATAATAGCAGGTGAAGCAGAGGTTGCCAGTTTAACATTGCTGTTATACCATGGGGCTAAATCAACCTCACCCAAGACTAATCAAAGAACATAGAATAGCCATATAAATAATGTAAGCATAGAAATTAGTATAATTTAATGATCACAAAATCATAAGCATATTAAGGAAACTACCCAGTCTGACATTCACAAGACTCTCTGGCAGGCACACTCTCAAAGCCAAAGACTGTCACTGCTGCGTCCGAAGCCCTTTCACAGTGGGCGACTTCAGTGAGCTGATGGTGCCACGCTTGACCCTCCACACACCCCCATCCCATACACTCAGACTAGGTTTCCCTACTGGTTTGACCCCAGGTTTCCCATAGCAGAGCCTCAGATGTCTCATTCCACAAAGCCATTTATTCATGGTGCACAAACACCCAGCCTTGCAGAAACAGCCCAAGCTGCTGCCCCAAGGAGGACCTCCAGCCAAGGAACCCCTGGGCTTTTACACCCCACCCTGCTGGTGTCACTGGTCTTACCCTCCTTTGTTACCCAAAAGAACAGCAATTCCTGGCTCCTGCTGTGCCTCTCACTGTCCATTCACCTGGCTGGCTTCACCCATTTTTGTGCCCTTGGGCTCCCACCCAGAGCTCAATTTGCTTTTCAGCCAAGCTACCTAGACCAGATGTATTCCTTAAAAAGAGCAGCAGCACTATCATTCTATCCACAGACACAGAATGGCTAAAATAAGTTATCTTAACCACTTCAGTGCTCCTACCAGCATCCTTCAAGCCTCTTCTGCGAAGATGACTTCACAAGGTGGTTTAAGACAAGTTAATATTTTCCTGTTGCTGAAAAAAAACAAGGACTGTGGTTCTTCCTCCTGTCTCTGCCCCCACTTCATGATCCAAACTTGTCACTTAACACACGCCAAGCTTCACACTTTTTGGATCAACCAGTGAGACAATTAAGCTTTATAAAACATCTGAAAAGCTTTTTGGGGTATTGCTGGGTTAGCAAGTTGAATTACAGGAACTCAGGAGCTAAAACAAACAAAGTGGGGGGCACCTCACAGAGGAAATGGAGGACCACCTCTATCCCACTAGCAGCAAGATAGCAATTCACATCCCTCAACATGAGAGTGCTCAGAGATAACCAACTCAGCTACCAAAGGCAAGCTGGTGTCTCTTCTTTTAGTTTTTCTCTTAACATTGCAGAATGGCATTCCAATCACTGGGAGTTATGATACAGTCACAGATTTAAGAAGAATTGGAATGAAATGGCTTATTTGTTACACTTGGCAAAGTCAGAGCTGAAAGAACGAGGGAGGGAAGTATAATTTCTGAGAAGTATCAGGCTTCAAATGTTATCTTAAATAGGCAGCAGCTTTTTTTAAAAAGGAAAAAAGAGGAGGAAAAAACTAAAAATGGGGATGGAAAAAGTGAAAAAGGATAAGAAAAAATGCGTCAGGGGAAAAAAGGAAAAAGGGACACAAAAAAGGGGAAAACAAAAAAGAGAGAGAAGGTGGGAAACCACACCTAAAAATGTCTTCAGTTTTTTTCCCAAGATACTCTACAAGTTTTTGTTTATCTGAGCAAGCCACAAATGTAAGCCTCTGTATCTGTATGCCAATTTCAGCCCAGTTACTGTAAATCCAGGTTCACTATGAATCAGTGTTAGTACAGGCTTGCCCAAACACAGCTTTCTGCTCTGAAACTATGCCTCATGTTGGAAGTTCCCCACCTTAGTCCAAAGTCCTGCTTTCCTTATTCTTGTCTAGTGTCTTTTTTGAAATTTTTACACCACTTCAGGTAATCCTGCCCCCTTGCCATTGCTTCCCCAGCAGCTGGCAGCTCCAGAGAGTGGACAATGCAAGTCCTTCTCCAGGCCAAGGTAAGGGCTGTGCTAGTCACAGCTGTGTTTAAATTCACTGCTGGCTTTACTAGAGACAAAACAAGGGACTGCAGAGCCTCAAAATAATGTCAAAAGAAATCTGAAGTTCCTAAAAGTAGAAAGAGATCCATTAAACACAGACAGGGCCCCCTTTTACAGAACAGCTGGCTGCTAAATTTAAGCACTTACTTTTCAGTATCAACTCTGAGCTGACTGTTATCGGACACCAGAAAACTCAGTTTAAGAACACAGGTACTTCAGGAGACCTGCACATCACCTTTCATTTTCTTCATAAAATAAGGCTTTACAATTTATAAAGAAAATTACCTGATTGGGGAGGTATATGAAAAAACCCTCTCCGTTTTTAACCAGACACTACAGGCAGTAACTGAAACCATATCCACTTTTTACAACTGGCATCTCACCAACCCACAATCCTCACAGATTAACATTGTGAAGTTCTTTCCACCTAACTATTCCTTTGGATTTCTTTGTACATCACAAATGACCACCAAAGATGCTGAACCTGTGCAGGACTGCTACAGTATCACAAAATGTAGTTATTAAGAACTGTTATCAATCTGCAAAAATGCACACGTCCATGTTCCTTATTCAGACTAAGGCACAGGGCATGTAAATGCAAGTTTTCTGTCCCTCCTCTCACATCCCCCCCCCAAACTGCCTCAGTGCAGCCACTTCCCTGATCCCATGAAACAATGCCAGAACAGGTGAACAACAACATAGCAGACTTCGATTAACTGTTGTTTTCTCTAAATTAAACTCAACAGACATGACAAAGGTAGAATAAAAATTATAACAATAATCAAAAAAAGGTTTCAGAAATTGCATAATCCAATTAGTTCCTCCTTTCTGTGCACCTTATAAACATAATTAGCCACATTAATGAGATATACAAAGTGTAGCAAATTGTAGCATCTGAGAAGTTGGCCTTGAATTTCTGCAGCAGAAAATATTATCCCTTGTATTTTTCAGAGAAAAAGAATTTCAATATTCCATTTAGAGATAAAACTAAATTCAAAGCCAATTGCTCCAATTAATTTTGTTAATCACCCTTTCTTACATGATTGTTAATCATTTAAAATCCCATAATACTGGCAACAAACGGACCATGAAATTGCCATCACCATTTCTTCCAGGGAAAAGTGCTTTTAAAGAGGAATGTGATAAGGCAGGTCTGCGTATTTATTATAAAAAAAATGACAGCGCGAGTGTTAATGTACTAAAAAGCAGGTTGCTGGCCATCTCTCAGCAGGGCTTCATGTGAAACAGATGCTGTTCTTATAGTTTTCTGTAGGTTATAATTTATACTACAGGCAGGTAATCACCGATGTGTGATAGCTGTGCTTTCAAAGGGCTGAAGCTACATCCTGTAGATGAAAAAAACCTACCAGTGTCCATTATTCTGCAGAGAGATCCCTAAAAAGCAAATATTTCAGTTTCACAAGGCCTACTGCTAATTTCTGTTAGTCCAGGAGAAAAGAGAAACTTACTGTACAACAGTCATAAAACTACTGAAAAGCTTATAACTTAAAAAACCCTAAATCCTTCATATTAAGCCATTGTCGCTTAGTAATGTTTAGTCATTGATGATGGTGGTTTCAGTTTTGTTTTGCTGTGAATTTCAGGCTTATAAATAATTTAATGTAGAATTAGTACAATCTTTATAATGCGTGATCCTCACTCAAAGGCATAACGTGGAAGTGACTGAAAGGACTGGTACAAACTTCAAAGAGCAAAGCAACTCATTTCACTGTTGAGACTTAACATGCCCTTGAATAAAATCAAGAAGGAAACTTCAAAGAAGAGAAGGAGGGGGAAAAAAAGCAGCAGAAAAATAGAGTATGTGGGAAATTTCAGTTAAGATTTGCTCCATTTCAGAGGCAGCCTACAGCAAGCTGTGTTTGAACCGGGTCTCTGCCATGCAGCAGCTTCAGTTCCAGTGGGCAGCTGTGGCCACAGTCAATGCTTGCCTGCAATGGGCAGGGAAGTGACAGGGGCCGCCTTCCCCCTCCTGTCCTCACCTCCTGTGCGGTGCCTTCACACCCCTGGGCCCCAAACTCTACCTTACTAGAGTTGTGCTGGATAGCTCCCTGCCAGAAACCACGGGCTGATCTCCCTGCCCAGCCTGCATTCACCCGCTTTCCAAGGAAACCCACAGCATGCACAGTAGCAAGCAGGATGCAGAATGTGAAACAGATAATTAGTTAGCATCTCTGTCCCAATAACAATCTCTGCAAGGTGGCAGCTCTCAATTTCTAAAGACTTTGCCTTTTGAAAAAAATCAGACAGCTTGAACTACAATGGATGATGGGAACAATACTGTACTTATCTGACTCCAAAGTATCCCAGAAACCTTTGGACACCATCGGTTACAAGGATTACACATTTTCAGTTTCTGGCAGCAATTTGCAAACCCTTCTCATGTGACCAGCAATAACAAAAAAAATGTTAACAAGGGCAACAAGGGCATTCACAAAAGTGGAGTTTCACAATTACTCATGCAAGTAAAAATTCACACACAAGATATTACAGTGAACATGGATTCACAAAAATGATCCACTGTGAAAATTCACACAGATGCATTAAGTGGTACTTAAATAACACACTGAGGAAATGCCATTTGCTGTGTGAATAATTAATAGGAACAGCAAGTGAATAGTTGGCAAGAGGTCTCACCTCAAATAATGTTTGAGTATGTAAAATCTTCTTGAATAATAACCTATTTCTATGGTCACAGTCTGTTCACAGATAATTCACTGTCAAGCAATAAAAATGAGCCATTTTCTTCAGATAAAACCATTTACGGAGAACAGCCCATGTCAATTTACTCTGTGAACTGTTCCTCATGTCAAGGTTTGTCAAGTTCTTATTTTGCTTTTAGTAGTAAAAGATTGTATCATATCAGAGTATCCCTTTGGAAAAAACATCAAAAGCATGAGTGAAACCAGCAAGCTGTCTGCATCCCTGGAGACAATCCAGGTGGGGAGCTTAGTGGCTGAAAGAAGACTGAAGTTTCAATCCCCCCTTGGACACTTGGGTCTGCAAAAATGCTTCAAATAAATGCATTATGATTTTTTAAAAAATGTGACACCTTTAAGCTTTCCTCTTGAGAATTGTTTTCTCTTCAGGGATACCTTTTCTAATAGAATTTACACAAAACATGTATTTTAAGTACTAATCATTATTAGAGATCCAAAACTAATGCTATGCTGAGCATACTTACACCAGTAAGTCACGTTAATGTGCATATTTTATGGCTAATAAATTAAACTCAGAAAGTTAAAAGCAGCACATCTACTCAAGCTGCATATTCCAGCTTTTTGGTATATGTTTACTCAGAAATGTACCACCTATTAAATAAGAGCAAACTAAACCTACGAAGAGCAAAGAAAAATCTTGTTGGTACTCTGAGCAGGACTGCCTCAAACTGCGGATGAAGCTGATGGATGAAACTCTTCACCATTACCAGCTGTGCAACTGGGATTGCAAACCACCTGCTAACAGGATTAACGCCATTTTCTCTGTCTCTTACAGAATTAACAGCATTCAATGCAACTATTTATTTTGTTCCCTGTTGTTTTTTGTCATTAAGCTTTTCCCACCATTAGTCACAAACATCTTGGTGCAAAAACATGGCACAGAAATATTTTTATTGCCAACCTGTGAGGGTGATATCATCATCTTCTATGATTTGCTCTTCTGCGACGTCCAGGGAGTTCTCAGTGATCATGTCATTAGGTTCATCCACACAGGTTAAACCAGAGTAGTTATGTAGGAGTTCTGCACTAGGAACATGCTCCACGATGACAGCAGGGAAAATAGATGGATCACCAAGCTGGAGTGTAGGGAGAAAAAAACCAAACAAAAATAAAAAAACCCGAGTAGTTAGATCACATCCAATCTAACCAGTCACTGATTAATACTTAACAGACTTACACTACATCACTTGAATATTAGACTGCCAGGAGGGAGTACCAAAGAACAAGGTGATTTTTAGCACATGAACCCAATAGCTGCAGCTCCACTGTGAGCCAGAGGCTGAATGTCACTGTAGTATCTAACTTACTGACTTTACTCCAGTATGTAATATCAGACTTCCATGACATGATTTTGCAGCATTAAAGCTGACAATACAGTGGAGAGGCACAGCACAGTAAGTCCTAAACCTTGTTGGCAATAATACTGCATGAACAGCTTGCTGCAAGCACCTTCACCTTTTGCTCTGCCCATCAAGCTGAGAGTGAAAGAGTCCTGTGGCTGTCAGGACTGGATGAAGCTCTCGCAGGCACCAAGTTTCCTGGAGACATTATTTGAAGATCACTATTTTAGGGGACACTTGCTAAAAAGATGAAGGGGTGTAACAGGTTGATGTAAGTGCCATAATACGTTCCCTCTCTAATTCTTATGGCTTTAATCACTTGACATTACTCATACATCCCCTGCACCTCTCCCTCCACTTTCCTTTCCTAAATCTACTTTCAGACATCATCTTGTTGTCTTGATAGTTATTTTGCATCAGAGAATCAGAAGAGAAGAGGTAGTTGGAAAATGCAAATTCAGCTGACCAGCAACAGTAATAAAATGCACACACTCTGAAGAGGCAACCGTTCAACAGGAAGAGGTTTTCAGAAAATAACATCTACTACAGACAGAGTATTTCCAAAGTGTGTCTTTTAAAATGTCATTTGCAGGAAGAAAGTCATAGCTGGTGATAGCAGAGCAGGTTCAAAGGAAGTCTAGTGTAACTCTAAGGTTCCCTCATTACAATAATAAAACATGCTATCAAATGTGGGAAGCTTAAAAACAAGAAAACAAACAAAGAAGTTGCTAAAACATGTTTCTGAGAAAACCAGTGTATGTACATTTGGTCTCACCTTCCACAGAAAAGCACAAATCACAGAATCATAGAATGGCCTGGGTTGGAAGGGACCTTAAAGATCAAGTTGCAATCCCTCTGCCATGAGCAGGGACATGTTTCACTGGACCAGGTTGCTCAGAGCTACATCCATCCTGGCCTTAAACAGTTGCAGGGCTGGGGTATCCTCAACTTCTCTGGGCAACCTGTTTCAGTGCCCCATCATCCTCACAGTAAAGAACTTTTTCCTAATATCTAGTCTAAACCTGCCCTCTTTTAGTTTGAAGCCATTCCCACCTGTCCTGTCAGTACATGCTCTTGTATATAGTGTCAATATTTCTTGCAATCTCCCTTCAGGTAGTGAAAGAACGAGCAGGTAGTTTTATTTAACCACACAAGGAAGAAATACAAGGACAAACCCAACCATATGATCATGATCTTGCTTAGGGATTGTTCATGTATCACTCCTGTCACTACACATGCTGACACCAAAAGAAAATGCTATCACAGCTCAACACAGACAAGGCTACGGGACTAAGGTTCCCTCCCCTAGGGAAGAGTCTGGGCCGTAAGTAAGTACGGAAAGTAGAAAGTGCAATTAGAAGTCTTAATAGGCAGTAATTACCACTTTAAATTGCTCCGTGTTTTGTAAAACATGTCTCAGCAAAAACTGTGGTAAAGAGTAACCAGGATAAAAGGAAGAACTAAGAAACAAATCTAGTATTTTAATGGGCTTCTATCATGGACATCTGCTAAACAAAAAAGCCCCAACAAAACCAAAATTTAAAAAAAATCCAATAACTAACCAACTCTATTAAATATAAGCTTCAAAAGAGAGCAATGTTGTAGGAGATCAATAAAAATGAACAAAGTGCAGACCAGTTAAAGCCCTCTTGTGCAATCATGGTGCCAGATGATAGGCGTATATCGCGTCCGGCAATGGGCCAGCTTCTACCCCAGACCTGTAACTAACACTGCATCATGCCAGAGCTGAGGAACCAGAAATCATTGGTGGCCAAGAGGTCCCTGCTGTTCCTGGGAAAGAGTCATGTTCACATTCTGTATCCTATTTGTTTACTGACTGAAACATCCTTGATCCTATTTGCTTCCAGACAACAATAAACAAATAGATCAGATTAAATAAAAGCCACATCAATAAAAAAAGATAAAGCACTGTAAAGAGAGAAGAGAAATAAAAAGCTGTATGCATTAACAGAAGTTTTATTTTTAACAATATGTTTCATAAGCTACAAGGAAGATGGTCCATGACAGCCTCCTTACTGAGATACAACTGATGTTCTAAAAGTAAGTTAAATACCTCAGTTTCAGTAATATGCCACAGTACTTAATTTTGGGATGTAAATTACATCTACTGTACAGCCATATGCAACTACATTTAAAGAAAAATGTAAAAAAGATTACATACAACTACCCACTCAGGCTCTAGTCACCTGCAAGCAAGAAGAGCACATGCTTTGCAAGTACCTGTTCAGTATTCTAGTGAGCAGGTAAAAACTATGGAGTTTAGGTAGGGAAGATGCAAGTAAGAGCAGTTGAGTCTTCTCATCCTGCTCTAGTTTATAGGCACTAAGGGTGAAGGTCATCTCACCAAACTAGCAGTGGTACAGGCACTTCAGCATGAACTAGGAATCCCAGGTATCCTTCAAAGCCAACAGACAGAAATGGTATTTCTAGGGTACAATTTCCATGCCCAGTGTTAGGCTCCTGTGCTACAGCAGGATGAGTCCCGCCCCAAAACCACTTATTTCTCTGCTTTGACTATAAAAGGGGAGAGGCGTTTGGATGTTCATTTCTGATGCAGGCAACTGTGTCCCACACACTCATCAGCAAAAGGCCAGCTTCCTCCCTGCCACATCTTCAAAGCGAAGTGCTCCTTTCTCCCTGCCTCCACCATTGCATCAGCTCAATAGCTGCAGTATCTGCAGCAACATATCAAGTTGCTCGGGCTCAGGATAAGCCTTACTTTAGCTTCTTCTGAACAAAACAACTACTCTGGCTCAGCACCATCCTTCTCTAATGACTGATGCTCACGCCACTGACTTGGCCTCACAGAGGAAAAGGTGTAAAAAATTGTTCCAGAATAACAAATGAAATACAGATAAAGCCAACTGATTGTCAAATGTTTTCAGCTCAGTTTCTCAAAGTCCTATTTATATTACACCCTATTTGTCACTTTGCTGTGAAACCTAACTGCAAAAGCCCAAACATCCATGTGTTTCTGGAAGACGCTTCATGGCTGACCGAAATGTTTCCTGTGGCATGGAACATTCACACATTTCAGCAGCAGCGGGTTTGATCCATATGAGGAGATGGGCTCTGCTCTGCAAGATTAAACTGTATTTTGACTGTGTCGAGAAACAACCATCATACACATATTCCAACATGGTCACTGTGTCTGCCTGCAGGCAGATATACCCCTATGGTGGGGAATACCTTTCTGCTTGAACTCGGTGCCAGACTATCCAAGGAGCCTGCTCACACCATATGCTTCTGAAAGACTGGAGATGAACACAGAAGCATTCACTCATGGCAATACACTTTAAATGTCATTTTCTTTAAATTAATCACAGTTTTGAACCAGAAGAATTAGATTAAATATCACTTCTTGTGGCCTTTTATTTTTAAACTCTTGTTACACCTACTTCCAATTCAGACCTTACAATGGTACAATGTATGTATGTATGTATGTATGTGTAATGGACAGCACTCCGGACTCTGAATCCCAAGGCCCTGAGTTCGAGTCTCAGTGGGACCGTCCCCTGGCAGTTCAAGCCTCCCTGCCATCCCATCCCGTCACATCTCGGATGCTCAGCAGGGTCAGCCCCGGTCAGTACCGGGTGCTGTGACAGTCCCGAGGACTTCACTGTCACTGTCCAAGCTCACTTGACTGTGGCAAATGGACCTCAGGACTTAAACGGTGGGGCCAGTTCTGCACACGCTGTGCCTCACCTAAAAAATCCACTGTGCAGGCACTTCCCAAATCTTCATTCGCGAAGTCTGGCCATACACACACAATATATGGACTTGCTTTTCTGCCATGGTTTTGAAACAGGAAAGCCTGAACAAATTCTGATATGCTGTTATTGAGAAAAGCATTCACACAACTGCAAACAAATCTAATTTGAAATGCATTTCTGTGGAAATGGTCACCACTTTTTTGTACAATATTTGTAATTGCTTATGATTTCATTAACAAACATTTCATTCAGTTTTAAAAGCTATCACCAATGTACGCAGAAGTACATATGACTGTTGAGAGGTAAAACCTCACCTCAGTACTTCACTGGAAGTGCCTGAATCCCAGCCGAAAGCCAAGCTAAGCCTTCCCGTAGCTCTGTTTTTGTAACACACAAAAATAACTTTGTACACAATTGCAACTGCAGAAGAGCCCCTGTTTACTATGGCTCCCTTTGAAGCTGGGATGTAATGGGAAGTACACACAGGGAGAGCACTAAATTAAGAACCAGAAGGTAGTCACTCAATTTCAACAAAGTAAATTACCTCTCTAATAGCAAGATCACAAAATATTTTACTTCTAACACAAGGTGGTTCTGCATCCACTAATCAAAAGGAAGAGTGCAAACTATGCCAAACTTTAATAAAAGTCCCAAATTAAAGGGGATAAATCAGCAATGATTTTCAAGAGATCCATAGAAGACCCATTTGTGTATTTTTTCCTTTTGCCTACTTCTGTTGCTTCATCTCTCATGCAAAATACAATTAAAATATGACATCCTAGCTCCACAAAGTTTTGACTTGACTTCAACCCATCTCTCATGTCTGGATACAGAAAGGAGTGGAGCTACTGCTGAAACTCTCCCTAATCTTAGACACCAAATTCCTCGCTGTAGTTTATCTACAAACCCATCCTGTAGAACAACTTTTAACAATTCAGAGGAGTGCAAAGCTTCATACAGATGCTGAAGTCCATGGAAAGTCCCATGAGCAGGTCCCTGAAAACATTGGTCATGCTCCACAACCCCCCAAAACCTGAACCCTGTCTTCCTCCAGGGGCCAAAGACAGCAATCTTCCTTCCTGCTCTCAAATTCTTTTAGTGTGTTTGACATGCTGACAAGGTGTTCATTTTTTCCTCTGAGAATCGTCTCATCAGCTGTCACCAACCGACAGAAGATCAAAACACTACCCTGGTTGTGGAAATGGAAAATAAGGAGGGGGATTTCTTCTGCTCTGAAGGTACTGTCTTTTCACACTATAAGACTTCTAAGGAAAATAACTTGCCCCAGGAATATGGTGACCAGCTTCTAACTAGTGTGGAATAAATTTTGTGCAAGTGAGAGATGGGTGGAAAGAAATGCACACAATAGATAAGAGAAAAACTACATGGGGGGGAAAAAAAGAGAAAGAAACCTCAGGGGGAAAACATCTGTCTTTTTAACAGAACAACAGAATCCAGATTCAGAATACAAATGGTAATTTATTAAAAAAGAAACAACCTCAGTACAGATTTCACAATTTTCCTTAAAGTCTTCATAAAACTGCAGGTAGATAAGGGGGGAAACTTTCTGCAGAAGCTGCAAATAGCAAAAAAAAAAAAAAATGAAGACATTGGTCTTGACCAGGTGACTTAATATTTCAAAAAGCCTATGGCAACATCAGGGAACGTGGAAGAGCAAACCAAGGCATGAGATAATAGTAGAGAAGTCATGGCCCAATCTAAGAGCTTGGACCCCTCTTCCTCAGAAGAAAGGATAGAGAAGCATCTCTCAGAGATACAGAAAGGGTCTTCAGGCACAGGTTACTACACACATCAGAGCCACTCGAGAGAGCACCTCCTGACATAGAGCATCATTCTGGGAACCATGTTACCAACTTAACGGCTGTAATGATTCAGCTTGTCCCTGGCACCATTTAAAGCTTCCTAGGATGGATCTAGCCCCTGTGGCTGCTTTTATCCAAGATGCTAAATTAAGAATGTCCTGATCAAATAGCACAATAGCTGTAAGTCCACAAAGGACTAAATGAAAAGACACTGAGAGAAGAAGCTGCAGACAGGAAGAGAAGCAGGTTTAGGCAGCAGCACTGACTCAGCCAAAGCCTGTATGAGCTCCTGTACAGTTTTATCTGTGCAGCTTCTCCCTCTCTCCCATTCTCTGAACAAAAATAAACCCCAAAGTAAAGGAAAACAAACAATAACCCCACAAACAACAAACAACCAAAACCCAAACCAATGACACAATAACACAGAAAGGAGTGGGAGGGAAAAGCAAACCCTTTATTTTAAGCAGATCTCTGACAAGTAGCAGGAGCCAGACAGGTTATCAGTAGCCTTAGCACAAGCAACTTGTTCTCATCTCAAAATATGAGGATATTTTTTTTCCATTTCTTCCTCACCATACATTCACTATGTGATAAACAAACCCACCAAGAAGAAAAAAAAAAAATAAAAAATTATTCTTTTCTAAACTGCAAATGATAAAGCTGATAAGAGCAAGACTTTCCCGTTCACATGGGTCCATGTGATTGAGCCCCTCCCATTGGCATTGCCACTGAATGCTGAATGCTTACATTTGCAAATGGACTGTTCATAATTTATGGCTGTTTAACCAAGACTTAAAAAAAAATTAAACAAAATAGCTATGAATTATGACTTCCCTGAAATACTGAGCATAGCTGCCATTTAGACCCTGAACCTCTCCCTGCAGCTGTTCCATGTCCCAATAGCTCTTGGCACAACAGAGCTTCAGGCAAAGCCTTGTTGAAAAGTTCCAAAGCCCTTGCAATGACAGCTTGTGGGGGCATCACAAAAATAATTATCCAAAGATCAGTTAAACAACACCTCTATATAAATGCCACCTTTTATATACTGATGAAGATAAAAAAAAAAAAACAAACCCAAAACATTTTGCCCAACAGAGAGCACTTCCAGAGATACATTTTTTGCAAAATACACAAATTGCATTACCCATCTTTCAATACACATAATCTACCCAGAATTTAAAAACTAGGAGTAACAGTAGCTCCTATGTGGTAAGAAGCAGATCAATCAAATACAAGTAAGAAGCAGTCTTTTGGGGCTAATGTTGCACTACAAAACCTTTCCCAAACAACAGTGCTCCAGCCTGACAGGTCTTTACTCCTGCAGACTTTGCAGGACTCCTCTTCTACAAGTGACTATTCAAAGTCCACCTTCATGCAGCCAGCTAGCTGACCTACCTGCATCTTTGATGCCTGAATGAAATCAACCCAGTGATTTAAGAGGAGCTTACATCTGACTGTTTGTGGCAATGGACTTTCTGCTATGCACTCACGGTCTTTGAATCCATCACCTTTAGGGCATGCTACAGGATGCCTTCTTGCCTTAGGCTTCATCTGGAGCAGACTTTAGTGGGGTTATGGGAGAAACATCATGACTGAGTTTGTTCTGAAGCTGGAGAAAGCTCTGTTTAGGGAGGCTTTACCACCCTGTGAGTGCTCTTTAGTATTTTTAAAGTTTTTCAGGTAAGCACCTGAAGAAATTGCAAGAGGCAGAATGCACAGCTAAACTGAACAAAACCATGTCTGCTCACACTATCCCTTCAAGGAACCACACTGAGTAGCCCTTCCCATCGCAAATCTCCCCTCTCCCATTGGCTTGTAAAGTAAAGCCAGCAATGAACAACCAACAGAGCTAATAAGAAAGGCTCGTTTTCGACTACGCTTGTGCAATTCCCATATCTAAATCCCCAGGCTACCACAAGCTCTGGAAAAATACAGGGAAGGAAGTTACATTACTAATTCCACCCAGAACTGAGTTAGCACTTTAGAGAGACAACACTCAGTTCACTGAAATGATCGCATGACTCCAACAGCAGCAACAGGCCACTGACCCAGCCAGATATTAGGCCATACAGAGAAACAGAAACAACATTATAAAGCCAAAAGTATTTTTTTAGAGAGAGGAGAATAAATGCTTTTCACATTAACAAAAACAGGAACAGTTTGTGGCTCTTTTCAGCCATTTAAGAACTGTTTCTCCACAGTACCCAGACACGTAATTTCTTGTTGATAAATGCAAAATCTACTATTAACCACCAGCTATAAAGGAGTCACGTGATTTTTACAATAGGAATCCTCCACTGAAGCTTCAGGACTCACAGGATGTGGTTTAAATAATCAACATCTAACTGAGAACCTACTTGGGCAGAAACAGGCATATTTTCCCTGCAGTGTGAAAGAAAACAATTTAATTTACATTCAAGTTTATTTCTGAATAGCTGGCATGCAATAACATAATTTGGAAATCAATCTGTAAATAACAGCGAGCAGGTACATACTGTCCCTTCCAGACATCTGTAGTGTCATGATTACTTTTATTCAGAATTTTATCCAAGCATACTGGAGAAGTTGACACTACTGTAAAATATCAGAATTTGGGGAATTCTACATCACACATGCATGGATTCTATTGGCACAAATCAGTAAAACAGGAAAAACATTTTTGGACCAGCATGTCTCTGCAGTACTGCAGAAGTCATAACATTTCAACCGATTTCTGTTCTGCCCATGCAAGTTACAGGAAGCAACAGGAAGCTTTTGAAACAGCACAAAGATTCTGCTGCAACAATAATGACCTCAATGTTTCCTTTTTGTGTTTTACACCACACTTTTTCCTCATGTTTAATAATACTCTTAAGCACCGACTTGAACAAATATGGTTTCTTACACTGTCCCATACCTGCTGCTCATCCTCCATGACGTTGCTGGCAAATTCAAACACGAGCTCATTCTGCTGTACAACTGCTGCCATAATAACGCATTCCCAGGTCTCAGCTCCACATACAAAGGAAAATGTTCTCGAATGCAAAAGACTGGAGAGTGTCACCGAGGTCCAGCTGAGCAGAAATCACAAAATCAGTTGAGTATCAGTGTTCGTATTTCTTAGACCATCAGTGTTCCTGGGCTTGTCTTTTCAAAGGGAAACAAATCAAGGTAAATCCTTTCCTGAGTTGTTCTTCTCACCTTGATAGCCTTTATCACTGTAGAGAAAAAAAAATTATCATTAAAAAAATATTACTTTACCTATTTGAAATCGTAGAAGTTGCAATAAAGCAATTAAACTGTTCTAAGTCCAAGGAAGTCAGACACTTTTGTGAAAAGGTATTACTTTTACTGATTAACATATGTGAATTTTCATTCCCTGAAACAAGTTTTCGTTCCTGAAACAAAACTGGTTCAGGAAGTAAGACATCAGTTTCAAAGTGTTTCATATTAAAAATACAAGACTGAGGAAAATTTACAAACATTAACAAAAAGAAAATCCATGTTTTCATTTGATTTATATATACAATTTTCACATTCATTAGTAACGCTCATCTTTACAGCTTACTCAAAGTAAAAATACAAACCCCAGACTGATCTACCAGGCTGTAGGATATCTCAAGTATATCTATCACCTTTCTTCTTCACACACAGTTCAAATTTAGTAAAGTTGTTATTTTGCAAGTAAAATGCTCTAGGTCTTGAATCTCAGTGTGAAAATGACGAAACCAGTACTTAAATTCTTTTTACAATACAGAGAGTCCCCAGGTTCCTACAAGAAGCAGATCTCCAGCTTCACATTAAAAATGCGCTGTAAATGTACCCTTATCTCTACCACAGGCTCAGAAGCCGCCGGAAGGAAACAGCACTGACCACGTCATGGCAAATTAGAACTGGCAAAAAAACTGCACAGTACAAAGCAAAAAAAAAAATTCCCAAACTACAGAATGTAAACAGCTTCAGTGAAGGGATGCGTGCCTACAGCTCCCATGTTTTCACTTACTCATCAGTGCCAAAGGTAAACACGGTTTACAAAGCTCCCCAAGGGGCTGTGCTGCACCACTCCCCAGGAAAAGGCCAGCCAAAAAGTGATCTTTGCATACAACTAGGGCGACCCATACGTGAACAAAATAACCTACCATTTCAAAAGAGTAACAGGAACAGGTGTCTAAAATTTGGAACCTAAGAGAATATGTTGGTGCCTAGGAATTTCAATCCATGTATTCCAAAGGAAACAAATATGGGGTTCCCAGCATTTTGAGCAAAATTCTTCAAACTGCCTTTCATTAAGGGCTGCTGTGACAGAAGGGTAAGGGCCAGAGGTCTATCTAGCACATAACCATTCAGAGTGAGACTCCCAGGAAAGACTCTGGGCAATTCCAGTGCTGCTGGTAAGGATCAGCACCCGCCTTTGTACAGGAGTTTTAACTTGGCCTTGGTTTTGCAGTAGGCTGAAACTCAAAAAATGAAGGGAATCTTCCTCTCCCCAGCGCCAAGCAATTTAATTAGGGAGGATCATGTCACAGACTCATACTCCTTCACTCTAGGAAATGTAACAGCTGTTTTTCCTATATACATTGTGGTATTCCCAAATTCCTAAGTAGTGATGGCAGAGCATTCAAGCATTTAAGTAACTAGATCCTACCCTTCTAAGAAATCTGAAAATCCAAGGAGAAAACAGGAGAACCTCCCCAACTTCGAAAGCCTGCTCTAATTAACTATTAAAAGGCTCATAAGAGTAGTTACAACCCTAGCTAGAGACTACTTGCTTTAATGAGAGCTACATGCTTGAACAGAGAAGGATGTGCTGTAGGAACCATGACAATTCAACCTCAGCCCTTGTCATTTTGCTTGTTGACTTGAATATTTAACATGACTTTCTCCACACTTCAGCAGGGTTATGGCACTGAAAGCATTACATGCAACCATGTAATCTTGGGTGATTTCCCCAAATGTAATTATTTGGCCTTGCCTTCTAGAAGATAAGGATAGTTAGGAAGTCAGACACACATTGCCAGCATAGTGGGACTAAGCCCAACTTGGCCCATCCCAGACTCCCATCCTGTATATCAGCCTGAAAATAAAGTACATAACTATGTCATACATAGTTTAATATTTCCTAAGACAGTAATTGAAGCGGGTCAATCTATGGCAATGGGGACATACCAACTCTTTCAAAAGACAGAACAGGTATGGAAATTTATTGAAGAACAACTTCTATTTTGATTACTGCTCAGAAATAAATTCTCCAATAAGATTAAGTAATATTTTAAGTCACTCCCCCTAATCAGTGAAGAGCAACTTCACTCTAAAGGATCACAAGTCAAATACAAGGACCTCCTCCATTTCCAAATGGAGACTTACTTTGAAGTGGGGGTTAAGCCAATTGTCCAGGGACAACCAGAGCCAGAACACTGCACTGCAAGGACTTACAACCATCATCATTACACTAACTGAAGCCACATGTATGATCAAGGAATGCAAGTTCTTAAGATCCAATAACTTTCCAAGGTCAGGAAAAACTAAAGTGTCAACGTAAAATCAGAATAAATTACAAGTTAGAGACACAGCCTATCTAGCAAGCTCATGAAGTAGAAGGGAAACTGGAGGTGAAGCCATGTTAAGACAGGTTGTAGAAGTTCCCCGTGTGCACTGAGAACTGACATTGTCTTTCATTAGTGTCAGGTTATTCATTATTCTTTAAAATATTACTATTTTACAGTAGATACAACAACACCAAGATGCACACTAAATGCATAAGACCCACAAGCTGTGGCAGAAACTCACAATGAGCTATAAAGAAATATTTTCTTACATTTTATTTAAAAAATAAATAATATAGCCTTCAGTGCAAAACTAATTATCATGATTTAATATCACTTAAGAGACTGCAGCAGCATAATGCACTTGATCCACACAAACACTACTTATACCAGGCATACTTTAATCACCTGATAACACTGCAGGAACAGGCATTCACAAGCTGTTTTAGGAATTCCATCCCGCAGTGATGCAGTGATGTAAGAATGTTTCTTCTCCTCTACACCCCCTCCCCAAACCCACCAAGGACTATGTAAATATGAAGTTGGATGATACATTCTTCTTACACGAAAAGAAATATCTAACCACAACATTAGTAGCAAAGCCAAAAATAAGTGATTGAACAGGTTTAGTGAGCTTTTATATCTAACCTTATAAAGGTTAGGGACTTAAACTATTACTATTTGCAGGGTATTTTTCATTACTTCTGTAGAGGTAACATAGTTACAGCAAATGATCTATCAGGCAATAATGGTACAGCAAAATAATGCAAAAGTACTTTCCTTTAACCCATATCACTTTCTCTGCCATACAGAAAACAAGAGCAGCTTTTCACAGAAGCCAGCAGAATTCTAAACCAGCTATATTTTCCTTCACATCTATTTTTATAAACTGTGCTTTCGTTATTCCAGCTATCACAGGGTCCTGCTGTCTATAGGCTAACACAAACATGGCTATTGTTTTTGCTAAATAATGCCACTTATCTCCCTGCCTGATTTTACATACATCTGTGAGTGGAAAATACGTTATTTGCAAACAGCATAAAATGTGTAAATTGTATTCACATGCACAATAAGCTTGACTACAGACAAATAATCCTAGGAGAAAGGGAACACAGTATATATTACCATAAAATTTACATCAAAATTTCAGAACTACAGAGGAAATAAGATTTTTGCTTTCATTTTTACTAACTGTTGCACAAATGCATTATAAAAAGCAGTATTAAGACACAACAATATAAACAAACATCTCAATTTTGCTTAGTCCTTAAAACTGAACTCAAAAATAAATTATTGCAATCCTGTCACCTGGAAATTCCTGTCATCCACTGATTTCAACATCTAGAAACAGCCAGTCTGCCAAAAGATACATTCAGTCCATTTAACCCTTGGTACATTCTATTCTGGTATCCCAGAACATACATGGTAGGACTCCTTCCAGCCAGACATCGTAACATTTTTCCCATCACTCTTCACTGTGTACACCCTGCACTTCATCCTAGCCCTGTTGAGCCAGTTCAGGAAAGCTTATAAGAAACCAACATTTTTGCTCACACAGTGAAGCTGCAATACTGCAACTGGGCTTTGTTTGGAAGTAACAAAGTCACAATTTCTCTGTCAACTCCTGAGCCAACACAGGCCCTACTACCACTGTGAAAATACGAGCCAGTGTAACCCATACTGCCTCAGCATTCAAGCCCTGTATGCAGAACACTGACATAACATAATGGCACTGCACTGGAGCAGGTGTAGCACACCACAAAGTACCAGGCACAGACCCAAAAATTGGCTGAAGAATCTCAGCTATGAACTTGGAAGGCTCAAATCTTGGTACTAAGAGCATCCTGGCTGAGCTGAAAGATGTCTCCAGCAAGCTCCAGTCCCACATTTACTAAAGATGACTGTAATCATCCTCCACTGCCTTTTTCGTAAGATTAGTAAGATCATTTGTACATTTAAAATAAGAACCAGCTTAGCTGCCTTAAGATTCACATGCAGATCTGAATCCTGACTTACTGATGAAACAACTCAACTCATTCAGCACAAGGATAAATGACTTCAGACTGGAATTTCCCACTGATTTCCTAAGACAGTCCTGCAGCATTAGCTCTAGCCTCGAAATACCAAAGTTGTGATTTAACAGAAATGCAAAGCTCAACTCCCTTCTCAGCACCATCTCGGAGGCAGGAGGAAGAGGTGAGTGAATGAGAGGAAAGGGAAGATTTAAGACATCACCTGGAAATTTTTAATAGACGGACTGAAAACCATCTCAGGTGAGATCAGACAAACCCAGGGATTGCAACCACACCATCTGACTCAAGTTTCTAACTTCTACCAGTGGAGGTTAAGAATGGATCAACCCAGAGTCAGTCCACCTATGCAGAGTTGCATCTCTCTAAGATACTGTACAAGTATCATCATAGAATCAAGTTTTCTTAAATAGGGGGCAAAGCTGAATGATATCGCAGTTCTCTCAATCTCTCAGTACACAAACCCGAAACCCACAGTGGTCTTTATGTACACTCCACACTAAGCAAAAATGTTAACAATATAGTCTACTGTGCCATTCTTCATAGATTAATTATTCCTATTCAGTAATATTACAAAATTGCACAGGACAGGGGCTTTGAACCATGTCCTTAGACCCAGGTCATCTGCAGCTGCCAAAATGGCAAACAAGACCAAGAAGTTAATATATGTCACTTGGCACAACAAGTTTCTGAAGGCTCAGTATTTCAACTACTCGCACAAATCAAAGGAGATAGAAAAACAACATGGGAAGGCAGTAGCACTGAGGAAGGAAAGAAACAACGTAAGGAACAGACTGAAATCTTCTGAGAGCATCCATGCTGCCTAGGGCAAACTGTGCAAATGGCAGCTCATGTAATAAAAGCCAACACAGTGACCTTTGCTGAGCTTTCATTAAGGACAAAGAAATCATCGGTATCAATAAACCCCTGTTTTGCATCCCGGATGGAAACCAGCCTGTGTCACCACAGGCTCTCAGTACATACACAGCAAGGAGGACAGAGAACAAGAGGATTCATCTGTTAAATATAAACAAGTATAAAAAACAAAAATTGACACACAATTCAGTCAACATAAAAGAAGTGAAATGAACACCCTCAACCGTAAGTCTCACATAAAAACACATTTACTCCAAAGAGAGTAAAAGACACAAATGAAAGCAACAAGCTCTTTGCTATCACACACACACACAAAAAAAAAATCACATTTTCATCTTTTTTTTTTTTTCTTTTCAACTGCCTCTTCTGGCCTGAACATTTAATTTGAGGCAAGATTCCTTTCCAGACTATTAACAGTAACAGCTCCAGCCCTTTATAGACTCCTCTACCCCTGAAACCCTTTTTTTCCTATATTCCCTGTTCCATGATACTTTTTAAGTCCCTCTTATTTATCACATTTAAGTAACACAGCTGTTGTACACAAACCCAGCAGCCTGGCAGAGCACTGCTGGGAAAGCTGAAAAAAATTGCAGCGTGGTTTAGACTTTTTTTGCCAGTATCTTCTCCTGCCAGCATGCTCGATCTGCCAAGGTAGCCCCAAACCTGTGAGGGCATGTAGACACAGAGCACTGTCGGTAATTGATTTATGCTGCAGCAACAAAAGATCAGTCTACCACCAACAGGCCAGTCCTACAGAGCAAACCAAAAGAAACTGAGCTGAGAAAGGCTCCCCAACTTTACTACTGAAGCCCTTGAGCTCAGAATAAAGTATTTGAACATATGCTAAGAGGAAACCTCCCTAATCTGATCAGGCAAGAGAAAGCCCACTCTAGGTTTTAGTCACCTCTCTGCAAAGTGTTTGCTCTAGGAAAGTAAAGCCAACTCAACAGGAAAAGTGAGCTGTAGCTTGCCCTAAAGCAAGGGAGCAAGGGCACTCCAGGGGGAATAGAGGGTCCAAATCTTCCCTCTTCATGATTCTCCAGGGATGAAAATAACTGCATCCTGCATTTTCGTAGGTTGGCTGCATGGTATGAGAGGTGGTTAGGGAGATAGGATGTAACAACTCCATCCCACCCCTCCTCCCCAAATCATGTCAGAGACTGGACCTCCTTCCCTCCTTGCCTGCCCCACCCCAGCCCAATCCCAGCCCTCCTTCCCTTCTCACCCGATCAAAACTGTTTAGTGGATTTGGTACATTAGACACATGAAAGAGAAGATGAGGGCAAATTTTCCTAAGTGGCTATGTGACCCAGCAGCCTTGGCTACTCATACAGCTTTGAAACTTTTCAGATTGAATTTGGGTTACTAAAGCCTCAGCTCACAGACAAACCACAGTACTTGAACTACAGTTAGATAAAAACCATGATAATGTTGCTTCATAGCACAGCCCCTACCCTATTTTGACTACCAAAGATGCAAAAACCCCACAACCTCCCACATCTCTAAAAACAAGGGGATACACAAAAGTACTCCTTCTCTGCTTCCAGTTCAGTAACCTCCACCCACTGCTGCTAATCCCCACCTCAGTACTGCTGAGAAAGTATTTACCCTGAACTTCCCCTCATCCACTGAAAGCCAAACAAACAAGAAGAACTGGGCCACCTCTAAAAAGGGCAGTGTCCCCCAGGCAGTGGACAGGGAGCTGGCACAGTCTGCCAAGTCTGTGAGAATTCAGCAGTCAGTCTGCCAGCCCAGGGAACACAGGAGCACTAACATCTCAGGGCAGCAGCATCAACACCTTGGTCCTGGAGGGATAACATCTCTGTCATTACTGCCAAAAAAGGCAGAGGTGTGTGTGCAAGCCAGGCCTTCATCACCTGAAAAACACGGGCCACAGGCACACCATCACATGAGGCTTCCTGGCAACCAACTGCATGGCTGCCAGTCTTTCTAAGAACTTCCCTGTGTAGGGCTATCTAAAGGTCACTTATCCTGACAACCATCGGGTTTTGTTATGAAGAATATTTCTGAAAGCATGGCCTTGTTTAGCAATGCAATAGGGATCCAATGACCAGATGAAACCATGAGATTTATAGCAAAGACCAGTTTCTCCTCTTGCTGCTGCATCATGGTGCATGTGCATGCTGATGTCCAGTAAATGCAGAGGCCGGGGAGTGTGGTTTGCTGGTCCAGAACTCTGGGCAATCACTAACTTGGTCTGTCCTTTGATTCTGTTTTTGTAGATAATTCATCACTATTGGTAAAGAGAAGGAAAAAAATCAGGTGCTCATATTTCCAAAATAATAAAATGAGAACAAAGAGACATTCAATTAAGTTGAGAAGCAACTAGTTTTGAAAAGATGAAAGGAAAGCAATTAAAAATGCATCAGCCTAGATGTACTTCCTCAAATTCCTTGCTAAAGACATGACAGAAGTTAAAAGCTTAGGAAAACTGTAAAATGTTTTAAAAACAGCTCGATGTAATTAGAACACACCAGCCCCATTACATAAGGATTTCTTTTTAAACAATGAAAAAGAGCTATCATAACACACGACAAACCTTCAGTAATGCAGATTGCAATCACACATCTCTGAATGCAGGATTTTGCTCTCATTTTTTTCCTAGTAACTGTTGACTTCTGGAGTCATCTATTCACCACCAGAAAAATAATAATATATTAAACATTCCAAAATCAGAATAAATGGACTACAAGTTTGATATGACACTCCCAGTGTCCACTTAGTCTAGCTCATCAAGAGGTAAGTGATGCTGACATGGAGAGAAAGGAAAACAAAAACTGTCTCATTATTTCCTCTCCTGCAACAATTAGTATATGTTATTTTATCCAATAGTAAATTTGCAGAGCTGGGAGTGGTTTTATGTCTCAAAATAAGATAAGCAAATTAACATTAGTGTCAAATATCTCTTACTATTTTTTATACTGCACAAAATCTCAAAAAGTAAGTTCAAAAAAAGACACCAAATCAGGTTCAGAAATTTCTGCAAACCAAACTAATTAGTCCGTGACACAGAATAAATGTTTTAAAAGGCACCCTTAAGTGTTTTCTGGCATTTAACAGCACCCTTTATGGAGCAGTAAGATCACAATCCTATATGCAACTATAACAATAAAGCTGCAGATAAGTCAAATCTCACTGATTTCAAAGGAAAAGGGACTCAGTACAGAGAGAGATGAAGAGCTGAGCTCCAAGACAGCTAAAACAGGATATGAAGAAACTTACAAAAGAGGTGTAGGAGCGGGGAAAGCTGTTTGACCCTGAAAGGTTTCGCCGTCACCGTTTTTGATTAACACAAACATATATACGCTCAGTGGCAGCGAGAGGAAGACGGATCAGGGAAACTAAATATAATTGCTTTGGCTAAGAGCCAAACTTCACAAATTACCAGCTGCCAGTCTGTACCCAATACTGACATAAAACTGTCAATTGTTCTCTAAAAACTACTTTGCCCATAAATTAGTAACTCAGTCATTATTTTTAAATCATCTGCAGGTAAAAGTTAAGTTTACCGAAGAAAAGTGAATGGCCAAATCAATTACTATCTTTTTTTTAGCTGCAATATAAATGCACACAAAATATATACATTAAAGGGGAAAGCAAAAAAAGAAAAAACAGCCAGCAGAGATCAGGTTCAAGTTAAAAGTTTCTTATTCCAGGGAACCTCTTCCAGCCAAGTGTCAGTAATTCTATATCAGTGAGATAAACTCCCACAGGACTTTTTCAGCATTCTGCAGAAGTTGCTACAGGACCCAGCTCAGTAAAAACCCTATTACAACTCCTGCAACACAGATTTTTAGCATTCTGTGCATTTCCTTTTGCAAATAATTTTTTTAAAAACTTTTCCAACTAGTCTGTCAAGCACAACAAACAAAAACACTGAGAAAAGTTCAAAATTACTCTCTGATATGGCCATAGAAATGCTGCGTGATTTGCATTTCTACGCTTGAATAATTGAGCAGTTTCAGAAATATGAATTTAACCGATGTGCACCAACTGGAAAGAGGCACAAACTAATCCACACAGAACTTGCTAAAGCCTCCCCTTCCCCAAAAACACAGACAGACTTCAGGCCTCTGTTTGGAACTTTACTCTTGTTGGCAATGTACACATTCAAGGCTGCATTCGGCAACTGTCAGGCTGAGAAATGTAAAGGGTCTTACCTTTGCAGGGTCTTAAAAGAATCTGTATGAATATAGTGCAGATTAGGCAATGTTTCTGTTGTTTGCCTCTCATTTGCTGTCAGCTGTCAGCAATATGAACAGTCAAAAGCCTCTGGAGCAGGCTGGTATTAGTCAGCTAGACTTGAATTTCCAGTTCTTTTACATTGCTGTCTATTTTCCTCCATTAGGTTAGCCTGTCCTACCCTGGTATCAGATTACACGGAGCCAACATTTATAGCACCTTGCAAAACAGTCCAACATATCACATACCTAAGTCTGCCTATACCTGTTGCCTTCAAATTTTAACCCTTTCTACCAACAGAACAAACATTTATTCTAGAATGTATCACGGAAAAAACATTTGCAGCAGAGGAGTCGTTTTTCCTTCTTACCTCACAGCCACAGGACAGTGAGATTTCATTTTACGGCCTGTAGAACAGTCAGGCTGTGCTGAGAACAGAGGCCCCAAGATGCCCACAAGAACAAACCTGGGCACACAAACTCCAACCGGAACTCTGGCCTGGAAGCACTTGCTGCTTATTTTAGCAGGTCTAATTCCACTAAATCCTTGCCTCCCTTCAGACCCTGTTACCAGAGTAGGAGCCAGGCAGGTGTCTGCTTGTGCCAGACCAGTATGGCACAAGCAGCACAGCTCTCCCAGCATCACTGACTTCCTTCTGTCCAGCCAGGATCTGATGCTGTCCTAGGCTTGGCTCTTCCACCTTCTACCCAATCGCACTTTGCCCAACTTCCCTTTGTCCTGCTAATCCTATTTCCACAGTCTGGGGTCTGCAATTTAGACAGTCAGTCCTGCAAGGAGCAGTGATTTCTCTCTCTATACATGATGCACGGCCATCAGCTGCAATGGTAGTGCTTCAGAGGACTGCACCAGGTATTTCATGTGTTCTTGCATCACAAGTACCTTAACTTTCCTACATGCTCATCAGGCACCTCAAAATTAAACAGAGTTTTAAGAAATAAATATGTATATTATTACAACTCATCCAGGGTCCATTTTGGCACCCATTCAGTCACAACCATTAATACTTCTTAAAAGTTCTGGCCGAAATAGTTTGGTGAGTGAACTAAGGCAAGTAGTACAGTGAATTTTTTGGTTTTAAGTGCTAGTGGAGAGTCCAATACTATTATTAACACAAGAGGTTTATTTATGAGGCTGGGGACAGGTGAGACACATCTCCATTTGCAAATATCTCAGAAAAATTAAGGCACATACAGTCACACAGAATAACAGACTATTCTGAGCTGGAAGGGACCCACAAGGATCGTCGAGTCCAGCTCTTAAGTCAATGGCCCACATAGAGGATTGAACCCATGACCTTGGCATTATTACATCTCCTATTGTCAAAAATCACAAAGCTGATGTTTGCACTAAGTTTTTATACAGATTCCAAAAAACCACCAAAAAGCAACAAAAAAACCCCAAACCAAAAGTAGTGACAATACCTTCCAACATATATACAAAAGCAGAAATACTTGATTCAAGTCCGTAGAAACAGGAATGAAAGCTAATTTAAAAAGAGGTGCAAAGTAGCAAATAATACCTACAGTCCTGCAGATTGATAAGTAACAGCTCCAGACAGGGAAGTCAGAGCTGTCGGTCAGACTTAGGAACTGCCTCCCACTAACCTTCAGGTCTGATGAGTCTGGAGTGCTTTTTTTTTTTTTTGCTGTTTGTCTTTATTAATATAACTGTCCAGGGTTTTTTAGCATGGGAGCATTCAACTTTATTTTTGGCTTAATCAGGTTCTTTACTGCAGCTCAGATAGCATTCACATTAAGAAGAATTCATGTAGGCTACAACAGACTTGGTCACTTAAAAAAGACCCAAACAAACTCCACAGCTCTAAGACAGTCTCACAAGGCACGGGGTTTGTTACTTCTTTCCAAGGTGAAATCTTCTGTTTCATTTCCAGTGTATCGTATTTTACAAATCATTGTAGCCGCAACTCATGTGTCATCTGCAGGCCTAATAAAAAAATATTTAAATTTATTGAAAATTATAGACTGAGGAAACTAAGCTATTAAACTAGCAGGCAGAAGGGCGAAGGCTAATTTGGGTTGGAAGGCTGTAACTGTGTATTCTCCCTCAGCACAGCGAGTCACAGCTCTGAGCTGGCACATGCTTTCTGCATGGGTAATTCACACCAGTGCTCCTGGTCACAGCTCACCACAGAGAAAGGCAAAAACCAACAAAATGCTCCAGAGTCTGCTCAAGTAAACTCAATTAGTAAGCTGCCCTGCACCATGCAGGAAAGAGAGCAAAGTCACCTGCTTACCAGTTTGCTCTGAAGTCAAGGAATACTCTCAAAACATTAGCTTAAAACTGACCAGGAGATTGGAAACAACTTTAACACACAAACACACTGAAACATGGAGAGAGGGACACGGCCTTGGTTAGAGAAAGTGAGTACTACACAGCCAGATGGACTTCAAAAGGCAAAACAAAGGGAAAAAAAAAGGAAAAAACCACACACACGCACAAACTAAAACAAAAAAACCCCTACAATAACAAACAAACAAACAAAAACAACATAAAAAAACACAAGACCTTAGGCTCTTGCTGTAACTCGTTTGGTACACAAACCACCTAGTTACTAGAGAGCCAACTACTTATGGGTGTGGAGGACATAGCACAAAGAGTTCTATGTGCAAGTTATCCAAATAATCTCATCCAAGGCAGACACACTGAATATCTCCCCATTGTACCTGGAAAAAGGACTAGAACTGGCTTAACTCTAAGCCTTGAAAACTGCAGAGAGATTGTAGGTTTGAGATTTTTATCTACAGTTTTTGTCTTCATCTTTCCTTCTTTGCCACTATTAGGACCTTCAGCATTACTCACTTGACATGCTTTAAAAATAACATTTTGAGAAGCAAGTGCTTCTATGTTGTTCTTATTTCCCTCTTGCATATGTCTTATTTCAGCCAGCTTTTCAAAAGATGATCATCTACATCAGAAATGCACTGAATCGTTTTGCTGTTTTCAGAGAATCACAGGAATGGTTGTGGTCAGAAGGGACCTTTAAATGTAACCCAGTTCAACTACCTCCCACGGGCAGGCACACCTTCTACCAGACCAGATTGCTCAAAGCCCTGTCCCAGCCTGGCCTTGAGCACAGCTTCTCTGGGCAACCTGTGACAGTGTCTCATCACCCTCATCACAAACATTTTTCTCCTTATGTCCAGTCTGAACCTACTCTCTGTCAATTTGTAACTGTTGCCCCTTGTCCTGTCACTACAGGCCCTGCTAAAAATTTGTCCCCATCTTTCTCATAAGCCCCCTTTACACATACTGAAAGGCCACAATAAAGTCTCCCCAGAGCCTTCTACAGGCTGAAAGACCCCAACTCCATCCCTGTAATAATCTCTGTGGATGCCTCTGGAGCTGCTCCAATGGGTCCATGCCCCTTCTGTGCTGAGGAGCCCAGAGCTGGATGCAGCACTCCAGGTGGGGTCTCAGGAGAGAAGGGTAAAGGGGTGACCAGCTGGCCGTGCTCCTTTTGATGCAGCCCAGCATGTAGGTTGGCTTTCTGGGTTGCAAAGTGCACATTGTTGGGTCATATCCAGCTTTTCATCCTCCAATACCTGGATTTGGGAGCACAGTGGTTGTCTTTGCCTTTTAAGCCTGCACAGCAAGAGTCCTGCACCAATTCACTGTCTTTTTTAAAATTATGCTCTTCAGGTATTTGTTCAATATTACCCTTCCCCAAAAGCCACTGCTGGGTTAAATCAATGAGGTGCTAAAGGCTGCCTGAATTGAAGAAAGAGCATCAACAGTATGAAGAGTACAGGCATTTCTGCTGTACTGAACATCCATCCAGGACATAACTTGCTACAGACCCAAGTCATTTAAATGTCTGCAGAAAAAGTATTAGGTAAAGAACCGAACAAAGAATACTGCATCTAAAATCATGCTTTTAAAACCTTGCTAGGCTGAGGCTTACACAGTTGTAGTAGAGAAGAACATTCACTCAAGCCATAATTAAAAGTTAGGTAATACTTTCTGAGCTTCCAATTTTAATGCACCCTGAAATGCAATATATTCACTCAGGTTATTCTGAAAGAAGCATATGCTTCATGATGTTTACCATAATTACAATAATAAATACATTAACTTGCAGCTATGCAGGATAAGACAGAAAGTAATATTCCCATGCCATTTATACATTTTTCTTTTTACAAATCAGCATAGCTTAAATTTTGTGTTCTAAACTATTTGCATGGGGTGGGATTAATAAGGGAGACTATTTGTCTGGGGAATTTCAAACTAGTGAACTTGGCTATGAAGAGATCATAAATTATCTCCAGATTTGTAGCTAGATTAACAATTGTCACCATGGGGTTTCAACCAGTGACGAAATACGACTAAAAGACCAACAAGATTAATACAAAAAAAAAAGGCAAAAAGCTTTCTCTTAAGAGTGTTATGAAAAAGGAGCAGGGTCTGCAAAGGTCCCTCCAGGGAAGGCAGAGTCTGGACAGGCTGTATTTCTCGTTTCGTAATGTCTGGGGAAGTGTTCACTCTGAAGCCTCAGTCACTCTCATATGAGCCCACACCTGCTCCTGGGAGACACAGGAATTCACTGCTAATGAACTTGACACAGAATTTATTAACGGTACATGAAAACACCTACAGAACTGGGGTATTTCAGAGCTCCCACAAACCAGGTGCAGAGAAATTCAAGCCTCACTTCTTCCTCATTTCATCATTCAAGTTCCCGTGCCTTTCACAGAACTAAACCAGGCATCAGAGGTGGCTGCTGCACATCCAGCAGTAGCCCCACCACAGCACTCTTCGAACCAGCTTGACTCCCCAGCTGCGGGGAGGGGTAAGACAGCAAGGCTGGGGAGACCCAAGTCACACATCACCTTGGGCCAAGTTGTGCATCCAACATGGTCTCATTCTGCAAAAGGAAGCAGTGCAACCTCACTACAGGCACAGGCTCACAAACCTGGAGAGCTCTTTCTACCTCCCCTTGGCTCTGCAGAGCGAGCAATACACAGATACTGTGGCCATGCACCCAACCCCTCTCTCAGGCACTGTCTGACTAGGACTGCTGCACGAGTGCCCCCAAAAGAGGGGGTGTCACACAGAGCAGAAGATTGAGAAGACCTGCACCAATGCAGCTTCTACCACCAGGAAACAATTTTCTCCTATGACAGCTTTTCCCCCTTTGACCCATAAGAGTAAGATCATTCCTACTTTTCCTTCACCCTAAATACCTCAAATGCCTTCATAAGAAAGGACTTAGGTTTCCCTGAGTTTTCCCTACAACCAGTGGGAGGAAAGGTGGGCTGCAGCTCCTGGAGATGAAAGCCCCTTCCTTGGGTCACTTTCCTGACTTGTCCAAACTGTCAGGAGCTGATGCAGGCTCCAGTGCACAGAATCACAGAATGGTTTGTATTGGAAAGGACCTTTAAAGATCATCCAAGTCCACCCCTGCTGCCACGAGCAGGGACATCCGCCACTAGATCACACTGCTCACAGGCCCATCCAAGCTGAGCTTGAACACATCCAGGGATGGGGTATCCTCAACTTCTCTGAGCAACCTGTGCCAGTGCATCACCACCCTCATTGCCAAAAACATCATCCTTATGTCCAGTCTAAATCTATCTTCTTTCAAAACCATTGACCCTTTTCCTGGCAATACAGGCTTTGGTAAAATGTCCCATTTATACATTGAAAGGCTGCAATAATGTTTCCCTAGAGTCTTCTCTTCTCCAGGCTGAAAAATCCCAACTCTCTGAGTCTTTCTTCACAGGACAGGTATTCCAGACCCCTTAAGATTTTCACTTAGATCTCTGGGAAAACAAGCATACAGTGCATCTGAAGTAAACATTCCAGTCTTTGCCACAGCTCAACAGCCTCATTGTGCAGGAAAATCCACAGCAAACATCATCTCTGTTATGAAAACTTTCAAATTACTGTTAGGAGCCAGAGATAAAAAAAATCTGTCTACCACTTCTACCCTGCTCTTTCCTCTCCCAGCACAACATTCAACCTGTAGAGAATCAAGAAAAAAAAAGTGGGGGGGAAACACCCTCCACAAAAAAACCCACAAAAATTAAACAAAAACAAACAAAAAACAAGGGAAAGCTAAAGTTGAAGTGGAAGATTAACTAGGACAATAAACAAAGTAATGTAGAGAGAGGTTGCTTTACATAGTTTCTAATCCATCCTTTAATTTATCCTCCACCTTCCTTTCTTTTCATCTTTTCTGTTGCCTAACATTTCATCTTCTGTGAAGTCTCAGTGGTTTGCTGTGACCATAGATACAATGAATTAATATCAGAATTGTGTGAGTGAATAAAACCCCCTAAATTTATGCTTTTTTCTAAGATGTCATAGACTTCAGGCAGTTTTACTATTTGTTCCCCCATTTGTACCTTTCCTCTCTCAAACAATACAGTACTGAGAAAAATGGTGCTCAAAACTGAAAGGGAAAAAGGTCAGCAGAAGCATCCTGTGGCTGTGAAAGGCTTAGAGTGCAGCTATGTTAGAAATGTGAGAGCTGGTGCCCCTCAAAGAGACAGAGTTTTACCCTTGTGGTGCTGGTTCCTGGCCCTGCAGAAACACAGGGGGACCAGGAGCTCAGAGCTATGAGCAGTGCCAGCCTCTGTGAGAGCAGCTCTTCTGCTGTATGCAGAACTTCTTATGGAGGGTGCGATGCACAGTGCCTCATAGCCCAAGTCAGGAGAAAAAAAATAAACAAGAAAAAACCTCCAAATCCCTTACTCATCCAATCTCACTGCCCCTACAACCTTCCTACTCTTCCCCACCCTGAGGAATGCACGCCTTAGGCTGAGAGCCTTTATTTAAAAGAGCACATAGTATAGAAACATTTTTATCATGCAGCAAAGAGTCTCTACTCAATGCTGGCTATGCAACTAATACATTCTAAGGGAAAACCCCCAGTATTCTGGGAGCTTCACTGTCATATGAGGAAGAAAAATCATCAAATTGGACAAAAAGGCTGAAATGTATCTGGAGTTTCAGTTCTAAAATAATTTTGACTTGGAGAGTACTTGGTTCTCTAAAATCTGATGGTGGGAAAGATATTATTTGAGTTCTAGCTTCAAAAAAATTAACTATGTTATAATAAAGCACATATCTTCAGAAATCATACAACCTACTTAAAAAATAATACATCTTTTGGAATACAAAGGTTTCATGTGCTTTTTCTGGGCACTTGTAAAAAATTGTTTAACTGAAAGCCAGAGTTGTCTCAAAACCACAGAGATCCGCAAATGTACTGAACTGAAAAAAATAATAATTAAAAAGAAAAAACATCACTCTGAAGATCACAGATTTTACGACAAAAACTCATCAGGTCAAGTAACATGACAATTATCTCCCCAAAAGGATATTGGTGAAATTGCAGGACTTGATGCCCAATCTGCCTGTTCCTCACATGCATTTAACAACAGTCACACTTGCGGCTGTGAAAAATGAAACACTGGACCTCAGCTCTCACTGTGTTAGGATAACTCTCGTGGTTACTAATTTACAGTTCATGCTTTAAGAGTTCAAGTACTGCTTTTTGTGGAGCAAATTAAATCTGATCTTTACTCTCAGGTGTCTAAAGAAGGGGCTGGGATGGATAGCAAAGCCAGAAGCACAGGCACGAGGATGCTCCTGAGCAGGCAGCTGGTTACTCAATGGCTGCCTGGGGCAGACAGCAGGGCTGTCATCTCCGGGTGCATCTGCTCCCCGGCTCGTGGTTTAACTGACAGGAAGCACAGCCAAAGATACCAGGACCCAGAAACGAGTGTTTCCTGCCTGCACAGCCAGGTCTGCCCCCCACGCACGCGTGTCCTCCTGCACATGCCGTGGTGTCTCATGAGGGACAGAAACTCTGCAACACCTTCTAGAAAAACAGTAAAAAAGGAAGTCAATTAGACCCATGCACAAAAAGTCAGCCAGCTGGATGGATAAAAAAGTAATCAAGCTCCAGAAGGCCACCAAAGCAGGGTATAAAACACTGGTGGCCCGTTCTCATCTGGCATGGCCCAGGACAATAGGTAAGCCAGCTCTGGAGGTTTTACAGTCTGGACTTCCTCAAACAGGCTTGTAGACTGCCAAGAAACCAAGTTACTTTACTTAACAGACAAAATATTTTAAGATTTCTTTCTGGAATCTTCAGTAATGAACCACAACCAGTAGCAAAAAGATCTACTGTCAAATAAAGCATCAGCATTTTCTAGGACCACCCCTAGAAAAAGGGACAGGTTAAATTATCTACAGGGCTTATCCAACACTAATACCTAGAATTACACACCTATTAGTCTACTGCAAAACTGAAATGCTGAAAAGCATTTTGCACCCACATGGTAAGCATAAAAAACAACTGCTAGACCAAGTAGAACTTCAGTGAAAAGTAGAAACCCCAGCACAGCCACAATTTCTACGGTATCTATTTGTGAAGCAACATGCTATGCCCAGTTCCTCTACAAGAAGTCTTCTGCTCAGTCTTAGAGTTCCCTATAATATCATCTGTCAGAAAATATCTTCTCCTTAGTCAGCCCAAAAATGATACTTTCAGGTAGGATGAGAAATTATTAAGGTGGCCTCATATCCTTCTTCCATCAATGGCCAACTTGTGGTATAAAACTCAGGAAAACAAATCTTGAGCTCTTATCTGTAGGCCAGCTAAAGCAACAGAAGACGTGTCACCAGCATGATTAAGCTGGGAAATCTATCAACCAGTAGACAGCAGATTTAACACTATCATGTACTGCTATAGTCTAGAAGCATTTTCTGTATAAACTTAAAAGCAGTAAAAATGTCTTCATTGGGGATTTCATGGAGTTTCTGGCACATTTTACCCTTCGTGGAAGTGTGGTATTCCATCCTAACCTGCGTTTCCTCCTCATCCCAAAACAGTTAAGAATAAAAATGCCTTCACATGGGGACTGTTAGTGGAACAGCCATCTCAAAGTCAGAGGTCTGCAATTTCCTAAAAATGACCAATCTCCAAATTCTCATTTCTAACTTAGAAACCTACTCCACAAGTACTTTCCTGTGACAGACCACACTTTATCCACAGCTTTCACATGCTCCCATCTTAGCACTGTGACCACCTGCATTATTCCACAGAACTTCAGCTGTCCGCTACTTCAAAAGACAAGGCTACGTCCCTACATGTCACTGGGCACTTGACCCCTTTATGCCTTGAAAGTCAGAATGAAAGCCCTAAACTAGGACCCATCAGACACTGAGAGAAAACTTGCTTTGGCAACAGTTCTCACATGCACTTAAGACACATGTCCCACGCTTGACACGTATTCAAGTAATCCCAAGCAGCCAAAAAATTTAAAAAAAGATACAAAAAATAATGGTTTCTCAAAAGCCCTTCTGAACAAAATGCCTTGCGGCACGATCTGAGTCTTACCAAATTTTGCTGGATTGGCAAAAGGAGAATTGAAAAAAAAAAGTATTTTCCGTCTCAGATTCCAACAATACTATGTAGCCAACAGCACTTTGCTGATTTGCTTCGTACTTTTCAAGTCATGTTGGTCATATCTTGCAACATGTACTGGCAGGATTCAGTGTTTTCTTGAGAAAACCAGGGCGGCAGATGCTGTAACTGGTCCAGAAACAGTTTGCTCTCAAGCTTTTTAACCCTTCAAGTTCATCTGTGTCCTGCTACTGAACAAGAGATTTCATCACAGCAAACATTTCAAAATTCTCATACATGTTTATTTTCACGGTGAATTACTACTGTACTGGCTCTAAGCATAACACACACAAAAAGTTATGCTTACAAACATAATGATGTCTATTATATTGATTATAAATTATTAAATTAGCCAGAAATTTACTGTAAAAAACACAGGGCTAGAATAAGGGTGGGGGTGTTCCTTCATAAATGATTTTGAGGCATTTTAAGATCATCTAAGTTTTCCAGTTCTGTATAGTTTAATCAAAAAGGAAAGGGTAAATGTTGTGGTATATATAGTAATAAAAGCAAAACAAAAATCAGGATGTCTTAGTTCCTGAAAAAATGAAAATTTATTCCCCAGGACTGCTGCAAGACACCAGCAAGGCACCCACATGCTCCAAACAGCCTGCCCTGCTGCATTTGTTCCTCTGACTCAGTTACAGCTAATGCGGGAGGAGTGGTCTCCACAAACTGCTTTTCCTGCAGAACAGCTATGAGTCAACTTGTCTCATGTCTCTGCAACTGGCAGACTCACTGCCTCACTACCGGTGTGCTTTTTGGAGAGGTAGGAGGGACCACACCTCACAAAACACTAGGAAAAGAGAGGAGCGTGAGCGAAACTGAGCTGAGCGACAATCATTGACCAGGCTCCCCAGACAGCGAGAAAGAAAATGCCTTCACAGATTTCTATTTGTTTTAACCAGCTTCCACAGAAGAGAACATGATTTTTAATTCTACTGTGTCCCTTTAATAAACACCCCAAAGAAGACATTTTCCAGATAACTGAGGAATTTTTTACAGTGTTGACTTACCAAGCAGAGCACAATAACCAGCTATTCTGTTTGCACTACGAGGCAGTACAGTGCAATGAGTTAATAATTTATCACAGCATTACTCATGGCAACTGACCATAATCAACTTGTAAAATTCTCCCTCGTTCTTACATTTTAAGTCTCAGCAAGAATATGGCATCCTTAGAACTTCAACTCCATCTGAACACTTTCTAGCTAAGGTCAGAGCTTTAATCTTCCTAAACACCTGCTTTCCTCCTGGATTGTTTCAGGCTCAGAGCAAAGGTCATCATTTCGTTTCAATAACCTGATTTGGCAGACAGGAGTAACTAGAATACTTTTAAACAAAGCAAGAAGCTAACATTCTTTCAAAACTGCAGCAGTGCAGTTCTCATCCCTGTGTTTCCTTTCCTTTCTCCTATCAGAAGGAAAAAGAACAAAAAAGCCCAAGCTTTTCCCTCCACCAAAAGCTTTTCATAGAATCACAGAATCTTAGAATTGATTGGGTTGGAAAAGACCTCTGAGATCATCAAGTCCAACCCTTGGTCCAACTCCAGTCCATTTACTAGATCATGGCACTCACTGCACATGATTCCCAAATGACAGGCAAACACCTTTTCCTCCCATTTTACATTATTGAGTCTTATGCCTCTACATAATTTTGGGCAATACTTAATTTATTTAAAACATTCTTCCTCTCATTCAGAAGCATATAGCTGTGGTTTTCAGACAATTCATTTGGAAAACAAGTTCTTAACAGAGTTTTGATGTGACATGTAGAAGATGATGAGTTAACCACCATAATTAACACGTTGTTGAAGGTTTGGCCATGGAAAATGGTCCTCTTCAAGGGCAACTATGCTACTTTATCTTCCCCCTTGTTTCTCAACCCCAGCTCTTACAATCCCCACATCTACACCACTCCAAACTCAATCCCTAACCTGGTTCAGTCAACCAGCGCAGCAACTTCCTGTGGTGTAGACACCTGACCTGCCAACTTGGCTCATCTTGGCTGAACCAGACAAGGAAGGGGTTGCTCACACAGTCTGGACTGCAGATAGGAGGGGAGAGCAGCGAAGCACTAGGAAACAACCCATGCTGTCAGTGAGGAAAAATGACAGTGGCACTCCTGCAGCGCTGGGGCAGCTGGGTGAGGGCTCCTGCCAAGCAACGATCATACCTACCTCTGTTTCACTAAAGGCACATTTTAAATTAGATTAGAGTGATGCAAGTTCACATGCTCACAAAAAGGTATGTCTACAATTTAAATTGCAACTTTACATCAATTACCACAGCTTACTGTTGAGTCTTACCTGAGGGCAAGTTAAGGGCCTGGG
This sequence comes from Hafferia zeledoni, assembly GCA_035583235.1. Lineage (NCBI taxonomy): Eukaryota > Metazoa > Chordata > Aves > Passeriformes > Thamnophilidae > Hafferia > Hafferia zeledoni. The sequence goes on along the minus strand of JAWWEV010000001.1, from coordinate 58,064,194 downwards.
CAGATGCTAAACGAGCTGTTTAAGGATTTACAACCCATCGCATTTAGGACAGTTCATTATCCGAGCAGAACCTGCTTGGCCCAAAGCTCCCTCCTGTGCTTCAGGGCACATCCACACAAACCACTGGTGTGTGGGTTTGATGGGATGTGCCACCAAGCCACCACGGAGGTTACAGATGCTGCCTTCACTTAGGAGTGAAAACAGGCAGCTGGTGTGAGGCTGAAGAAACTTCAGTGTGCACGTAAGCGCTGTAAGCACGCGAGGTGTGAAAATACTCGGGGCAGCATCGAGGCACTAGCACCATTCTCCCACCTCGTTAGTAAATAACAGGCCCGTTCATGACAGGCAGCGTAACAGGTTTTCCCAAGGCAGCCTCTGTCAGAAAGCAAGCTGCTTTCTCCCTGTAGTGGAGATTTCACCACATCTAGAGATCCTCATGTAAGGCAGCAAAAATTACTCACGAAACATCCCACTGATTTTTTTTTTTTCCCCCTGCCATGTTGCATCTGTGCAGCATGTCTGGATCAGTGGTTCTGGGTTTCTTCTCTCAGGGCAGCAGCTATTTTACCCAGCTTGCTATTTGCTAGTAATACAGTAATAACGATAGTAATAATTACTACCATCTCTCCCCTCAAATGCATGCATTTTAAATTACCATATACCAATAAATGTCGTCACAGCTTTTCTGTTTATGAAGTCTGGAAGTACAAACTAACAAAATTCTTCCTAAGTCCACCTGTACACAGGGCATCTGTAAGAGATGCTTTAAACATCACAAATACCAGAATCTAGACACAAAATGTACCTTTTTAACCATATGGCTACAAAAGCATGAAACCTCTTCTGCAAATATCCCTGTTATTGTGAAACAAAACCTTTGCAAGTCTAAGCTCTTATTTTGTAGTTCGGTAAAAATTTTCCAACATTTGTTTCTGCTGAGAATTATTTCAAGTCTATTACCACTGAAACAACATTTGAAACGGCTCATTTGAAGGACCATATTAGAAGACAATTAGCTTTTAATAAAAGCAAAGGGTAGAATGTTGCATTACATCAAGCATTCCTAATCAGACATGTATTTCAGAAGTGCACATTTAGGAAAATATACCAGCAGCAACTTTGTTCTTGGTTTCTTCTCGTGAAATCGCTCCACAGTCTATTTTCAAATGGTCTAAATTAATGGCTTTCTATGTAAGAATCATAGAATTATAGAGTAGTTTTGGTTGCAAGGGACCTTTAAAGTTCATCAAGTCTATCCCCCCCTATAGTGAGCAGAGACATCCTCAGCTAGATCAGGTTGCTCAGATTACAGCCCCTTCTGACAAATTAAAAGGTGTTCCACTTAGCTGCTTCAAAAGCAACTTATTTCATTGTTGCTTTAAACTGATACTAAAAGAAATACTTTTTTTCCACAGAAAAGGACCAGCACTTTTAAAAATGCAACAAGCCATCCCCAACAGTCAAATTTGAGACTGTTTCTCAACAAAGAAAGTTTCATTTTCATTCATATGTCTAAGTCATTTTTAAACAAATAAGAAAGAAAAGCCCCTAAATAGGCACTTCCTCTCTACAGTTCCTTCTTTTCTCTTTTTGAAATAAACATAAGTTGGTCAGTTTTTAAAAAACATCCAAACAGCAGGATGGCCTCCCAGCAGCACAACACCACGAGCACCTGCAGCCCCTTGCCGGGCTCACAGAGCCTTGACAAGCAGGCTCGGAGGCACCGCCAGAAAGGGAAGCGAACTCCTGCAATGTGTGCAGTTTGCCACCCTTTGCCCTCCATGGCATGTAAGCTTCATAATTATTTTCTTGATAGCTAATACTCTCATTTGTGTGCTTAATTCACAGGCATTGTGACAAAGCCTGAATCGCTACAAAGAGGAAATAAGTTTACAGAGGGTCTGGAGAGGGAAGGGAATAACAGCACAGAACAGCAAACATATCAAGGGAATGGGAGTGGATAATGCAAACACCACCTCCGAGGGCAATGTCAGGCAAATTCTGTCTTCAGTAGACAATGAGCCAGCCCTGGTGCCTTCAAGACACACTTTTCATGAAAGTTCTTCCTAAGAGGGTCATCTTTTGGTTGGAAAGACAGCGTCCACTAAAACCAAACCAAGTCATTACATCCTTGGGACAATATTCTCACTAGCTCCAAACTTATGTAGTGCAGCACATGTAGCACACACAACGAGGAGAAAACTAACGGTATCCTCCTTGTCAACTTGCTTTTAACTTGAAATTGAGTCTAGTTGAAAGAGCAAGTTAAACATTAATTTTCTGACAGTGGTCAGCTCTGAGTATCACAAATTGTAACTGTAGTTTCACAATTATATTTTGCTGCTTCTTTCCCTACCTGCAACATAAAACAGCAAAAACATCAAGTTAGCTGGGAAGACAAGACCAGCAGAAGTGACCTGATATGAAAATCAGAAAAGCAAGGTAGTTTTCTTCTAACCTGGCAGCTTTATTAGCTCTGTCAAAAGACTTCATGAAAAGCGCAAGCAACTCTGGAGGAACACACAGCATGACTAAACAGTATATGCAGCTACAATATATAAACATGTTTCTTTCAAAAGCAAACAACAATTTGAATCAACCAATCTTCCAGTTCTCAAACTCAGTGTTGTGTGGGATGACATTTATACTGAGTTCACTTATGAAGTCAAACCACTACCATGCAAGAAGGTGAAGCAAATGCGGAAAGAACTCACAAATGAAATTATAAGATGGTTAGTACAGTAATGGTAACATTCAAGAAGTGCAGAGCATTCCTCTCAAAATAAAAAATGTATTTGGTATATTCACACAGAAATGTTGACGATGAGTTAAATATAGGGTGTTCTAGAAATAGACTAAAATGTCTAATTATGGAAGCAGACAGTGACATTCAATCCATCTAAAACCAAGTCTTTCCCACAGTTTCCAACCTATGAATTTAGCCTTCCTAGTACTAGCAAATTATCTTAACCATAATATCCTTTCCCCCCCATACAGAAAGAAATATTTTTCACATGCATATTTAAGAACTGGAGGTTCTTTTCAGGCTAACAAAACTACTATCAGTTTCACATTCAAGCCTGAACCTAGTACAAGTCAGACATGACCCAAGAGTGATCTCTTTAAGGACAAACAAATGACCTGAGCTCTAGCCCTCTGAAAATAGCTGGTAGGTAGTTAAGGTCTCAAGCACATCAAGGTAAGAATGCATAAACTTTAGCCCCTATCTAATGGGATCCTTTCACACAAACACTGACAGAGAGGGAAGCTTTGCAGCAGGACAGACCCATACCGAACAATAAATTGTTTTTATCTCTACACAGATTAGTCACATCAGGTCAGGAAAGTGAAAATGTCTAATAATGCCAAGGTCATGGGTTCAATCCCGTATGTGGGCCATTGACTTAAGAGCTGGACTCGATGATCCTTGTGGGTCCCTTCTAACTCAGAACAGTCTGTGATTCTGTGATTCTAGAGTCTTTCTCATGGAGGCTGCGGACTTATGATAAGAAAAAGACTTAAAATTTCAGTAGGTATGGTCTCTGTCTACTACTTTATCTGTGAAGAAACATTTAAGTACAGTTTAAGGAAGCAAATAATCTCTAAAACACATCAGTGGCACTAAAATGATAAGCACAGTAAATCACTGGCATATGGTAGCAAAGTTTCAGCACTTATGGTGCAGACTGTAACCAAGGCTTGAAAGGTGAACTCCACCTCCTGCCACTCCTGTGCTGAATCATCCTTGTGGGGGAAAGTCCTTGCTCCTCCTCACACACCCAACAAAACTCCAGCAAGTTACTAAAACTGTCAGTGAAAACAACAAAATCTGTAAGCAAAAGCTGAGAAATTTTTGATAATACTTGCAAGAAGTGAAAGCTGTTTTGGAGACCAAAACTTCTCCTCTGATACAGAGGGAAATCCTCCATTTTCCTTAAACAGTCTTTTCTATCAGCTCACCAAACACAGTCCCACCATAGTTCCCTCCCTTGAATACGGTTGTACTGAAAGAGAAAAAAGGGTACCCTTATACACCTCATGTATTTGGGCTTTCTAATACATGCCCAAGAGTAATGCACGCGACTGGAATACGAGTTTGCAGCAATACAGAAATATCAGGCTATACCAGGCCAACAACATTCTTCCAATCTTGATGTCCACTTTTTTTTCTCTCATTCGAGTGCCAAGGCCACAGTCTTGACAATTCTAATATTCAACAGATGAAAACAGAGTGCATTAGAAAAGAGACACTTCTGTTAAAGCATGGACCTGGAAATAATGTTCACGCTAACTGCCATCTAAAGATACCACTCCCATGGCTCATCTCTCAACAACCACAAACTCAATCCAAACTGAAAGATCCCTGCCTTAGGGTGTGTGAGAGGGAACTTTTTTGGGGGGAGGAGGGACAAACACGGGCATAAAAAAGCAACAAAAACTAACACCATTTCTCTGTACCTTTTAATTCACTTCTCTGCCCTCTAAAAGATCTGTCCAAGCAGTCATCTGTAAGTCTTGGAGAACTTTCAGATCACTTTTTCCTAGCTCTACCACTGAACTGCAGATGTTTCTGCAACCCTGGCAAAGTTCTTGCACGGCAGCAAGAGAGACTGAACATGGCAGGTTTTGCCTTCAAAGAGGAACTGCTTCCCTGTGAAGCCCTGGTCGAGAGAAACTAGCACCAGCTACTTACCCTTTAGGACACAAAAAGCCTTCTGCCCAAGATAAGCAGCTGCAGTTTGGGAGCCAACTTAAAAAACTTGAGTTTTTAAGGTTGGATGTCTCAACAGGGTCCAGTGCAAAAGAAAGAAGGGGAGAAAACAGATAAGGAAAGGGGAGGGTCATGTTCTGCCAGTTCCAAGCACAGAACCCTAAGATCCGAAAATAAATGTCACGATGAGAAAAATAAAGATGTAAATACGTTCAAGAATTTCTCCGGAAAAAAACTTCTATCACTAACTCAAAACAATTTTTTTCCAAGTGGTTCCTCTGTAGTTTATCAGTTCCTCTGTGATTTTTTCAATGTAAAACAATGCACCGAATAAATCTCCCAAACTCTTGCAAAACTTGTTGCTTTCAGAAAGAGAAAAGGAAAAAAAAATAAAATAAAAAGATGGTGAAAACACACTGTACTTTAAGATGCAGAAGGCAGATATGGGTCAACACCGGAAAGGCTGAAGACGAGAGACAGCCTCACCCAAACCATGATCATTTACTTCATGGTTGCCTCCCTCTCTACCTCCCCTGCAACCCATCACAGTATTAAGCAAGACTCCATTACACTTCTCAGATACAGGCTCCAAATAGTAAATGAACCTGGAAAGTATTGTCCTGTGTGCCACAGTTTGAGTGCCCTGTCCTTGAATTTTCAGTAAGAAGATGCTGAATTTGATCTTTCAAGTGAAAGACTGAACTATCGGGTCCCAAGCTACATACTCAGACAAAACTTTCAAAGAACATTTCTGTTCAACAAAGAAGGTGGAAACACTGATTGTTTTTCGAAATACTAGAGTTCAGAAATACACAATTAGGAGAATCAAGGTGGTTTTCATCCACAGAAAGTTTAAGAAGCCATTTGACACACCGCAATTACCTCCACAATTTTCTTCTTCCATTAGAAGTACCATTAAGCCTATTTTATAATTGGTCAGCCATGTACACCATCCCCATTGCTTTCGTTTCTTAATCATTTACAGGAAAGGGTGAGTACGTGCCCACACAACAACTTAACTCCTTCTATTTCAAAACGACACCGCAGCGGCTGCCGCTGATGAGTCTGTTTGGGCAGAACCAGAAACTGAGTTTAAGGTGGCGGGCGCAGAGAGGGCTCTACCCCTGAAATGACAAGCCTGCCATTTTAAAGTCGCTCGGGACCACACCGGGCGAACAGCAGCGGAGCAAAGGTGCTCAAAGCCGCGGCGCTGCCAGCCCCGGCCGTGCCCGAATCGCTCGCTGTGCCGTACCCTGCCCCGCGCCCGCCGGGCCGGGAAACGCAGCTCCGGGCGAACACAGCACAACTCTCCCGCAGCTCAGCCCCGACGAGCGGCGGCTGAAGGGCTGGGGCCGGCAGCCTGCCCGACACCCCGCACGCCTCAAAGGCGACTAAACTACACGGCACACGAGAACTCAGACCCGCTGCCGCACTTGTGCAGCGCTGCTCACAGAGGCACGCAGGCAGCCGGCGCGCCCCGTGCCCGCGGCAACAGGCTCAGCCTAAGGCAGCTCCCGGCGCGGCTGCCCCGAAACTGCCTTTACTCACGGCCCAGTCTGTATTTTGTTTTTCCCCGGTGCTGCGCTTCAGCAGAAGTTCCTTAGCCCCGCAGCGCTGCCCCGACGGCTGCGGAGCGCACTCTGGGCGCGGCCGCCCGTCGAGGGGCAGCCCCGCCGCCCGCACCCCGGGGCGCCGCGTCCCCCCCGCCCGGCTCTGCCTGCCCGGGGAGCACGTACCGCCCGGCCGCGGGGCCCGCGGCGCCGCCCCGGCCTCCCCGCAGCTTCGTGCAGCTAAAATGGCTCCTGTCGAGAGGGGGAAGTGGTGCCCGACCCCGGCCGGTGACTCACCGCGGGGCCGGGCGGCTCGGCTCGGAACGACACGACACGCCCCGGGCGGCGGCCGGCGCTCCGCCGGGCCCGGCCCGCAGGTGGCGGCGGCCCCGCTGCGCTGCCCGGGCCGTGCCCGCTGCGGGTGAGGGGGGAACGGGCAGCGCGGCGGCCTCGAGACCCGGCACGGCACGGCACGGCCCGGCTCGGCTGCCGCGTGTGCGGAGCGTGCCCGGCACGGCCCGCCCGGCCCCGCTCCCGCCGCTGCCCCGCGCCGCACTGCCCACCCTCGGAGCCTTCCCAAACATCCCACCCCGCGCCCCTGCATGAGGTATAATTCACGGAATCAATTAGGTTGGAAAAGACCTCTGAGATCACAGAGTCCAACCTTTGACCCAACACCCCCGTGTCAACTAGACCATGGCACTGAGTGACAGGTCCAGTCTTTCCTTATACACCTCCAGGGACGGTGACTCCACCACTTCCTTAGGCAGCCCGTTCCAGTATCCAATCACACTCTCTGTGAAGAAATTCTTCCCTATGCCAACTTAACCTCCTCTGGAGCAGCTTAAGACTATGTCCTCTCCTCTTGTCCTAAATTAAATAAACAAACACGTTTCTGTGGAACACCTGGTATTTTCTACCAGTGTCACCCTGCTCACATCAAACTGGTCAGCCCCTGAAAAACAGTGAAACTCACGAGTGCCCAAATTGCTCAGGGAAATTTGGCTAAAGTGCAGTGTCCAGCAAAGCACTGATGCGCAAGCAGTGCCAGAGCCAGGGCTCTTGGGATCCCCAGTAAAGTTCTGATAGCTTTTTGTATTCCTTAAACAAACCCTTGTGCCTAATAAACAAGACACGAAAAGCCACCCAGCCCACAGCAGCATAAGTGCTTGGGATGGGCTCTGCAAACATGTTGGGCACTCTGAAAGGCCTGACAACATTTAATCTTTAAAACACGGCACAGAGTGTGAGGACAGAGTTACTTTCACCTTGCCTCCATGGGAAGGGTAAGGCTTGCTCTGCAGATTGGTGTGTGCACTGGTTTTCTGTAAATTCCCGCAAGGACAGAGCCCAAACCAGCAGGTTGGCCATAAGGGAAGGCACAAGAACCAAAGCCCATGCAGCCAATGAGGGAGTGTAACTGCAGGTCAAGGAGCTGGGAGGCGAGGAAGCTCAGTTGGTTAAAACTTGTAATAATGCCAAGGTCATGGGTTCAATCCCTTCTGTGGGCCATTGACTTAAGAGTTGGACTCGATGATCTTTGTGGGTCCCTTCCAACTGAGAATAGTCTGTGAATAGTCTGTGAAGCAGCATAGGCCACCTGCCCATGAGCAGGGAAGACCCTGAGAGAAATCCTGAAGTTACTTCTAGCAAACACACAGAAATAAATCCAATATGCTAAAGCACAGCTGCCATTAACGCTCCCAGTAATAATTAAACACTAGTCCCACAAGTAGTGTGCTGAGCAAAACTCAGTTTTATGAACATTAATATCTCCAACTACTGGTTATGTTTAACCTCCGAGAAGAAAATTCTGGGGTTACTTCCAAGCAATTTAGTCCCTATGATAGCTGCATGACACTTAAAGGCAAAATTTAGTCCCAGTTTATTGTTTAAGAACAATTACCCATACATTGTTTTATTAGATGCAGTTCATAATCTTATTTTTGAAGCCTGCTTTAGTGGAAGATCTGGGGAAAAAAAAAAAAAGCAGCAGCACGTTTTTTCTGACTTACTAATTAAAAGTATCAATTACTAAGGTATCTTCACTACAGCTTTTTATCAAAATGTCTTAATTTGTATTTCTCAGTTGAAAAAGGACCACAAGGAGGAAACACTGTGTTGTTACTTTAGTTGCTATATATTTTCCACCTCTTGCAAGAGATGTGTATTCCTTCTCTCCAAGAACTTAAGATTGATCCAATCTTACATCTAAAAGCATTTTCTTCTTGTGCTGCAAAATCCTTTGGAAATCGTGGGGTGTGGAGGGAAGAAATCTGACTCAGGTGCACAGCAGTTACAAGGAACTGTAACATTGGCACAGGGAGAGTGCCATTTTAATTATTAAAGGAAGTCTAATAGTTATGTCCTAGAGGGGAAAGAAACAACACAGTCTTATCCAGGCAATCAACTACATTGAAAAATCATTTCATAGTGATGTATGATCACAAGCTATGAAAACATTTTGCTGTTTCTAAGCTAAATCTGGAAAGCACAATTTTTTAAAAGTGTATGTAAAATGTAAATGTATTTAGCAAGAGAGAATACAGGTGGATGTTTATCCCTGGAACCATATCAGGTTTCTTGCTAATTATAATTTTGGCTTGAAGAATAAGTAGCCTTGCCCATTGCTGGGATGAGTATTTCCACGAAACTTAGATCACTGTTTGCCCAAAAGACATAGCTAGACACTGACCAACTGCACAGCTTAAGCCAATTTAAACAGCTTTAGCCCTTCACTCCATCCCAGCCTCATATTCCTCACATTGAGCTACTCCCCCCACTGTTTCCCAGAGCAAATATTTGTGCAGCCGCACAGCGTGGCAGAGGGTGGAACCCACCAGCAGAAAAGTTAAGACTGCACAAATAAATAAATAATACATAATACAATTTTCACGTTGCTGTTGGCCCCGGCTCCCAGAGCAGCACATGCCAAATCACACCCCCAGGGCAGCAGTGCAGCCAAGCGGGCTTGGGGGAGCAGAGAGCTGGATGGGGCTCTCACTTCTGCTGGCCTCAAGCATGACTCCAAGCAAACTGCTTCTCTTTTTATACCCTGGTTTGGTAATCGCCGCCCTGTTTTGTCACTGGCTTTGAAAGCTACAGGCCTGCAAGGATGGGATTGGATGTTTCACCAGGAGGCACAGGAGCAGAGCACAGCAGCACTCCTGCACAAGGGGCAGCGTGAGGCTCTGAAGCCATGTGAGGACAGATCAGAATGATGCACACTGGAGATATCCTGCCCCTCCCAAAAGACATACATTTTAGTCTCTTAGAAGCAACCCAAGAGGGAATTTTGTGACAGTGCTCAGCTTTGACTTTTGCGTGGGCGTTGGGGAGGAGAAAATATTGTTTTGTATTGAAGGGAGTAGAAAAATTAAATTTAAAAACTCTGTTTTTCACTATTCTGCTATGTTATACACAAGTTCACCACATGAGAAGCCCTACCAAGCCCTCATTTTATGTGAGACCCTGTGGTATCATTCCTCAAGTAGCTCGAGATGCTGTTAACTCCTTTCTACTATTGCAAGAGAAGATCCCCCCCACCCTGTTCTCAGCTCAGGCTCATACAATCAACTTGCACAGACTTGGGGCCTCATCAACGTCTGTCTCAAGACTGGCTACAAAATCCTATTTAAGGAACTTCTGTTTTGCATTTGTTTTTGTAGGATCCCAATATCTCAAGTGTTGCAAAATATTTAATCTCAGGCATCCCTGTAGGAAGGAAATTCTAATAATCCCATTCACAAGCATGGTAGAAAAGAACACCTGAGCAACGGATACACCCAAGATCACTGTGTATGGAAGGACAACACTTCAACTAGCCTTCACCCAAGTCACCAAGAAACACTAGTATAGCATGGCTACAGCATTTTAATATAAGAAATATAATAGTCATCTATCATGGTGTTACTGTACTGGTACTTTGGGTTTGTGGACCGGCACCTCCTGCTCTGATAGGTGCCACATAAACATAAATGCAGACTGACACTATTATGGGTTTCTAATGCTGCCAGATGCATAATGACCTAAATATTACACATGGAGAAATTATATCAGGAATTTATAAGGTAACTTACTCCTATTCCCAGGACACATTAGGGAATAGGAGTAAGTTAGGACATTAGGCACAGAAAAATTCTTATCACTGTGTTATTTAACAACTAATCACAAATTCAGACCGTACACTTCTGATATTTTAAGACAACTGTTTCCCATCTACAAACTTGCATTTCGAGAGATTTCAACAAAAAGGCATCTCAAAGAAGAAACGTGGAACCCAGGGTCCCAAGTACCTGGAGTGCAGCTCTCAGTTCGTAATTTGCAATTTAAAGGTATGGTTCAGTGTTGTTTTAGTGCACATCGAGTATAGGCTGAAAATACAACACAATGAATTTGAGAGAAAACAGTCTACTTTTTCACTGTGTTGATCTTCTGAACTTTAATTGAATTGTAAGAAAGCAAAGGTGGTAGTAAACAAAGCATATATGAAAAGGCCACTATACTTTTCAAGAGTTGAGAGGGAAGGTGTCCTGGCCATCCCATGCTTAACTGGAATCCTTCAGACAGTAAATGTCATCTTCTTTCAAAATACACAAGGAAGTGTTTCTCAAGTCTGTGGTCACACAGGCCTCCAGAAATTATGCCTTGGTACCAGAAAGGGCCAGAAGGGTATCAGAAATTAAATGGATTCACAACTGAGTACCAGGCAGCTTTAACCTCATCCATTTTACACTTCAAACTTTGCCTCCAGTGAGTGAAGGCAGATTTGGTAAGGTGGCTGCACAGCAACATGCCACACAGCTACAAACCCCTGACCTTGTACAGCCTTGAACAAACTCCTTTTGGATCATCTCTAAAGTATTCCTAGGTCATATCCCAGTGATGACAAGCCTCTAGGAAAATCTACTTATATAGTCATTTTTTCTTGCTCTTTCAAGTTCCTTCCTTCCGCCTTTTGTTATAGGTTTGCCTCTGCTGAGAAGTAATGCTCTTCAGTATTTCTGAGAACGTTTCACATGTGGGTATATTCTCCTTTCCACTGACAAGCAAGCTTTAGAGGGAAAGAATTGCAAAAATGCAGGTAGTAGATACAGCTCTGACACAGGATAATCTCTGATCCACTCTCGGACAGAAGCTGCAGGCTCCACCTTCTCTCTGACACTTCTCTACCAATCCCAGCCACACTTTTCCCATCCTCTCCTTGTGCTGGTTCTGGTCCATGTGGCACCTGTTAAAACCTTCCACTAAGCCTATTAAATGCATTTCTGTGGCAGCAAGCTGACTGGGGTGGGTGGGAAATATTGATTGCTCTTGAACCAGCTCAGACTGTGATAAGCACTGCCAGCAAAGGAATGGGACCTCCCTCTGTGGGTGGTAATGAACTGCTAGACTGGGTCAGCACTCAGGTAAATTTTTACCCTAAGACAAAAATGATTGCACAATAGTCACAGAGAAAAAACAAAACAAAACAAAACGGGGGCACATCACTGTGGGTATGCTCCAGGCAGAGATGAAGGACAGAGGTGCTGCTTAACATACAGCTTTGTGACCTGAGCTAGCTCTTGTTCTGCCCTGCCTCTGCATGCTACTTACCTGTTTGTTTTGGAAAGTGCACTGAAAGTCATTTAACATCCCATAAATACTCCTGCCAGTAGGTTTGACAGGAGTCACACCTGTGACCCCACAGCTCTAAGGCAAGTCACACAAAGAAATTAAAATAAAGATGGGACAAATTTATATCCTATACTTCTTCTCTCAGTTAGCTTTAGACCCCATAGACATCGTGAAACAAAAATAATTAAACCATGATTTGCAAACATTTGCAAAATACATGCAATGTTACCCAGTTTTCTCAGGTGACAGACAGGAGAAATCATCATGCCTCACCTAATATTATCACTAACCACAGTCAGACAGACAGTTAAGGCTCCTGCATCCTGAAAACCAACTCCCTTATCATTTGGTACTCTCCAGTTCTTCATTCAGACTCACTAAACTGATCCAAAAAGGTCAACATATCTTGTATTTATGACTATCCTCTCTAGACCCTGTTCCAGCACGTACCGTACAACAAATAAGGCAACTTCTCAGAAGGAAATAAACAGAGAAATGTATTGTATACCCACAAATGGGTAACTCTACCTGAATTTATTTTTTTTAATCTAGAAGAGCTTACTGCTTAAAAAGGCAGAAACTGCTTCTTAGACAAGGCAGAAGATAGTGTCATTCTAATTAAGACTCAAGTACAGCTTTGCACTGCAAAGGAGCACTATTTTATGTACAGAACACCTCACTACAACACACTTGCAACAAACAAAGCTCAAATAAACTAATTTTTGTATGGTAATAATTACTGGATATCCCAAGAAAACCAGCAAGGGCATAGCAATATCATGTTTTTATTCTAAATTCTCACACACTATGTGTGCCAGCCCTGAAAATTCCTTTAAAATAATATACAATAACATACAAAGTTATACAAGCCTGACTGCAGTAAGATCATGAAAATGTAATGAAAATGATTGCTGTGTACAGCTGGTTTGAAAGACAAGTATTAGGTTGCCTATCTGTTTCCACAGATCTGCACCGAAAACAAAGCTTTTAAGCAAATACAGATTTCCTGCTATTGTGCAAGAAAAACACAAAGGTAAGGGGATACAAGGCATAAAGTACAATTGATAAATACTGCTAAAATTCAAATGAAAGAAAAGTTTAGATTTTTCAAGAGTAAGAAACAATCTTTCCAGGGAGATAGTTATGATTCTTGAAACAGAACAGCACTGAACATCATCCCACAAGCTTCAGATCCCCCACCAGTATACTCCTTCAGAGCTATGTTACATTAACAGGATGGTTTTATTTGCCCTGGAGTCGTTGCAAGGATAGTTTTTAAGAATACAAGCTCAATCTGAAACTGTTACATGTTACTAGACTAGTAGTTGTGAACTTAGCCTTTGCTCTTTTTCTTTCTTACACACACAAATTCAGAACTATTTGTAAACATGTTGTTCAGTGGTTTTTCTATTTGATGTCAGACTGTTGTAATCCCTGATACATGATAAAAATAAAAAAAAAAAAAGAAAAAGTCATATGAATTACTAGAAATATACACCAAGTGAAACTATGTTGCAAATACACCCAGATGGAACAGAAAACCAAGGATTGGATGGGTTTCATAGCATCAGTGGTTTCTTAACTGGGACACTGTGTAGCTGGCTGAGGATCCTCATTAAATAGCTATAACTGTATTTTTTAGCTCTTCTTATTCTGTGAGTCACTCATTACATTTTTGGATGTTGCAACACTCATGAATAATAACCAGATACTGGGAAGAAGGAAAAAAAAAACCAATAGTGTTCGCACTGGATTTTTTAAATGTCTGTATTTACCAGTGTAAAAATCACGAATGAAGCTGAGATTTGTAGGAGTTTCTATGCAAGAAATGCTATTAATCACAAACAAAGTATTTGGTACACCCAGTGACAAGCACACAGACGCACCAAAGTTACAGCACAGCGGTGTTAGTATTGCTGTTATTGTTTGGCCTTTATACAGAACCAGAGGAGAGGGGGAGGGATCATAATGTTCCCCATCAAACCCTCTCCTGAGAGAGCACAGCCAGGCACCGCCCTTAGCTAGACAGTTCTGGACCCAAAGCTGCACTTCTGCAGCTGCCTTTTTTTTTTCTTTTTAATGAATTTTCTTTTAAAGACCAGAGAGTTAGGTTATGGAGGTTGCACAATCCCAGAAAGTCAGCCATGCTACAGGAAATTATTGTTGATATCTTAAAGAAGTACTAGGGAATTATTTATTCACATTTGTGTTTCAGACAATAACAAAAAGAGCTTCCAGCATTTGCACATGTCAGGGTTGCTGCTGCAAGGTTTTCCACTGCTCCAGTGAGATGAAAAACTGTTTGCTTCTCTTCTCATGTTTTTATCCTTTCAATCTCGCCACCCTATGCAGGCCACGCTGACTACCTCACACACTTATGCTGACTTCCCATATGGATGCAGAACAAATCTGTGGAACTAAAGGAAATCCAGATATGCATCATTTTTATAAAAACACTGAGCTGGAATTCCATGAATATTTTAGATGCTTACAAAAATGCAACAAGGTATCTTTCTACACTGCTCAGGATGCGAACACAAAGAAAAGGAAAGTGTGTTTATTACTGCTCTTCCAGTTGCTGTAACTAATGGAAAAAGAGATAAAAGTGGTAACTTGGAAAGGCAGGAGAAAGAAAACAAACTGTGCAAAAAAGTAAGCTCATGGGAATGAATCAGTTTTCCATTGCAACTCCCTCAGACAGAGACCTGGCTATTAAAGAACAGTTAGCTAGAAACACAACCTGGTTACTTGCTTCTTCAGGAAACAATACTTCTAGTAGCAGGCTTACCTATCCAAATACATGCTACATTAACCAATCAGTGAATACATAAATCACGTAGAAGAAAAAAAAAAAAAAAGACATTAGGACACAAAAAGGAGGGGTATCAGTGAGCTTGGCCCTGCAGTGAAGGTGACCTGGCTGCTGAAAGGCCAACATTTTGATCTCTCAGCTACATTTCGAGTTGCACAAACAGCAGCTTCCATCTCTATGTTCATCTTCAGCCTGACAAGCAGTCCTACCAGCAAATCCTGTAAGATTACAGTCCTGTGGCTCAGTCCAAGAAACCAAAACATCGCCTCAGCTGTTGTCATTTCCCCGTAACAGCGAGGTACAGCAGGCAGACATATCCTAGAAGATTTCATTGCACACAGGCAAGGAGGTTCAGTTCCAGAGAATTGCTGCTACTATGATGTGTTTTCCAAAAGTCTCCCAGGGCTCATCTTTCTTAGTTCTGTGGTTTAGGTAGCCCGAAACCAAAACTGGGAACCAGAGGCTAAGAGAACAAGAAGACATTATGACAGGCACAGTTTCACAGATGTGATTTTCCTCCTACTTTCTACGAACAGAGGTCATTCTGTTATTAGTGGAAGGAGTTCAGTATTCTCAAGCAACCTGCCATAAAGACTTAGTATCCTCAATACTCCATTCAAAGTGCTATATATGTGTTTATTATTTTAGTCTAATATTGTCCATTTAGCATTACAGCATATATGTTTAACCTTACAATTTGCTTTGTCCTGCATTTACTGAGGGTCCATCAGCTTAAAAGATATGTGTGCTGTGGAAAGCACTCCACTAGAGGGAACTGATTTCAACTCCCTCTACCACCAAAGGACACATACCTAATTTGAGGGAGGGTTCACATTCTATGACAGCAGCCTAAATTCAGTGTTTTATACACTACTTCTCTGTAACTGATTTTAGTTCTTGAACTTTTCCTTTTAATGCTCCCCAGTTTTAGCAAGACAGATTAGAAATATTTTCCAGCTTTGAATATCAGACAAAAATGTACAACTTGTGACTGCGGTTACACAAAGTCTTCCTGTGAGAGTAACTGAAGAGTAACATCAAACTAAGTTAGTTTTAATATTCAGAATAACAATAATTAAAACAAATCTTCTTAATACAGTGGTAAATGATCTCACTCAGCAAGAAGAAAGAGTCAAGAAAATTACATTGTTGTGTTTTTTTCATTAATTGTCCTCATTCTCAGGCCTGTTGGTTTTAGGATATGATTCCTTGTTGCTTTGCACAAGAAAATTTAATCTCAAGGACATGAAAACTATTTAACATCAATAGATGTGTCCAGGGAAATTTTTTTTAAAAGGTCATTTGCAAGGAATATAAAAGTATATTTCTGTCTCTCACCATCATAGCTGTAGTAATTTATGATCAGAAGCCAATTTATTCATTAATTAAAATATTACACCTGTAATGGCTGCCAAGTTTTACTACATGCTAATATTAACATTTGAAAACAGAATTTGAAAAATTCTTAGTAATACTTTTACAAATCCTAAAGATTAAATCTGTTAATCCATAAAATTAATTCAACTAGGAAAACATTAAAAAAAAAAAATCTTTAGGTTTGATTTGGGTGGCTCAAGGTTTCACGTGAAAAGGCACCCAGGGAAAGGCAGATGTACAGAGCACATGGATATCCAAACGTAAAAAAAGAGCTCAGCACTACCTCAGTGGAGGTGAGCAGGTGTTGGGAGACCTACTCTCTGCCCAAAATTACATGTCAGTATAATTTCCCTTTACTAGAAGGAAACAATAAAGTAAAATGTTGGCACAAGTCTGCCAGCACAAGGCAGGAGAAAAGCTTACAGTTCTACAGACCCCAGACACATCTCATTTCCAACATCTCCACTAATGCACCACTAATTTCCCCAACTCTTCCCCCAACAGTTTCTCAGCAGTTACCAGAACCTGCCACAGCTTTGCCACCTAAGCCTCTCCATTCATTTGAGTGAAACAAATTTACTATTTTAACCAGGTAAGTTAAGCAAAATAATTTGTGCAGAAACAGGAGAGTTCCTGTGTTCAGCTGATAGGTTGGGAGGCTGTAAATGCAGGCAGAAGATGAATGACGAGCTGCTGGTGAGTGACTGATGGAGAACACAGCCAACCATCACAGCTATGAACCATGCTCCTTAGACACCACATTATTACTATGACATAACGGGATGTTGGATTCAGAAACAACAAAGTTGGATCAGTCAGTGTTCCTATAGCAGTATATGAACACTAACTACTGTCACCATCCTTTTCCTGACTAGTCTCACTGTCCTCTTACCCATAATAACACTTATCTTAAACAATACCAAATCCCACCGCACAGGGAGCAAAACCTGCTCACCTCTCCAGTAGTTTAAACTGGTGACAAAGTCCACTCTTTCAGTTTCCCTCAAAATAAACATAGCTCCTGTAATTCTCTTGATAAATGTCAGACCTTGAAAACAACAGTCTTCTCGATTTCTCCTTGAACCGCCCCTCTTAACAAAATGAAACAACAGAGAACAGATGCCAGGATGCTGTTCAATTCCACCCTTGACTGCAAAACGTCTCTGAAGGTCTGCAGCAAGTTGCAGAATCCTACAACTTCCCACCAGCAGTCTCACTGTTCTAGCAAACACACCCCAAAAGCAATTAAATTAATTCTGCGGAGGGGACAAAATTACATCTTCATTTGCCACAGATGTGCTGGATTAGGGACTATGTGGAAAGTTTGTATACACACAGCAGGTACAGAGTAAAAATCTCAATAAAAACTCTTGAATATCTTTCTTATAATTACATTTGGCAGTGGTGAAGCGGAAAACCAAACCTGACAGACAACACAGTCCTACTACTATTTCCAGCCTTTGTTAATTTGGTTGTCTGGGTGCATAATTATCATACACACACAGACACAATTTGTACTGTTAAGAATACAAACAGTAAGCTATATATCTCAACTATTTAACAGCATTATGTTCAAATTTGATATGCCTCTAAAATGGACATGGGCCACTTAGCAATTATAAAAAGTTTAATCTCAGCCTCAAACTTTGTTTCACCTCGCAGCCAGGAAGGGAATGAAACTCACTAAATACAGCAAAATGTCTCAGAGTGGCAAACTACAACCCATGACTGCACTTTCAAAACAGATACCATGTGCCAATACTGATTGTCATCTCCACATCAAACCAAGTTTTATCCAACTACTGCAGCATCAAAACAGAATTAAAAACTTCGTTGATTCTTTGCTTTTGCCCTTTTTTTGAGAAGAAATTTATTAAATAACCTAACTAGAGGTCTTAAAAACTGAAACCATTCAATCTGATTTGTACTTTGTTATCGAGTTGGATCCTGTATGTCCCAGAAATCAATAGTGCATTATCATTAACTCCAATGAATGTAGCAACAGGCATATGGGCCAAACCCTTGAAAGCAGTACTGTCATTATGTTCTCAAACATACACATCTCAATAGGGCAAATGAGGAAAGCATATTTAAAAATCATGTTTGAGAGGAGTGCTTTAGTGCTTGTGTATTTCTGAGTCAGCAGAAACACTCATATACATGTTTTCAAGTCTAGAGATGCTGATGTATAAGAACTTGGTCTCCTCAACTTCCAGTTTTTCTCAACACGAAAACTTCTAGTAAACTCATCCTATATAGAAAATGTAATTTTTTACCTTAAAATATTCATAGTATATTCTAAAGTGTGAATGAAAAAGCCAAATCAAAACCATTGTGTGGAAATACTGAACATCAGACTTGTGATACCATGTACCCTAGAGCAGGTGCAATAAAATAAATTTTCTCCAAAAATTACTTGCAACACTTAAGACTGTATTTGTTCTAGCTAAGCTGCCAGAGAGAAAAATGTGTCTGTTTGTTATATTAAAAAAATGAACTATGAAATTATAAAACATCATCTCATAGCCATCTAGGCTCAAGTGCAATTCCCAGGCCAACTTAAACCTTCAGCTTTATTGTGAAGCTGCCTGAAAAGGAGCATCGCAGGTAATGCTTTAACCTGATTCAAGCAGTCAGTCATGTTTCAGGTTACAAAAGGATTTCACCACCACTACTTCAGCCACTATAGTGACTGCTGGGGGTGCTCCTGCCTGGCCACACACACAATCCATCTCTGTCTGCTTGCAGCAGATGTGGACAGGAGAGGCATTGCCCAAAGAACAGAGCACTGTCTCCCCAGAGGGAAAAGCACTGAGGACCTGACTTCTGAATGGGGAGCAACATCCTTGCCTTTCTAAAGGCAGGGAAAATTTTTTCATTCCTGAATATAGCTGTCAGCATCCTAAACGAAGAAAGATGATACACCAACCTGGGAATACAAGGGAACTCTGTAAAGGAGGATCCAATATTCTGTCTCCAGCTGCCACCAGATGTTGATGCTCTGGAGGAAAGTACACAGTAATTAATCATAATCCCAGAAGTCAAATTAGACATCAATAAAAAAGGGTCCTCCTGACCCAAGAGAAAACCAGACAGGTTCTGAAGCATGACATTTTAATGTAAACTTGCCAAGGTAGCAACATGTGCTACAATACATGCAAGGCGCTGCAAATAATCTTGGGTTTTTCAGTCTAAGGAGGAATGCAGGTGAATGGAGCACAGTCCTTCTCCCTTCACATACACTGGAAACATCCCCCACCAAAGCAAGCTAAAGCACATCTTTGAAAAGGAAACCTCATCTCTAACTTTACATGCCCCCAGCAACAGCAAATCCACTACAGTGCTTTACTGCCCTCTTTGCTACTTATTATTTCAAGGTACAACATACCTACCTTCGTCTCTCGGACACCGGATGTTCAAGTAAATATCATGTATTTTCCTTATGTATGTATGTATAGCCAGACTTCGCGAACGCAGATTTGGGCAGGGCTCTCCCCACATGGGTGTGCCCTTCCAGCCTGAGCAGTGGGTTTTTTAGGTGAGGCACAGCATGTGCAGAACTGGCCCCACCGTTTAAGTCCTGAGGTCCATCTGCCACGGCCGAGCGAG
>JAWWEV010000001.1:58025016-58044419 GCA_035583235.1 Hafferia zeledoni | reverse complement strand
GAGATGTGACGGGATGGGATGGCAGGGAGGCTTGAACTGCCAGGGGACGGTCCCACTGAGACTCGAACTCAGGTCCTCGGGATTCAGAGTCCAGAGTGCTCTCCTTTACACCATGGGACCGCCCAAATTTTCCTTAGGCACATGAATTATATATACAGGCATTATTTCCTCTCTCAGATGTACAGTCTGCAATTGTGAAGCCTCGTCTCCAAATCCTCGATCAGTTTTGTCACTTCGCTCTTACTAATATTTCACATCTCTCCTCACGTGAGAGCAGCAAAACCAGACATGGAATTCCTGTGATCTTACTAATGCCACGTACTTTCCTACTTCAGTCCAATATTTATATTGCTATACAGCCAAAGACCACACTGCAGTCGCAGCATTGCAATGAAAACTCCTGTTGAGACGATTCTCTGCACAAATTCTTAAGCCTTTTTTCAAACTACCAGTTTGAAGACAGCCTCCTGTCCTGCTGGTGTGATTGCAGTTCCCGCCTCTTTGTGTGTGGCTGCATGAAAAATGCCTTCTGATGGATACTGACCATTTTAAAAAATTATTTGGAGCACAGCATGCCAATAACTTCCTCCATACATGTATGTATGTAAGGCATGTAATGTACTAGTAACAACGTGATATCATCACAAAAGCTGTGAATATATTGATATTAACCAGCCTTACACCAAGATCCAGCCCCCCAGGGAACTCCACAAGAAACAGCTGCACTCCCATAGAAAAAAGGCACGCCTAAGTTCCTCTCTAAACTAAGCAAGATTTATGAAGCAACTTTGCCAATGTTTGTGGTATTTATTCCACAGTGACTCCATGGCACAATTGTTTTAAACTCACACTTCACTGCAGAGTTAATAAATATATCAGGGACACAATACAGGGTGAGTCTGCTACAATAGAACAGTTGATGAATAGCTTAGGAATTTGGGAGATGTGTTTTTTTATAATGCAAAACACTGGGAAGCAATTTGCTCTAGTTCTACTGTAAACTGGTCTTTAACAATCGTTAAATCATTTTGAAAGATTCAGAACAAGTAAGCCCTGGCTTGTCATTTAATTCAGAGGCTCCATTTTAAAGTTTTCAATTTTTCAGCCAGGGAAACAACACTGAATAATGTGAGTAAGGAAAAGCATTCATAGCATTAACCAAAGAGGTTCAGGTTCCGTTCTTCAGTAAAAAAAAAAATCAGAATCAACAGGCTGCCAGTTAGTAGCCCAGGTAACCTATCAAATAATATTGTAATTCAGCAGTGTATTTCCATGTACATAAACATATACACAGTACTGAGGAAGCTTGTAGCATCTCCTATTAGGCAGCTGCTGAACACTTCCAATGCAAGATGTTGCTTCCAGCTGCTTGTAACTTGGCCAGACTTTGACTGTTTGGGTTGAAATTTTCCAAGCTGAATGTCTGCCTCAGGCTAAACTTTGTTCCATGTGCTGTAGAGGTTAGCTCTGAGTGAGGGGTGCAGAAAGAGGCAGACTATGATTACAAGAACTCAGCCACAATACTTGAGCTGTTTTCAGAACAAGAACAAGGAAAATGCTGTCTTTCAATGTTAATAGGTATCTCTGGCAAACTTAAAAGGCTATAGCACCCTTCCAGGTCCTGATGACAGATCTGAAATTTGATATGAGGGGTGGAGCCCATATATTGGAGGTGTCCCTTTTGCTGTCCCCATGAAAAGTCCACCTGCATTTGGTCAAACATTCAAAGACAAATTGCACTATCTGCCTTTTCAGTAGGGGTTTGCTAGGCCATGTCCACATTCTTGTCAACTCCTTACGCTGATCAGACAACATAGGTCTTCCCCAGAGCAACAGGCAACTTCTCCCCCAGTGCTGGTGCAGGACAGGGCTGCAGCTCAACAGGAACAGCAGAAGGCTCCAGCCTTTCTGCATCGGGGTCAGTGGAGGCCACAGTGGTTCCAGGTCCTTGGGACATGAGCAAGTACAGCAACACAACCACAGCCACGATCTATCACCACTGGTTATCCTCGGCAGAGGGCTCAAAGAGCAGAGTCCCGGCTGTTGCACAAGAAATCCAGCCAACAAAGGACACTGACACGTGTATGCTACCCTAGGCTGCCTATCTGCTTTTTGGCACTTTTCCCAAGGGAAGCAAAACCTAGAAAATCCTCACAAAATGCAGTATTAAAAATGGGATAAACACAGGAGAATTTAGGAATTATTAAAACTAAGTGGTCTACAGTAACTAAAAATGTCTCCTAGTGCTAATATGCATGGAAATCAAACTCTAATTGCAACTGACCTGGTGACATTCTTTTTCCCACTGAAGCTTTGATACAGTTTATGCAAAAATTCCTCTTTTTGCTCTTGTTCTCTAGAGCACTACCACACTTTAAATTCTAGAGGAAATTATTTCTTTTCTCAGGTTGTTTTATGGTTCTCATAACCACAGTGATCTATCTGCAAGATAAAGGATACTGCTATCCACATGCTTTTAATATGGGAAATTAAGATATGAAAAGATTAAAGCAAAAAGTTACAGACATTTAGGGAGCAATTCTGACACTCAAGACTGGTATTTTTACATGCTTAGACCTACAAACATCTTTTGTATGTCAAGCAAACAACCGCTCACTTCTGTTCCAGACGGATAAGTTCAGCAAAACTGCAAACCAGATCCCAGGGACTTAGGCCAGGCTCCCAGAAAATCCACCAGCACATGGGAGAAAGCCTTTATATTGAAATCCTTCGGCAAAGGCAGGGGCTACAGAATCCAACTCTCCAGCTGTCTCAAGCATGAAGCTGCATTTCCCTCTGCATATAGTTGTTTGCCTCATTCATGTCACCTCTTCTGACTGCTGCCCAGCCGGAGATGCTACACCTTGACAGATGCACCTCTGCTCCATGACCTGAGCCGGCCGGGAAGGACAGTGGCGCATCCCGTCACGACCGACACCATCACCCTGAACAGACCCGCGGCAGCCACATAAGCCTGGCATCTTTACAACTCCTGAGCACTTCACTTCGCAAACTTACCGACGGGGTAGGGCTGGGTAGGATGGAGAGGCAGTAAATGTATAGGATGTGGAGTGTATGGAGATCGGCGACATCCACTGGGTGGCAGGCACGTTTCACGGGATCCAGATACGTGCACATACAGACGCACACAAGCGAAAGCTCCTAAATACTGGGTTTGTTCCCTGCCTCAGAAGCAACAATTGAACACGCACGGTAAAACTGAAAGTAAATTAAAAATCCCGCGGAGCAAGGTTAACATATTCTGCCTTCATTTTAACCCCAGCTGCTCTTCCACAGTGCTGGGGCATCGGAACTGTCCTGGCACTCACGGGGCAGGGCCATGCAGACTCACAGTGCCCCATGTTCCTCCTTAGGTGGGTGCCCTCCCGAGAGGCAACAGGGACCTTGGGAGGGTGTTCAGAGTCTCTGCTGCACTAATTAATGAGCCAGGCCAAACCCCTCAACTCTTCCCCAATTTAACAAACAAGGGGAGGGGGGAGGAATTGCTTTGGACTAACAGCTGTAGATGTGTCCATGTGTGTAAGCAGCTACGTTATAAAGTTCAAAGTAACAGTATTTGTCATGAATTTCCACTTAGCATCTAAACAGAAACATTTCACAAGTTGCTTAGATGTTTCTGGAGAAGGGGCCGCCAACCAAATTTCAACCCAGTGCATATTTTTATAACCAAGTTGTAAACTACATTAAAAACTACACTTATAAAGGAAACGCTGACAAATGCATAACTCCTGCAGCTAGCTATGACAGTCTGACCACAAACCCTCCTTCGGGGAAAACCAAGGCTACATCCCTAGCTCTGTTCCCAGGCAGCTTGGGGGGTGCTGTGTACGGACACCTCTGCCTTATCCTCGTATGACGGAGCGAGGCATCTCTTACTCCCCGTGCTTCCCACATGTTGAATGAGCCACCCCCTGTTTTTGCCATAAACAACCGGAGGGCCTCTTACAGCCATGACTCACTCCGCAGGCTTCTCCCCCACCCCGTGCGTGACTGTGGCGGACAGGCTGCCAGCTGCACCCGGCCAACCAGCGCCGCTTTCCCGCGGGGCCGTGGGGAGGGAGACCAGCCGAGCAGGGCCGCGGGGGTGGCCTGAGCTGTGTCTGGGGGGGAAGCAGCGACGAGGCGACCCAGGCCAGCTCCGTGCCCGTCCCCCCGGCCCGGACGGCGCCGCTCGGCGGGGCTGCCCCACGGCGGCAGGGAAGGAGGGAGGGAGGGCAGGGCGGCGGCCGCGATGGCAGGAGGGAGGAGGAGGAGGCGAAGCCGTCACGCATTGAGAGCCCTCCCGACACACTCGCCGCCGAACTCCCAGAAAGTTGGCAGCGCTGTCGGGCGGGACGGGACGGGGCTGCGCCGCTCCGGGCGCTCTCCGCCGCCCTGCCGGGGCCGCCGCCACCCCAGCCCCTGCGCACCCCATCGCCGCCCCTCTCTCCCCACACCTCCCCTGTCCCAGGGCGCGGTGGGGCAGGGACAGCCCGGCACGGGGCGCCGCTGGCGGCGGGGCTCGAACCCGCGGCCCTGCGTGGCTGTCCCCGCCGCGGGGGAGGGGGCAGAGCCTCCCCGTCCCCCCCGGGCGCGGCACTCACCGAGCGGCCGCAGCTCCCGCGTCCTCTCCCTGTTCGAGCGGCTCCCGCTGCGCGCTCGCCTCTCCCGGGCGAGGGAGGAGGAGCGGGCGAGGGCAGGAGGTGGGGAAGGGCGGGGAGGAGAGCGCGGGTTGAGCCCTCCCGGCTCCCGTCGCGGCGCTCCCTCCCTCCCTCTCCCGGCGCCGCCCCATCGCGCCCCGGCCAGCGGCGAGCGCGGCGGACCCGAGCGGAGCGGAGCGGCGGCGCTACTGCCGGGGGAGCGGCCATGTGAGTGCCGGGGGCCGGGAGGGAGCGGGCACAGCCCCCCGCCCTGCGGGCCGGGCTCGGGCCGGGCTGCGGCGTGTGCGGCGGGGCCGGGCCGGGCCCCCCGCAGGCCGTGCGGGGTCGGGGCCAGCGGGGCTGTGGCGGTGCCCCGGCTGCGGCCCGCGACCCCCGCCCCGCTGGGCGAGGTGTTCCCCGTCGCTCCGGTCATTCTGCTCCTGGCCGTCCTTTCTCCTCTTTGGGTTGTTTGTTTTTGCTGCGCTTTCGTTCCCTTATCTCCGCGGCACACGCCGGGCAGCGTCGCCTCCCGCCGGCCGGGGACGCGTCCGCACAGTGGGGCGGGCTGCGGGGAAGGGGCCTGCGTTCCCCTGACCCCCTTCCTCCCTGCCCCTCTCCATCCTCCCTGCCCCTCTCCCGTCCACTCTGTCCCCCCTTCCCCCCTTCCTTACCCTCTCCCCGTCCCTCCTGCTCCCCCGATTTCCCCGCAATCTCCCTCCCTCCCCTTTGCCCCCACTTCTCCCCGAGGTCCCACCACCCTTCAGCCTCCTGGGTGAATCTTGCGGAAGAGGAGCCTCTGTGTCTTGGTTTTACGTAGCCGTCACTACCTTCTTCAAGTGTTTTCATTAGTAAATTTGTGTTAATACCTGACTGTGTGTGTGTGTGTGTTTAAAAATCCCAGCTGTGGTCTTTAGTAAGTGAGAATAGCATATGAATGAAATTTGCTGTTTTCTTTAACTTTTCAAGATACTCTAACTTCCCTGCTTAATAAAAAAAAATGTCTTATTCAAAAATTTCTTCAGAGGTCTTTCTGTGCGGCAGTATTTGATGGCGAGCTGTGTGAGCCTGTCTTGCAGACTGGTACTCTGTACAGCACTGTTCTTAATTTCAGATGCTGCTAAAATTATACTTGAACGGTTTCTTGACCCAGTTTATGTTGCTGTTTTTTCCTCTCTTCTAATTCTTATCTCATTTTTCCTGACATATGCTCCTTCTGCATCTACAGCAGCAGACCTCTGCTCTCAGGAGATATCCGTGGCTTCAGGTGTTTAACTTTGGATGGCTGACTGAGGCGGTTTGGTTTAGGTCCCTGTATAAGGAAGAAACACACACCTAAGGAGTTCAGTTTGCTTCTCAAGTGTCTCTTTAGGATGGAAAGAGTGGTATTTGGGAGAGGACAGTTTCCATCTATTGAAATGGAGAACTGAGACAAAGCTATCTCCCTGTTTAAACAACTGAAGTTAGGGGAGATGACCTAGAGAATTGGAGCTCCATACATGCAGAAGGCTGCCTTGTGCATTCTTCTATGTTATTAAAATTGTTGGTAGCATTTGAAGTAGTTGAGTCACCGTTCCTGGAGGTATTTAAAAGACATGTAAGTCTGTCACTTAGGGTCATGGTTTAGTGGTGGATTTGGCAGTGCTGTGTTAAGGGTTGGACTCGATGACCTTAGAGGTCTTTTCAAACTGAAATGATTCTGTGATTCCATAATTTACAATTTAGAAAAGAAGTCTGGTAAAGCAGATTTATGGAAATGACCTTCGATGCCAATACAGGTCAGACTGAGCAGCTTCTGCAGACTCTGCTCTCTGTGGAATATTGTGATTTGTATGTAGTTCAGAGGGGGCCAACATAGTAATAGAAAGAAGCAGCCACTTGGGTTGTGAATTAAAATTTACAGAAGAATTGCAAAAAACACAACTGACTTGAAAGCCAGAGAAGCAAAGCCCTTCGGAGAACTGGCATGTTTCACATGGATGAAACTCCCATCCAGTACTGCTCTGTAGGAGCCTACATACAGATATATATTCTGTGACCTATTGGAAAACCAACAAGCTGAGGTTGGGTAGAAGTCCCAAGTATTCACAGTGTTAGGGATGCTATTTTCTTTAGTCCTTATTTTTAAAAAACTTTTTTTTTTTTTTAATAAAAATTAAGGATATGTACCTAAGAAGAGGTTTTAAGGTAGGATTGGTGTACTCTAAGTGAATGGAGTTGCTGTGAATTATTTGAGAGTGTGAGCCATGGCACTGGGACCTACTTCACAGTACAAGAAAACCTTTTTGACATTCTTCCCTGCAGTCTTAGCATTGCATTTTTAGTTCTCACCAGTACTGGGATATTTGAATTGAAATTAGTTGTTCTGGAATGGCTTCCCAGGTGGAGGAGAGTCTATTGTAAAACACATGTGATTTTTTTATTATTTTTTTTCTTACGTTCTTTCTACGTCTATGACAGAACTATTACTTTTCTTTAAAAGGACACAGTATTCTCAAACAGTATTCAAAAATAGTAACAAATTCTGCATCCCGTTGAG
This sequence comes from Hafferia zeledoni, assembly GCA_035583235.1. Lineage (NCBI taxonomy): Eukaryota > Metazoa > Chordata > Aves > Passeriformes > Thamnophilidae > Hafferia > Hafferia zeledoni. The sequence goes on along the minus strand of JAWWEV010000001.1, from coordinate 58,037,243 downwards.
TGGTGCTTACAGAGCAGCCACAATATCTACTCTGAGTTAGTGTTTCTGTATAGCTTACTTACTCCTCGCACCTGTATTCAAGGAGATCATGAACACAACAGCTCAAACCTGCAGAAAGCTGCAAGATGTTAACTTCCTGGAAAGTCTTCAGAGGTTGTAGATACTCTAACCAAAGAGAGTGCTGAGCCTGTGCATTATGATTTTTTTTACCCCCTGAAGGCTCATAACTTGGACAGATACACCCCTGGTACAGCTCCCCTGCATCCCTGCCAGACTTCAAGTCTGTTTTAGAACAGAGCTATTCAAAGCAAATGCTTCCTGATTGTGTTTGCACAGCCAAATTCCGTTTTGTTGTGTTCGGAACCACCCAAACTAGTTGTTTCTCCTCCTCCCCCCTACATTTCAGTATGTTGTAGGAACAAAATACTTCTGGCAAAGCTGTCTCTGCTGAAGACAGCTACTGTATGAGGGTTTCTCAAGCTTCCCTATATAAGGAAAGCTGTTTGCATCACCTGTTAAAACATGAATAATACAGTAACTTGTGAGGAGAAGCAGCTTGCAAGGAGACAGTTTGGGCCCCTGGACCCCAGTACTGCTGGAGTTACTCTGCAGGTTACACTGTTGACAGAACCTGTTCCCTTTATGTGCTCCTGTGCTTGAGTGTGTAACCCAGTCACTGCAGCACAGGCTGCGGGATTTTCATGGCTCCAGAAATGAATTTGGAAAAGTAAAAGTACTCGAGTTTTGGTGTTTTCTCTGACTTTCATAATTTTCATATCTTATGGAATGGCAACTGGGGCAGATGCTGTTAATGCAGAGTTGCTACTTGTTCTTCCCTCCCCATCTTCTTGCTCCCTCTAAAGTTTCAAATGAAACATTGTAATTGATCGGAATTAACTTCAGGTTTGTGACTGTAGTCTTTGAAGCACTTGCAGCGTCTCACTGAAGTGCGGTCTTGCTTCAGTTGCTTCTCCTTTCCAAATACTCCTTTTTGGTTTGCTCTCATCCAAGCACCACTGGGGCTTTGGAGGCTCTGCAGTTGTTACAGTGACCTGGGCTTGCTCTTTTTTCCAGTGGTGTGAACTCAGGTGGAAAATCTTTAAGAGAATTGTGTGGTATGTAAGATTTCTTATGCCCATAAGTCATAGAATTGAGACTGTAAGATATACAATTAATTTCCTTAATCATGAGATACAGGATTTAAAGTTGATAGGAGATCTGGTTTTATGCACAGAATACTGTTTACATTTAATTTATATGTAAAAATAGAGAGCCAGCTTCAATTTTAATCAAAACCAATAGAAGATGAAGACAAAAGGCTTCTGTTGTCAATATCTGGATTTGTACTGAGGCCACGGGTGTGCCCTCAGGTTCTCCAGCTCGACTACTCTGTGTAGCTACAGTGGTTTGCAGCAGATGTGGTATCCAGTAGCATTTAGGAAAGAAATCAGTTAAAAATATAGCTGTGAAAATACAGCTTATGAAACTCTCAGGTCTTGACCTGTGGTGGGTATAGTTGTACAGTGTTAATTTTAGCACCTACACTTGATTCTGTTAAAGACAAAGAACCTCATGTGTCAGGTTAGACTTGGAAGTAGGCAGAGATTCCTTTGTAGATTCCTTACAAGGTATGCAGTGAGGCTTTTTTCCAGTTTATGAATTTTATATCAGAATTGATCCATTGCCTTAGGAAGGTTTAACCCTGCATTTAGCTGGATGAAGATTTAGAGAAAATTTAGAAGCTATAAGTCGAATAGGAAAATGGATCTCGAGGTGTTTCTGAGCTCTGAATTTCTCCTTTCTGCTCATCTGGTTTTTCAGCCAGAGCATTCAATTTCTCAGGTTTTGGCCCTGGTGCATTCCTAGTACATTTGATGTAAGTCACAAAAAAAGCCTTTTAATTAAATGTGTGACTAAGCAATCACACAATTTTAAAGTACACCATTTAGGGTTGAGCATATTTCTGTTTAAAGTGGGGAAAGCCCAGCTGCTTCTTTCTAGGTTTCCAGAAAATGGCTTGAAAAGCTGCTTGTTGCTAACACACTTGCTTACAGGGTTTGTTTGCAGAGTATATCCTTCACACTTACACTTTGAAATAATCACAGCCTCTTGGTAACTGTATTTTTACATTAAGCACTGGGAGGAGAGCATATTTTGGTACCTACTTAAATTTTAGGAGTTGAGTCAATCAGATCTGTTTCTGTAATTAAAGATGTGATTGCACATACCATAAGGATTGAGGGTGCTGTTGTTGTGCCTGGAAGAAGTTTTGGTCTTATTGAATAAGAACGTCAGGAAGTATTTTGATTGAACTTTGTGCATTGATCTTCAGAGAGAAGACAAAGTTTAATTTTTTTAATGTTCAGTGTAATTTTGAAATTTTTTTATGTTTTATCTCTCATTCTTTCTCATATTAACTCAAAAACATTGAAATCTGTGTTCTGTTAAGGCGAAGCATTGCATCTCTTGCTGCAAGCCTATAAGAAGTATAATTGTTATCTGACATTAGAAAGTGGTTTTCGATGAAGGAGCAGCCATTGGAGTAGTTGTTTATTTTGTTGTTAAATACTTTATATACTGGCTTTTGAGCTCTGAAGCGTTTTTGCCATGTTTCCTCACTTACCTAATTGCATGGTTCAGAAATACTCACATTTTTACACTGAAACATCCAAACAATTTACTGCCGTGTCTGTGACCCCACAGGTCAGAATCTGGTCTGGGATTCATTCCCCACAGTAGTTCAGCATTGGCCAGAACTGCAGCTTTGTGTTGCTGAGTTCACTGGGTACAGTACCCAAAGTCAAATTTGGTATTAAATCTAAAGTTTCATACTAAGAAACACCTACTGGATGTATTTTTATGGAAAATAGTGCAAGTTGTACTTTTCTGACCAATCTGTGTTCAGTTTGGGTAACTAGAGCCGCTGGTTTTTCTTTGGCTTGCTTTGTCTTGTATTCCTGATTCTTACAGCACCACCTCCATTGCAAAGACTTTTCAGTCTTTGGGGGTCAGATGGGCACAGACTGAGCTGTGCTCTGTGGAACACAGTAGTCAATATAGCTACTCTCACTGGCTCCCCAGACTTTGTTTAAAAAATACCCGCAAAAATTAAAAAAAATCAAACCCCAAACCAATAAACCAAACAATCCTAACAAAAAATCAAGCAAAAAACCACCCAAAAAATAACCACCAAAACCCAAACAAATCCTAACAAAAAAGTAAGCCAAAAAAAGCCCACCTCTCAGCATTCAGTCACCCAAAGAAGACCATATTCAGTTTCTGAAGATATAGGTATATACATGAAAACCTGTGGCTTTGGTTATTGTTTCAGATGACACATCTTTTTTTTCTTTCCCCAGGGCCGATTACTGGAAATCTCAGCCAAAAAAATTCTGCGATTACTGCAAGTGCTGGATAGCAGACAACAGACCTGTACGATGGTCTACCCTATGTCAATTATTTTAAAATACTAGGAATTTGAATTACAGGCTTTTAACATCACTTTTTGATACTGGTCTATTGATGCATGAAATTTGGTTTTAAAAAATGCCTTTGTAATACTTGTGGTACTTAAAATACATTTATGCAGGAGCCAGATACCAGCATACAAGATGCTGTGTGCTGTTCTATGTGGCAGTACAGATAAGAACTAAAATATCTGACCCTGCTTTTTCTTTGAGTTCTGTAACTTAACATTTGATCTGTCTTGAAGCTTTGTCTGTGCCTGTTTCTCGCTTTCATGTGCAAGTAGAAAGCTAAACCTGGCATATGTACTGTTTATATGTGGTAGGCATGGTACAGCCAGTGCTCTTGAGCATTTAAACCTGATTTCTTTCATTTCACAGAGCTCACAGAAACATTACTCGGTTACAGAAAGGTGTTTCTGACTTGCAGATGTCTTGTGCAGACTACTAGACCCATTGGTTTCTTACTTAGAACTGTTTTGCATTCCTGATTGGATGCCAGGGGTACTCCCAGAGCTGAGCTTCATCTGGCTCAGTTCATCTGCTACCTCAATTAATTAGCTCACATGAACTGCAGGTATCTTCTTGGGGTCAGTGAAGAGAAACACATGTAAAGGGAGCATTGTGAGTAACTTGTAAAGTCTGTCTTCAAATGAGATGAGTCATCCCTGGATGTGCATCCTCTGCATGTCAGTTCGTGCAAAGAAATTCTGGGTTTCCCAGGTCAGGCTTAGGCACCAAACATCTAAACACCTAAACGAGCTCAGATGTTTTTTGTGAGAACCACATGAGGACTTCCACTGTTGCACCTGTAGGGAGCTTCTCAACTCCTTCCACCTCCTACTGACTTCAGTCTTCTGGCAGCTTTTTGGCTTGCAGACTTCTGTTGTCCTTAGTTACTCAACTCTCCCACTTTGCCTTTTCTTTTTTCTCTCTCTCTTTCTCAGATTTGTGGACCTGCAGTTCAAGTTCATGAGATATTCGTGAAGTGTAGCATTATCTAATTAAGGATGGTAGCTAATATTTGGAACACTAACTAACCCATACTGATTTTAAAGTTTGCATGAGAACAGGGTAAAAAGAAATCAAGATGACTCATGAAGAGGGAGCCCAGATTCCCTGTTACTTGTCTCTAATATGTGTACTAAACAGTATTATTTGATAAAAAATAAATCTAATAAATACACTGTGAGATTTTATGATACCATGTAGAGTTTTACTGATTTTTCATTATTTCTGTGTTGAATGTCTCTCAGTGTTCCTGTATTCCAGCCATTTTATAGCTGTAGTTTTTGCTGTAAGTGTTCTCAGAATAGGTTACATTTAGGCTTATTCAACTAAGCATAGTGTAGTCTAACTAAGATTAACTATTTTAAAATTGTATAATAAATATTATTTTTCTTGGTTTTTTCTCACTTTGAAGAGCATTGACTTTCATGAAAGAGGAAAGAATCATAAAGAAAATGTGGCAAAAAGAATTAGTGAGGTAACTCAAATATCTTAATTGCACAAATGCTTATTTTAACTCTCTTATCAGAACTGTTTAATTTATTCTCTTGGGGGTTTGTTTGTTTGTTTGTTTTAGATTAGAAAGAAAAGCTTGGAAAAGGCAAAAGAAGAAGAAAACATGTCAAAAGAATTTGCAGCAATGGAGGAGGCTGCAATGAAGGCATATCAAGAGGATATGAAAAGGCTTGGTATTAAGCCAGGTAGTTCATACAGCTGCCAAAATATTAAAAGCAGAATTGAAAGAATATTGAATAGGAAAGTTTTGTCTTAAATCATGTTTAGGAATATGAGAGAAGACCTGAAGGACTGTGTTTGGTCATTAAAATGAAAAAAAAAAGAAAAGTCTGCAAATTGCCAGTAGTAGAAGTTGCAGTACAGAAGGGTTTTAGCCATGGTGTCTTCTGATCCATGGAACAATCAAATCTGGAGTAGAAAAATTAAACAATGTGATAACAAAAAATAGGCTGTAGTTGGTGCTTTAAATCATCAATGCAGCTTCCCTTGATTAATTTTATGTTTCACTTTTGCTAATTGGAGACAAAATTTCTGTCAGTGGAAGAGTCTGGGTTCCCACTCATGTCACGCAGCAGAGATGAGAATCTCCTACTCAGCTTGCAGTTCAGCAAGTACTTTAGTTCTGTCCATGTGAAGACATATTATCCTTTTAAAAAAGTTTGTAGTTTCAGGCTCCTATACAAGCTGTCTTTTTCATAATTCATTTAGTTTGTTTTTTTGTTGTTTGGTTCCAACTCATTGGTCCCCATGGTTTTTCTCTTTGTTACTCATCTTTTTAAATTTGGACTTTTTTTGTGGCACTACAGTAGTGCTACAGTGTAGGATTCTTTGAATATAGTCTTTTAAGAGTACTTGCTATTAGTGTAATACTTATGATTGTCACTCATTAGTAAAAACACTCATAAGAACAAAACTTCCTCTCTTCTGTTGTGCAGGAGTTACTAATATTTAAGTTCAGATTATTGCTCTTTTTTTAAAGAGAGTAATATTTCCTTTAAGATGATGTAGGTCCCAGTTCGACCCTGAGTAAAACACAGAGTAACACAGTGGAAACTAAAGGAAAGAAAGAAAAGAAAGAGAAGAAGGAAAAGAAAGAAAAGAAAAAAAAGACATCTCAGGACGCCTCAAAGGCACCAAAAACTGAAACAAAGGAGTGGGTGCAAGGACTATCTCCTGAAGGCTATACTTATTACTACAACACAAAAACTGGAGGTAAGAGCTTGTGGAGAGCACATGCAGACACAGTTATTGGATACAAGTGAGAAACATGTGCCTGCATTTCTTCGCTCTTCTGCTCTTTCAGTAGTAAGCTGATTATTAAAATGTGAACAATTTGATGAAGTTTTGATATTTAACATTTGAGACTTAGGCATCCAGAATTCCAGACTGGTTTTGCTGTTGGTTAGTAATGGACCAGTGTACTAATTCCACAGTTTCTGGAACTGTTTAGCCTGTCAGAGGTTAAGTATACAAAAGATAGCTGTGTTCTTCCTGAAGAAGTTTTCTGATCAGGAAAGTGAAATAAACTGATTGTTTCTTTCCACATTTAAGGGGTTTATCTAACTGACTTCTCTTGAGGAGCTTTGTGTTGTGATCTCCTTTAGAGCATAAAAGCTAACCTCTTGTATGATGAATGAGAATTTTACAAACTGTTCCTTATAAATTTAAGGATTGACATTAGTATTTATTGTAGTCTTTCCTCATACAAAGTAACTTCCAAAAGGTTAAAATCTTTTGTGTTTAGTTTTCTTCTGGCTTAACATTAAAAACAAAACAAAACTCCCCATTTTTTATTTCCTCACCAAAATTCCAGTATCCATGTATCAGCCATAGTAATAGAGTCTGGAAAGTCATTAGTTCCAGTAAAACCAGGTGTAATTATGATACTTTGATTTATTTTTCGTACCATAGTTTGTTCAAGGATTATTCATATTCCAGTGATGTGTATCTGCATTACTTGTTTATATGTGTGAACACATCAGTGTTATATCCTTTAGATCTGTTTTTATTAAAGATTATTAAACATAAACAGGATTGAATGATGGGTGAAATATGCTTTTGTTTTTTAAGAATCGCAGTGGGAGAAACCCAAAGGATTCCAAGGCAACTCTCAAAACTCACAAATGGTAATCAAATACTATTATTCATACTTTTTTTGTCCTTGTAAACACTTAATGGAAATAATCTAAACAATTTGCAAGTCTTTTGATTGCCAAAAATAAATTGTTTGTCCTTTATAATCTTAGGAAAACATAATTTGAATATGTAGAATCATTTATGATAAACTGAAATTTAACTGTACAAAACTTATTTGGTTAATTTGTCTATCAAGGCAAGAGTATCTGTCAAGGGATAGTAATGATTGAGTTCTTGCAGAATATGCTTTTTTATTATGCCTCAGCCTATACAACTGAAAGGTTTAAAAATGAGTGCCTATTTTTGGTTTTTGCTTTAGGATACAGTTATGTAGTAATTTATGTTTTTCCTTGGTTTCTTATGATCATGGAACCTATGTAAAAGCAATTCTTTAGCATATTTAGTAATTTAACATATTACTCTATTTTCCTTATTTGAGGCACAGGGAAACTTGCAGAATAGTCCAAAGACAGAAAGTTATTGTTGTTGTTGTTATTGTTGTTGTTGTTTGGTGGTTGTTGTTGTTGTTTGTTGTTGTTATTGTTGTTATTATTACTATTATTTTATTATTTTTATTATTTTAAATAATAATTATTATTATTGTTGTTGTTTCATTGTTGTTATATTATTATTAATGAGCGTTCCTCTTATACTTATCCCTTATACCAGGATTTTTGTGCTTTGTAGCATTAAACCCAGGATTTTTCCAGCTCTCCTGTTAAGTGAGGTTATGTTTCCCCATTTTCAAAATAGGTGTCACGTACACTATGATTTAACATAAATTTGCTTTAGTTTGCCAGTGTAGGATTTTACATTGGAGTTCAAAAAAGCCTGGTGTTTTCAGAGTGCTTGACATTCTGTAGCTCTATATTGCTGGCATCACGTGCTGCTCTGGCTTTCTGATTCCCTTATCCTGTGCTTTTGCACAACTTGTTAATCAGCACTTCAACGTTATCTTTTCAGTCAAGGCATAGCATTGCAATATTTATAAGCCAGTCTTATGTAGCCTTCCACAGAAAGAGGCGATCCTGAGGCTAATCTTGTCTGGTCCTTGGTGCATATTTACCCTGACAGTGAACTAGCTCAGGGAGTGAAGGCACCAGAGTTTATGTTAGTGCTTTGTAGGCTTATTTCCTTGCTGTCTGGATAATCAGAGAAATGCCGGTGTGGGGAGAGCAGACTGGGGGGAGAAGGCACTCCCTTCTTGGCAACAAATCGAAGTTAGCTCAGCTATATCATAAACACACACCTTCAGCCTTGGATATCTCTGTAGTGCCACATGGCTGTATTTTGCCATTCCTCCCTCACCCTGCTTGGTGACTTCGTGCTGTCTTGAGTTATTTTCGCTACAGCTAAAAACAAGCATTTGATTGCTCCCTTATTTAGTCTGAGCTAAACATATTGGGAACATTCCAGATCTCTAACAAGGACTCACTGCCCAGAAGTTGAAGGGCATGCTTGCAATATGTCGTGCAAGTGAGATTCAAAGGCCCTCCTGGTTTCACAGCACACTGCATTGCTGCTCAGACTTTGTAAGGAGTGGGGAGAACAGAGTAATGAAGAGGCATGTTGAAGACACCTATAACCAGTCAGTTTGACATTGTGCTTGTTAGCATTGATGTCCTCGGGTACTCAGTGTGCCTTGCAAAAACCTACAGCCACCAGGTCTAAAATGCTCAGGATCTAACTCTTAACAAAAAGGATAGGTTGTACTTAAGACTACTTTTTTGTCCCCTTTCTCCTTCCATAAAAGGAATATTCCTTTGTGTTCTTTTCTGGAAATGAAACTTTTGAGGGCAAAACCTTGAGGAACTTTTCTTACTGAAGGCTTTCTTGCCTTTGCTTACTCTGAACCTACTGGTACATGTTTTTTCCTGTTTACAGAGTGGGTGCAAGAACTTTAACTTCTGATTTTGTTGTGCTTTAAAAAAAACATCAAAACAAAAAAAGCATTTTATTAAGAGTATTAAACAAATATATAGATACATGTGTGCAAAAATCTATGTGTATGTGTGTATATGCACACACACACAGACATTTATTAATGCCCAAATAATATATGGGGAAGCTGCACGGATGTTCTGCCCAACACATGGGAGTGGGCAGTATTGGTGTTTCAGGAGCAGTGAAGTAACTATGTGTGTGTAGTGTAGCTGAAACTCGGGTTCCTAAGGAAGATGCGTTAGGTCATGGGCAATGACTGATTATCTAGCTGTAGTGGTTCTGAAAAAAAATAATTACATTACATATCTACAAAGGTATGCCAGCAAGTTCTGCCACATTTCATACGTATTTATCAATCAGCAGGAAAAACCTGTTCATTGTTGAAATCAGTGCTTTACTAAAGAAGTAAGATCATCAACAAAAAATTCATGCAAGGTTTGATTCTATATTAGTGGTGAAGATCTATTTTGGGATAAGTTTTTGTTTGTTTGTTAAATTTGTGATAGTATTTATTGGTATATTTGTTTTTTGCAACCCTCACAGAGACCTGAGTCTTCCAGAGAATTTTTCATCAGTCTCCACTAAGGACAGTAACACAAATAGGAAATTACAACCTCAGGGGTGAATACTCTGGAAAATAAAAAAACCATGTAAAATAATGGCCTATATAATAGTTTCAACTTTGTGGCAGCATTTACTGTACAGGCTCATACTGATTATCCACTGTTTGAAAAATAATTGTGCATGTACATTTGTGGTATTTTAAGTTATGGAATTCAGTCTCATGTGAGTCAGAGAGTGTACTTTCTAACTGTGTGTCTTGGTTTGAGGGGAAAAAACAAAGTCTTTACCAAAAAGCAGAGGAGAGGATTCCTCCACAATAATCACTTCACTCTTTATTAAATTTAAGAAAAGGAACTTTAATTAGAAAATGGATATAAGAAGGATAACTGTTCTTAACTACTATATGTATACATATAACTGTAAAAAGACTGGAGCAAACTACTCCCCCAGCACCAAAGTTGAAAAAACAAAATAAAACAAGAGGACAAGCCCCAAAACGGTAGATTCCTCTTGGAGCACTTATATTTATGGACACGGTCAGTGTCACACCCTGACTGGCTGTGAAGTGAATTTTCAGTCTTTTCCCAGCGAGGCAGAGATAAAGGATGAACTCACATGGACACTCTCTCTGTCCTTGTCCTCTGTTCCAAACGAAGAAGGAAAAAAACTGGGAATAAAGGAAATGGTGATAACTCCCAGGAATCTCCTTGCAGTCCAGATCGGTCCCCAGGAAGAGGGAAAAAGGGTCTGCAGTGTCCTGAAAGCAGCTGTGTCTCTCCCTTCTTCTTTCTCTCTCTGAAGCTCAGAGTGCCCAGAGATGGAGAGGGAAGAGCAAAGAGCAGAGCCAGCTAAAAAGAGCTCACTAGCAAGCAGTGGCTCCCTTTTCTCCTGCTGCCCAAAGAAAACCCCCAAAGAAAGAAAAACTTCTCTCCACCCCCAGGTGCTCGGGTTCTGTTTTCTCACCCCACCCAACCATTAAGCTTGAATCTAAAAGCCATCAGCTATCTTTTGTTTAACTCCTGAGACTCCAAGCCTAAACCCCTTTGTGTTGGTAAGGTGAGAAAAATTCTCCGAGGGGGCTCCTTCCAAACACCACCTTCCTGTGTTTGAGCATTTAACACAATGTTAGGGGTTCAAGGTTTTTAAACCAGTAAAATGATCACAAGACAAAAAATACTCAGGGCTTGCATAATCTTACAAGTGATGCTTTGGCTGATCCTGAAAACTTTTTTTCATTACCTCCTGTATCTTTCCTAGGGAGCAGAGTGGGTAGAAGGTGTCACTGAAGATGGTCATACCTATTACTATAACACACAAACTGGAGGTAAGAAGAGAACTCTGTTAAGGTCTGTTTCAGGAGAGAGAGTTTTCAGAGAAGCTTCTTGTTTTGCAAATAACTGCATTTTAAGGCTATTACTAAGTTTTGTATTTTTTAAGCTGTGGTCTTAGTTGAAAAAATACTTGTTGCTTAAGTCAGTGCTGGCTTTATAGCTATATTGGCAGCTTCACAGGGTTTTTTTAGACATTCACCTTGTAACTCTAAACTAAGCATTCTTTTCTAAATATATATATATTGAAATTACAGTTAGGGAACTAGAAAGGGGATTTTGTTTTGATGGGTATGTAGAACTAAGTAAAAATCTCGTGAACTTTTCATCTTGCTGGCATAGCATTGATAAGAGAATCCAGAATCTTACCTCCTACTTATTTTCCTTCCCCCCCTTGCTCTCCACTGCTACATGGGGAACTTTGTGGCAACTCCCTCAGAACAGCATCTGTTTTTGAAATCTGTTTGAATCATTTTAAGGGTAATGATGCCTCTCTGGAGAGGAAGTGATTTTTATCCTGGCTGTAAGTTTTATATCTGCTGTTGGGTATAAAGTGGCATTCCTAACAATGCCAAGAACAGGAAAAAAGAAAAAGCAACCAAAATCTTTCAGTTTTTCAAGCAGCCACTTCCCTGCTCCAATGATTTCTGATTTCTTCTTTGGAAAGGGAAAGGAGATGTTGGTTATTTTTAAACATTGCCTTCTACGTTCAGATGCATTTTATGCCTTTGGGTGTGTTTAGTTTTTAAGATCTTCAGGGACATATGGCACTTGTGAAGGATGTGTTTATAGTCACTGTATTTGGTAAAATTTTGGCTCACAAGATTTTCAATTGATCTTTTGCTTTCCTGTAGGTGTAAATGTCTTGGAAATGCTTGAGAACTTGTCAGTTCTACTAACAGTAATCCCATCCTCTGAAGACAGAATAAATTTTTAACTGATGTAAATAATCATAATTGTCTCATCTCAGACATGTAACTTAGCAGACTGATACCTCTAGGCTTAGTACTGCGTGTCATGCTTTGGGAGACTACACCTTACTCCACTGGCTGTGTGTGGCCCCTAGGAAAGTGAACTCTCTCGTTTACTGTAAATGTAAAGCCAGATGACAGCAGTATCCTTATGACACTCTGCTGTTCGTGCAAAGTGATTAGTCGCCAGTTTCTTACACCTTTAATTCTTCAAGAGGGTGGTCCTGTGGTGTAAAGGAGAGCACTCTGGACTCTGAATCCCAAGGACCTGAGTTCGAGTCTCAGTGGGACCGTCC
>JAWWEV010000001.1:58010248-58024916 GCA_035583235.1 Hafferia zeledoni | reverse complement strand
CCTCACCTAAAAAATCCACTGTGCAGGCTGGAAGGGCACACCCATGTGGGGAGAGCCCTGCCCAAATCTGCGTTCGCGAAGTTTGGCCATACATCCAGGTGCCTGCCTGTTAAGTGTTCTTTGCAGTTAGGGATTTCCTTGGAAATAGATAAAATAATTGGGAAAGTAGTAGTTTTATTACATCAGAAAACTTTTACATAAAATTATAGATTGAAAGTTGGCCTACTTTTGCCTTACTAAAACCAGTTTTAAGACCATTGAGTCAATTTTTATTTAAGTATGTCCTTTTAAGTATTTAAGTATATTTACTGGAATACGACCTTTTAATTGAAAATGAGGATATGTATACACATATTCTGTATGTACTTTCATGTATTTCCAGATTGATGTTTGTGTTTCCTTGTTTGCTTGTCAGCTCTTTTAATTAAAGACCTAACGTTACTAAGCAAGGGAGCACATGGAAGAGGTTTCTCTGCCTGGAGACCTGAGGCTTGCAGTTATCATTCTTTACTTTATCCTGTCTTTGTAATCTGTGCAAAACTCAAATCAAATAGGCACATCTAGAGGGCAATTAATTTATTTTTCTGTGTTGTGTAACGATGAGAGGAACCCCAGTCTTGTGGACCATGGTTTGCTGAGTGTGAGAGCCAATTGAAACAAGCTTTATCAACAGTGAACTCAGCTGTCATGGCTGTATCTCTGCTGGGAAGTGAAATGTTATCTTTCTAATTATGTTTATTAAAACAAACATACACAACAAAGGCAGAAGACTTGTGCTGAATTATTTGCTACAGTATTTTTGACTAAGGGAGCACTGCTTCTGAAAGGTAATGTTGTGGAAGCAGTAACAGATCAAAATTAGAAGCATAAATAATCTAGTTGTTCAAATATCCTGGACAGTATCCACGTGGGAGAAACCGGATGGTTTTGTTTCATCTTCAAATGAGAAGAGTCAGCGTGACAAGCATTCTGAAGAGCTTGCAGAAACAGCATCTGAATCAGACTCAGAAGATAGTGAAAATGAAGCAGAGAGTGCAGAGACAAACTTCAAGGTAATTTTGCTTCAGATTTATGTTATATACATCATCTTACACTGGAAAGCTATTGCTGTATCTTTTATCTCTTGTGATAGGCTGTACTCATTGAAATGAAATTAAACCATATTACTGAAAGTAGAATTTTGCAGTTCTTTAAATAGTAAAATGAAACTTTGTTCAATTATTTGGCTCATTAGTGGCATTGTTCCAGAAGAGAAAGTATGTTCTTTGCTTCAACTCACGAGAAGTATCTTGAATTCTGCAAGAAATGTGATGTTCTCTGAGAAAGGGCACTGTCATCTCTCTGAAATAATCCACCAAATGGTTTGGATTGCAGTGTGAGGATGACTTCAACCCTTCATTGGTAAATGTGACTGCCAGTGGACCTTTGGGGAATGCTTTGGACCAAAAATGGCATAGTCACTTTCTGTATTAAATTGAGAAAAAACACTGAAGCCCATAGTACAACATTGGTATCAATTATATATTTAAAATGTAAATGTAAAACTTAAGATAAAGTCTGGGGTTATGCCTCTGGTTGGGTCAGATGGCTGTTCAGAACAGAGACATTTTAAATACAAAATGCATTCATAGACAGGTGTTAATTCTAAAATACGTATTTTTGTATCTTTGTGCACCGTTATAAACTGCTGTCAGGTGTGAGCTACAAACTGTGTATCTGCATGTACATAAAGCTGCATATGAAATTTTTCCTCTTTTTTATTTTACAACATGATAAGCTTTTTTTTAAAGTAGATTTGAACTGGCTACTCCTTGCTAGCTTCAGCCTTGGTAGATGGGATTTTCCAACTTGAACTTTTTGTAACATTTAAGAATTTTTTTCAACTTTATGTGATGAAAGCTCTAGAAGAAAAATTTGCAGATTACAATATGAATTTGTTTCAAGTTACTCTTGGTTGAAAAGTATGAATAGTAGATAATAGTAAATAAAAGATGTAAAATAAAGCTACGTTATGTTTTTATTTAGGCATTTTTGCTTAAGGTGGGTTTTTTCCTCTTTAGAGGAAAGGAGATAATGGTGAGGAATCAGAGGAAGGGAAAAAATCTCCTAAAGCTAAAAAGCTAAGTCCATACGGGAAGTGGCGAGAAGTTAAGTCAGAAGAAACAGTGGACAAAGAGGAGAGTACATCAGCTTCCCAAGAAACCTCCAGCGATGGATCTAACAAGACCAACCCTTATGGAAAATGGAAAGCACTTAAGGAAGTAGGAGAAGAACCAGAAAAAGAAGAAGAACCAGAGTAAGTATCTCTTTACCATGGTTATTTTCATAATGTTGTTTTCAAGAGCCAACCCTTTTTCTTCTGAATTCTGGCAGAGTTATCACAGCAGCAACTGGAAACATTGCCCAAATACAATTCTTTCTGCTGTGATTATTTTCAGTAAATCTCCTTGTTGCACATATCGGTGCTGTATTGGTTTTAGTGTAGAAGTTCACCATAAGTATAAAGTAAATTAATGTGGTTTAAGAATTCTAGTCATACATCATTTTTTCAGAGTCTTAAGTATCAAATATTTAAATATTGTTACTCCAAGCTTATGCTGCCTAACATCATCTCCTTCAACAGTCTGGTTCAGCTGCCACAGGAGCTCTTACAGCTGCTTTTTCAACTGCTTCCAGCCTTGGAACAGTATAGGAAGCTTTCCTGGGGCTTCTATCTTTCAGGCTGAATTCTGTTTCTTTCTCATGAATAACTAGTTGGGCAGACTCCACCTGGAGTTTGAGATCAGATCTTCTAGGACCACCAGCAACTTTACCTTGATCATAGTGGGTTAGCATTGCTTTGAATTCTTCCTTGTGGGATCAATAGTTGCTGATACAATGAGTGTGAATCTTTTAGACTCCAGTCACTTTCTACCTAAGGCTGGTATGTTTGGCTGAGTTAGTCTCACAAGCAGTGGATCATTTCTCCCTTTGTGGTGTTATACTAACTCTTAACTGTTCCCTTGAAGAACTTAGTCCAGAACACACTTCAGATTTTTTTCTCTTTCACCCAGTATTGCAGTAAAAGACTTTCAGTTCAACTGTTTTGTTGTTCCCTGATTTCCCTCATTTCAAAATGAAGTTAGGCAAAACCAAAACAAAATCCACAACTTTTCTGCCGTCACAATGGGTAAGTCCTGAAGGCTATTAAAATGTGGTGGGAGGCACTTTGTTTAATGATTTTCCTTGGGAGATGAAAGACAAAACATGTCTAATATAGTTGTGTCAGTTTTAAATCTGGAAGCTCTCTCCCATGTCCATGCAATGAACTGTGGATGTGCGTCTTATCAGGAGGGTTGTTTTTGTTTTACTACATGGTGCTTGAGCTGGCTCTTTTTTTTTTTTTTTTTACTGTGAAGCGTATGCTGTATTTTATTGTCATTTTCTTGTGGGTTCATCTAGGACTCTGGTGAAAATTGGTTTATAGGAGAATGAAAACAGTCTTCTTCCTTATGCTTACTCCATTCTCCGTATTTTAGCTCTAAATTATTCTCCAGATAGTTTTGACAAAGTTCAGACTAAATTAAGCACCAATATACTTCACTGGAGACGATAATGTTCACCTAACAGCTCCTGTATTGGAGTGGCTAAGTGCTCCTTGACTCCTGAGCTGAAGAATTCTTTCAGGGTTTTGCAAAGCGCTGTCTAGTAAGAAGTGCTTTCAGCTACTGAGCCTTATAGACGAGTCTGTGCATGAGCACACAGGCTTGGGATAAACATGTCAATGAGACAAATGCAGTTGTTCATTATTTAATTTAAATTGAGTCTAGGCACAGTGCCAACCATTTTCAGGAGGTTTATACTTTCAGGATATGGCAACAATCACATTTTCCTGACATGCTTGACTTGCAGTCATTCTTGTGTCTCTTGTTTGGGTGCTTGAGCTGCTTCATGTCTTCCTTGAAGGACTTGAAACTAGATATAGTACACAAGCTGGCATCAGACTAACACTTGGTAGTACTGAAAGTATTCTTGCATGGATTGGCCAATGTGTATCTCTGTGCAGCACTGTTAGCTGATGTGAGTCCTGATGGATTATGGTTTAGGTGACTTTCTGCAAACTGTTTGGTTCTTCTCCATCGTATGTTTGTGCCACAGGTTATCCTTGTGAAACATATTGTTTTGTCCCTTAAAACCAATTGACCATTTGTAGTTCATGTCTTTGGTTTGTTCCTATCAGTATTAGCTGTGATCCTGGCCTCCAAAGCTGCCTCTTCCCTCTTGGAGGGATTGGCTGATTTGGTGAACTCATCCTCTCTTCTGTCATGCAGTCGCTTGAGGATGGACACTTAAACAAAACTACTCAATGTTATTTTGGTAGTGAACCACTGCTAATTACTCATTGACTACTGTCTTTCAATATTCTTAAATTTACAGACATGCAGTGTGTATCTTTTGCATGACTGTTTACATAATGAGTGCTTGGGCCATGCACAGAAGGAGATGTTAGTTTGTTACTTTTTATGGCAGCCCACACAAAAGAAACGAAGAATATGGTTTCTTTCTTTGCCTGTCATGATTTGCCACTAGAAGACTTGCACCTAGCTGAAAGCTGCATTAATAAATAAAACTAGTTGTTACTGTCAGCAGTGCACCATGTTGTTTTCTCCATGTAGATTAACCCTTTTGTGTTTTTCTCTCTCCTCACAGTGAAAATGTGGATCTGGAGCTTCCAAGTACAGAGAGTGACAACGTAGCACTCCCAGTGCTAGAGGTTCCAGAAGAGGAACCAGTGATATTTAAAGAGAAAACAGTCACCTCCCTTGGAGACCTGACAGAGGGGGTGCCAACATTTAAAAAGAGGAAGTTTGAAAATGGAAAATCTAGAAACTTAAGACAAAGACTAAATGATCAGTAATACTTAACAAATCATTTTAGATTCTGTTTAGGCTAGAGTGAATCAAAAGTTTAATATTTTAAATAGGCTTTTATAAAGAAATTGTTGGATAGAAATTAAGGATTTATAAGTATTAAAACATATGTGAGTTGTAATATTTTTTTATTTTATTTTGGTGTGATTGGCTTTGAAATGGAAGTTTGTGTTATATTACTTATGCAATATTGTAAATACATGTACTTTTTAACCATGCCATCTAAGTTCTATTTGCTCTGTGTGTGCTGTTTTAAATACATTGCATAAGGTTTTTTACTCCTTTTCTAAGTATGTGAGAATGTAGTAATCCTTGATATGGCAAAGATGAAGAAGACCTTTTATTTTTACAGAGGAACTGGATCAATAGCATGTACTGGAGAGTGAAATCATCCCCCAGTATTGTTTAAGTGGAGTAGTTTCCCCACTAATGGGTACAAATACTGTGCTTACTAACCTTTGGCTGATCACTTGCCAAAGAGTAGGTGGTGAGACTGCCAACATTTCCAACTGATCATTTGAAAGCTGTTTTTAGAGGAGTTAGTCACATCAGTGCCACCCATTCCAAATGATGTTCTGAAAAATTATTTCTGTACATGCATGATAAATATATTAAACCTTGGCAGAAGATTTAAGCCTGGTAAATTTTAACTTGTAGTAACAGTACCAGAGCCATTCTTGTTGGAGTAGACATTTCTGTGATGTCTTCCTGTTGTGTTTGGCTTTATTGTTGTCTACTTAATTTTTTTCTTTCCTTTTGCTCATCAAGTTTTTATTTTTTGGTCTTGCTTTATTTTTTATTTATCTTTCCCAGCAAAAAAACACTTGGCTGATATTTTAATGAAAAAATATTCTAGAGACTTGGCCCTGCTACAGCATACAGGACCCTTTTTCAGGTAGATGTGTTTTGTCTGTTGATAAGAAGTGTGTTGCATAGTTGCAGTGTTTGATAAGCTGAGAGAGGCTACATGTATTGAAGCTTCATCATTCTCAGCACCATAGGAGAGGAAAAGTAGACTGATGGCTCTACTGTCCAAGATGACTCAGACATTTTCTAAAGGGTGTAGATTTTATTTCTTCACTTGGTGAGATTGGTCTGCATTTAGCATTACCATCTGCCTGTGTCAGAATACAGGTGCATTCATTGCTTCTCTAGCAATCAAACAGTGCACCATAAAGGTTCAAATAATGAATCCAGTAAAAACTATGTCTCTATTCCTGAAGCTCACACTGTTTTGTTCAGGAGAACCTCAGTCAGAAAAAGAGAGGTGAAATTAAGACTGTTGTCAAGTCCAGCAAAATAGAGTTGGTAACTGCTGAGCATGAATTTCTTTGAGAAAACAATTGTTACTCTCTCACATCAGTGGAGAAAGGACTGCAAGACAGGAAATCTGATCAGTCTTTTGTTACAGTGGAAGGTGAAGTCTTTTTTTCTATTCTGAGACATTTGCTTTATGTGTAGAAGATAATTAAGTATTGTGTTTAATCACGTGTGTTTCCTTAGCCTTCATCAAGATTGTTGTATTTTTTCTGATGTTTTTTCTGATAAATTTGAAAGTTTCCTGTAACATCTGGCCTTGGATTGTCATTTAGAGATGCAAGACATGTGCTGGATGTTTTCACAGTCATCATACAGGAATGTACTCCACATGAAAGACCTCACAAGGCTGAACAGAAGTGTGTTTCCTGCCAAGGAGAGATTGTCAAGTTTCATAATCAGATTTTTCAGGTTTTGTTCTTATTTGAAAGCTACTCTGGCAGATAGGAGCCTGCTCTAACTTAGTCTCCATATGTTTGTGAGCAGTTTACACTCTTCCTCCCAATTTCTGCAAGTACTGTCCTTGAGCTAAGTAGCTTTTCTTCATTGTGAATCCATCACATCATCTCGCTTCAAAATCACACAAAGTGTCCTTTTGTGACAGGACCTTCAGTGCTCCACCAGCACTTCTCTTCATCCATTCCAGCCTAAGTCTGCCTAGACTAGATTTGCCCCAGTGAGTTTGCCTGGGCTGGTTTGCCTAGAATAAGGCCACATGTGATGTCATTAATACTTCCTTAGCATATTGGAAGTAACTCTTGGTACATCCCTAAATCATATTTGCCTTTCATGTGACTGCATCGCGCTGTCTGCTGTGGGTATCCTGTGACTTACCAGTACAATCAGCTCTCTCTACTCCTCTGCCATTGCCAGCTGCTGAATTAACAGCTGGTCATGCTTTCCTTTCAAGCACAATTTTTTTTTTCTTAACAGATTTTTTTTACTGCTGTATTCATCCTCCTTCTGTTATTCCAAACCTAAGGTATATATATTTCATTATGAATTATGAAAAATTGTTTTATTAGTAGTACAGTTTTATGAAGTAGTATAGGGGTTTTTGTAGGCTCCACTTTTAATATCTTCTAAGATGAAGAGTACATCTTTCCTCTTTTAGTGAGGTTCCCAAAATATTAGCATCTTTCTTTTAGAGTGTTTTCTCACATGGAAGTCACAGGCAGTCATTTAAGATACCTGTAACTAAATCTTTTGAGCAGATGTTTAAAAAAATCTGAAAATGAACGTTCAAAACCTTTTTCTGTATGGAGCTGCTGTTTGTTGTAATATGAACCAAAGGTCTTTGTACTGTGTTAAATAGGCAAACCAAGACATTAGGAAAAAAGTTTAAAAGTTTCCTTTGTTCACTGCTAGTAAAGTTTGTTTAAATACCATATGCTTGGTTTTGCTGATGTGACTTCTCTAAGCCTGCATTTCACAAAGAAATACAGCACTTTGCTCTCTACTACCTCTGCAAATCAGAGACCAGTTTATTCTTTGTTCCTAAGTGTAAATTACAAAAAAGGCCAGTTGAATTAAATTTGATATACCCAAAGCCCCTGTTAAATTTTGCACCATGCTGTCATTCAGTTTTCCTTACTGTGTTTCTAAGCCAGATATTTTATGTTCTACACAAAAATACTGTCTTGTGTGAGATTTAAGGCAGACACTGCTTTTCCAGGACATTTGCACAGATCCCTCTCTCTTCTGTGCTATCTCCCTGAAAAATCTTCTGCTTTTGGAATCTGCTGTACCAATCCTCTAGGTATTGCCACAGTTACGCTTCTCATCTGCTAATCCTTCCTTGGGCTGCACTGGCTTTTGACAAAGGAATGTTCCTTTTACTGTTTCAGACGAGTGTTTTCTTTTCCAACTAATCCATTTTCTATCCTGCAGCATGTTTTTATCTGTTTTTATTGCAAGCTCCCTGAGTGAGGACTACATCCCTGGTTTTATAGGCTGTCATTAGCAATATGAGGAGAGTCAGAAAGAAAGGGGGAATCATTGCAATTTCTGATGATGATTCCTTTTGTGTGATTTCAAGCAAGGCAATACACAGCTCTGTATTTTTCTTTCCCTGCCTCCTATTTGCACCTGCCTTGTCTGATTAGAAACAAACATACTGTATATACAGAGAAAAGAAAATAATTTTGTTGGGCATTTGCTACGCCAGGAGCTGTGCATAGACCTGCTCAATTTTACCCACGTTACAGAATAATCCCTGTTCCTATTTAGGCTAAGACAAATTTTAACCCTTCCCCTGGGGATTTGTAGATTGAAATCCAGACTTTCCCAGTTTTGTTTGACCCTCATAGATAAAGTCTGTGCTGCAGCATCATCCAGTCGCAATATTCAGATTTAGAAGGTGGGAGGGCTGGTCATGACATGGATCTGAATTAAATTCACTAACCTGTTCACGTATATAAACATTTCTACTTTTTCTTTTCTTCCCTGAAAGAGATTTTATTTCAGTGCAAATTTTGGCATCTCAGAAAGGGAGTAAAATACTGTTTCATGCTGTTTGATTTCCTTGATTTGCTTCTTGAGTTGTGCCTCCTCTTTTTTAGTACTTTTCCTATTATTGCTGTCTTCCTCGAATCGTCTTCTTCCAGTATTCCCAGATATGCAAATCTCTGTATCACTGCTGTGCTGTGTTTCTGGCATCCACCTTCACCTCACTCCCTGCTCTGCCGAGGTTTTCGGAAAGCTTTGCATTCTCATACAGACCATGGTGCCTCCAGGTCCCAGCTCCTGCCGAGCACTTCTGCCTGTTTGCATCGCGCCCTGAAGAACTACAACCTTGTCTATTTCCAAACAACACACAAGCCATTTCAAGACTGACTACACATGCTCTTTTGATTTCCTTGGTGATTTGTTTTCCTGAGCCAGGTTCCATTGCATTCCTCCTATGGGTTTGCAGCCCTTAAATCCTTCTGCTTGTTGGTACAAAAGCTGTCTCTACCTTCTGCTATCAGCTGCAGCAACCCTTGGGTTCTGTTTTGTCAGCCATACCTCTCCACTCTTTCTTCTATCTACCTCTTAAGTCCCCTTACCTTCTCCCTGCTAAATTATTTAACTTAGAAATTGTGTTAACCATTTGTGTGATTAACAAATTTAGCTTTGTGAAATGTTTCAGGATAGAGCTTGAATACAATTTTGTGTGCAAACCAAAAAGTGTTGCAAATAATAATCTCAAAAAGGCTACATTTGCCTAAGAGGATTCCCTGAGAGCATCAGCAAAGGTGGGTCTGATTTTACCTGTAAAAGCAGAAATAGTCTGTGTTGAAAACCAGCGTAGAGCGTTATACAGACCAGGGGCTGAAGAGAGGGGATTTTAATGGCTTGCTCAGGGTGATTGAAGAGCTCTTGTTTTAGTTTATAAGTATTGTCTGCAAAGTTAAACAGCTGGTTTTTCTTCAACTGCTTCTCAGTTGGAATTACAAAATATTGCAAGCTCTTGAAGTGGAGTTTATATGAAAATAATGAATAAAGCTTTCATTTGAACAATCTGTGTTACCACTGTCCATCTGTTCAGGGGGTTTAGGACAACCTGGGGGATTTATGTGTGCATATTCTGTTGAAAATGGGCCTGAAGTAAATACAAACTAAAACAGGTCTGTAAATATGGAAATGCTTCTTCAAAGAAATACTTTTATTTTGTGTCCACCAAAAAAGCACCTGCTTTCTAGCAGCACATTAAACAGTTACTGGAAATTGCTTTATTCTGTGCATCAGTTAAGAGTAACAAAAGAGATGGGTTAAAATTGTTAATTTGAAAATTCTTTGAGTTCAGGTAAGGTTTGTCGTAGCTTCTAACATTCAGAATAAAGCTGAATATAATATATAAACTTTCTGATAATAACCGATTGTGTTTCAGTAGTTACAGACCTCTGGTCTTGAGAACAGTGAGCAGTGCCTTGAGAGTTAGACACACGCTTAATGACTAAATGAAAGTAATTGTGGGGAGGTACCAGGGTTTTCTTTTTCAGAGGGTCAGCATCCATCTTTCCCTGCCACAGAAAGGGCTGCTTCCAAGGGTGCATGCAGCTTTTGTCTGGCTTCCTTCTTGTCTGGGTGAGATGCTGCTGTGCCAGACGCCAGCAGGGAAATGAAAGTGATCCAGGAACTACTTTCCCTATCAATGAACAGGATCTGCAGAGCGATGAAGTTGGTGCCTTGCACCAGCTGTAACGTGACATGTGGGTACGGGCTCAGTTCCACACTGATGGTCATGAGGGAAAGCCAGAGAGAGGGGGTGGTTTATGTTTGTTATAACACTATTTGACAAGGAAACACAAAGTTGCAGGAGCAAGCTGTTTCTAGCAGAGGAACCTGCTCTTGCTCAGTTGTGCCATCCCAGGGGCTATTTGTTGCCCCCCAACATACTGGGTCCCCTTTTCCTCCCTGTGCTTTGTTACTGTAATTTTTCCCACTACTGATTTCACTGCTGAAAGTCATGATTGCTTGTAGGAACGAAAAAGCCCAAGTTCAGAGTATTCCACCCTGAAAACACCTCAGAAATGGGAATTGTTACACACCTCACATCTCTTCCTTGAGGACAAGGGCCAGCCCACACTCAAACCCCATCATGATCTCTCAGCTCTTGCATCCCCCAGAAGGACTGGGGCAGATAAACTTAGAATAAAACATGGCTTCAAGCATTTTTTAAGTTAGGAGAAAGCAATTTTAAATGCTTTCTCAATGAGGAGAAACAAATATTCCTGCTTTACAGGCACTGAGATCCTGTAGAAATGGGTCTGCTCTATCCCGAATTCTGTCATAGCCGTATTTTGCTGACACATGCACACACATACACGCGATTGCAGGAAAATTAACAACGCAAAGACCCTTCAGAATCTCCCAGACCAGGCTGGCAGAAGGGGCTTAGCTGCTGAATTTCAATGCCTACATTTGGGACATCCAAAACTTACAAGAGGGGAGCTGCTGTCTGCTTTCCCCTTTCTCATGACTGCACAAAACCAACACCAACAAAGGGCTACAGCAAATTAATCACACATACCCCTAAGGTCCTGCAGAAATATGACCATTTCTTCCAGTAAAATAAATAAGGACCGTTTTTTAAGTGTTTCAATAATTTTTCATAGTAAAGTACTTCATAGGCATTAACTAATCCTGGAAGTGGAATATGGTTATTTAAAATGTGTACCTTTTAAGAAGTTTCTAAGATTATTCAAAAGACACAATTAATAAAATAAATCGGTTTGCATAACAAAAGTGAGCATGGTAATTGGATAGGCATGTTATCTGGATGCTCTACAGCTGATCATATTAGTTATTGCCAGTCAGTCAGCACTGCTGAAGTATAAGCTCAGTTGCAGATCTTCATGGAAGAATTTTTATTCTCAACTGCTTACTGCAAAAAGTCAAAGTTCAAATGAATCCTGAATCGCATGGTAAATATGTTTCCTGATTGGTTTACAGAGCTATCAATTTAAAAAGAAAAGAAATCAATATAATCCCAGAAGCTTTTGTTATTCAAGTGCTGGAAGTAAGTCAGAAATTGTCAGACAAAGCTTGCTGATAGGAACATACAAAAGAACTGAAAAATAATTCCAGAATTAAGGAAGTGAGTCTAGTTTTCCTGCTTTCTTCCAGGTACAAATTCTGTCTTTATATAGCTGAATAATGTTAAAATTGTTATACAGAGAGTAGTAAAAACGATACCATTTAGAAAAACTCAGTATTGAAATAGTTTTTCTTAAAATAACTGACATTTTTTCACACTGTATCATTCACAATTACACAATACATGTGCAAATTTAAATCAACCACAAGGCATAATTTAAATCTTAACAACGAGCCGATTCTTCACATGCAGAAGGTTGTGCACAGCAGCTTTACAGCAGAGCCCAGGATAAAAAGAGAACACCGTGATCTCGCAAGTCATCCCAGCTCAGCAGAGCACCTATTTTTGTGTCATGTTGAACACAGAGTATTCCTGAGTCACTGCCTGCCCACCCTCGGTGCCTGTCAGCACACAGCACCATGCGCGCTTAGGGAAACCACAAACCCCAGCCCAAATAAAGCCACGTGTGCTCTACAGACATCACCCCCAAGGACAGGCAGACATCCCCAAAGACATCAAGGCAGAAGCTGAATTTCTGAGCTATCTAGTCTGCTAAAATGCATCTACACTATGAACTTGTTTTCTCTGCAAAGAAGCAGGGAGCTGCCTGTTATCTCATCAACTTAATTTACAACTAAAACATGTACTTTTACACACCACTGCAACACAAGGTCCAGTCCCACCCTAAGCTGTCCCAAGAATGGCTGGAAGAAAGCTGACAGGCTTCTTCCTTAACATGCTGGCTCCTTGCCCAAGATCACTCCCCTTGTTTTGTATATTTATTCTAAAGTATCAGACTACAAAGCCATTTTTAAGGGAATTCATTTAGGAAGTTCACACCATAAATGGGTAAAAAGAAGTAATATGCCCGAGGCCAGATTCTAGACTATGTTTAGGGAGCTCAGTTTCTTTCACCTGCAGAGTAACACCACCCCCAAAAAAAAGTGCACTATGTGGTATTTCTTCTGCTCCACTACCATGATTCTGTATCTTTCCAGCTGTAATATGGTCAAGAGAAGGACAAGCTTAACAAAGCCCAGCTGCCAAGACAGAAGGAGTGTGCACATAGTACTTTAAGCTTGCTCTCTTCTGTCAGGGCTGCTGTAATAAATTCAACCCATTTGCACCAAAACAAAAAAAAATAGTATCACACAGTGAGAAACAGAGAAATGGATTTTAATCAACCTACCATCCAACAAATGCATCTGTTTTATTTTGCTACCAAACACATTCTTGTTTTAACTCTGCATGTGGTCTTCAGCAGCCTCCTCCTTCGAAAGCCTGCAAATTTTCTAGATATTCAGTGACAGCCTCCATCTCTGCAAACTCCAGTAGTCTGTTGATTAGCTTATCCAGTGCTTCTTTTCCACTTAGAATTTCCTATGAAAAAAGGGCAGATGGAAACATTACTGGCTGTACTTCAGTACCTCTGAAACACTGACTACTCAAACGAGGAGCCCCTGAAATGCTCTTGGCCTGCAGCCCCTCCACTTTATCGTCCTTGCGGTTCCCCCTATGTGAAAGCAACACCTGGTGGACAGCAGTGGGACGTTGGCTGCTCCTTGTGGAAGGCAAATTGATTCTGGCAGCAACAAAAGGAGCCTTCCCACCTCGTTTTTGTGTAACTCATGTGCTTACATGAAAATCCGCTACAAGAACAATCAAGGACTGAGGAACTCTAATACTGTTGTGCAAAAAACGAGGCTGCTTTGCAAGCAAAGCTCAACTAACTTTTGTTAGGTGATCTATGGCTCCAGTTTGCAGAAAGTTATGAGTTCCCAGCCCTCAGTAACTGACTAACAAAAGTCACCTTTATGCAATCATGGAACTATTTCCTCCACCATGGTATTCTGCACTCCATTAAAAATAAACCATTCCATATTCAGCATGGCCTGCAGTCTCTGGAGTTACACAGGACACATGTGGGTACAGATGGAAAAGTGTTGCTCCTTATGCAACAGCACTTAGAGCAAACTAGATACATAACCCAAAATACTGAGGGATCATCCTAAACTTCATTTTAACATTCAAAACATTTTCATAAATTTAATACCAAAAAATCCATTATCAGGGTTTTTTCCCTGTTAAAAAAAGAAAAACAATAAACAGAACCACAGAATAGCCTGGGCTAAAAAGGACCTTAAAGATCATGTAGTTGCAACTCCCCTGCTGGAGGGCAGGGACAACTTTCACTAGATAAGGTTGCTCAAAGCCCCATCCAACCTGTCCTTGAACACTTACAGGGATGGGGCATCTATAGCTTCTCTAGGCAACCTGTTCCAGTGCCTTGCCACCTTAACAGGGAAGAATTTTTTCGTAATATCTAATCTAAACATACCCTCTTTCAGTTTGGCGCCAGTCCCCCTTGTTCTGTCACTACATGCCCTTGTAAAAGCCTCTCTCTTTCTTGTGGGCTTCCTTTGGGTACTGGAAGGCTGCAATTAGGTCACCCTGAAGCCTTTTCTTTTTCAGGCTGAACAATCAGTAAGATTTAAGCCATATGTAGATATTTACTCAGAAATAAGATCTCAGATAATCTTAAAATGAAAGCATTCAGTTTCAGTTTCTTTTAACTGTGACCTGTGAGGCAAACATAAAAAGCTTTTCTTGCTTTTCACCTCAGCATTAGGAGAAGGAAAGAATGGCTTAACAAAAATAAAAAGTCATCTGTGTCAGGTTTCCTTTTGGATGTACTACGCTTCAAGAATCTCAAATGTCACTTGCCCACCTTGCTTGATCATTTTCCACTCATATAGTAAGAGAAAAATACGCAGAGAAGTGGGCCTGTGAGCTATAGCCTATGTCACTAACCTCTAACACTACAACAAGGTAGGAAAGAAAGTTTAAGCTTTCTAAATCT
>JAWWEV010000001.1:57996749-58010148 GCA_035583235.1 Hafferia zeledoni | reverse complement strand
TATGAGATCCTGTGGTCAGTGACTCTGTCCTGGGTGAAGTTGTAAGTACGAATTCTCTCTGACTGGGCTCTTGTTCCCAACTGTAGCAAAGCAGCAAAAAAACAAAGTCTCTTATGTCAAGTTTAAAAAAAAAATCAAATACTTCTCCAGAATAGCATATTTAGAATAAACTTTAACGGATCAGCCTGTTCCAAGTACAAATCCAGTGTAGCATAGCATAAGGGTTAGGCTTAGCATATGCTGTGGGGTTTTTCTTTAATATTGCAGCATTACTAAACTGTATTGTTTGTGATTCTGTATCACAAACCAAGTTTTTATATCCTCCAGCACATTTCTGTTCTAGCTGTGGCCAAAGAACTACATAACTCTCAAAAATCACATAAGGCAATATATATGCCTATACAAGTACTTAGTTCCAAAATGTGGGGTTTTGGGGGGTTATAGCTCCCACAAAAAATGATGAAAGTATTCTCCACTAATAATTGAAGCAGCGCAGTCAATGCGTGGCTGTTGGAAATTAGCACCAAAAGAGTAAATTAGGAGTGAGAGAAGTTAAGTTGCCCTCTAGTGGTAAAGTGAGAGAGTGCAAGCAGCAATTCTAAAAGTTTTAAAGCAGAAACACAAATGTAGCATTGTTGTGGCTAAACGCTTCATTACA
Organism: Hafferia zeledoni; assembly: GCA_035583235.1. Taxonomy (NCBI): domain Eukaryota; kingdom Metazoa; phylum Chordata; class Aves; order Passeriformes; family Thamnophilidae; genus Hafferia; species Hafferia zeledoni. Next base: position 58,009,490 of record JAWWEV010000001.1, on the reverse strand, counting down.
ATGGAGAATTAAATGAGAGAAAATCAGAGAAATGGGTGTTTGCTTCGATGGACTTTTGTGAAAATTTCATCTGCACTCAACGTGTATACTTCGAAACAAGCAATTTCTTTAATAAACTCCGAGACATTAGGAAAGATAATTTATTTTTGCCTGTTTTTCCATAGTATTTATATAAATGTACATCTAAGTCCTTTATGCACCTTTCAAGGCTCTCAAGCTGAAATTATTAACAAAAGATAAATGGCTCACTGTTTACAACGATGGGGGAACACTCTGTGGGAACAATAATACATTTAAATGCAATCTGAAATTATTGATTAGCTAGGCAGCAAAATACGGAGTACTGAGTAATTCTCTAATTCTGAAGTATTTTCATTCCTGTTGATCATTGTTGAATTCTGTGCCACAGATGGAAAAGTGCTCAAAGAATGATAGGACATTTTGAGAGAAAAGAACACTTTGCAGCCTAACTTGAGGTAACTCTCAGGAAAGCTGTTTCTTCCTTAAAAGGTTACTTAAACCGTATCAAATAAACTGCTACCTAAGTAGCAGTTAGGTAATCCTAACATAGTAGCAGGATTGTTTATCTACTTGTTTCTTTCAAAAGCTCTGTATGGCTTTATCAAATACTCTGGTTTAGAAACTTCTGAGAACTTCTGTTTCTAGTTTTCATGGAAAATAACTTTTTACTGATGCGTTATTTGTGTAACTCTGGCTTTAACAGTGGCATTCAACATGTGATGTTGAGTTTTGCGTCTTGGATAATTCCAGCTAGCCTTTTGACTTCTTTGCTCCCAGCCACATGTCTCTTTTCATTGCCTGAGAAGACTACAATAGTGTTGAACTGGGATAAGTAGAAACAGATTTACCATTTTAAAATACAAAATTTTCCCTTGTAAGCACACCTGGTTAGACACACACTCTCCCTTGCTCTGTTCACCATCACTCAGCACAGCTCCCCCTCTGAATGTCAGCCATCACATGTCCTCACCTGCAGTTTTCTGGCACTCTGCTCTTGACTTAGCTGTTTTTCAATGATCTGCTGGTACAGCTTAGCTCTCAGTGTCCGCAGAGCTATCTCCTTGTTCAGCTGCTGTGACCGCTCCTGCTGGCACTCAACTGCCAGGCCTTTACAGAGGGAGTCAAGAGCTCAGACCAAAAGCCCATTATAACAAAGAACAAACAAGCTAAATTAATTCTAACACATTAGGCAAATGAAACCTACTGGAGTGCTGGTTTGTAGGGCCTTTCAGCTGTAGGATAAAAAGCCATTTTAAACACACTGGCCAGAACCATTAGTGCAGTTTTAAATTTGTCACAGCTGCACCGGAGGGCTTTGTTCAGTGCTACAAAAAGTCAGGGATATTTTAAAATTTCATGAAGCAAAAAAGTTTCTGACATTGCCTCCAGAAAATGAGTTCGGTCCAATTAGCTGTCATATGTTAAAAACACAATTTGAACAGTCTACAGAAGCATGTTTAAAACAGTGTAAACAAGCTTTTAAAGTCATAGTCCAGATAAGCTCTAGGAGACTGGAAAATTCAATATTCTAGCAGAAAAGGGGGAGTCTTGAACTTAATTATGAATAATTAAATAAAGCAAAATAAAGGTCTTTAAAAGAAATCTAGTAGTTATTTTTACTTCTCATTTCATTTTCTAAAAAAAGACATACCAGAAACAGCTGTTTTCAGGTCACTACTGGAATTTCCTGTGCCTTAAGAGATTCTGCATTTGGACAGATAGAAGCTCACTGAATTTCAATAAAAACAAACCCTGAGAAAGACAGAGTAGTCCAGTCTACACATGACCTTCCCATCAGTATACGTTTTCCTTCCTATTCAACATATGACAGCATTATCTAGTACTGAATGAAAATCTTCAAGCCTTCTTTTTTGTCAGTCATGTAACCAGCAAAGCAAAGCATGCCCTGAGTTGCCAGTGGCCATTATTCCTGGAGGCACAGAGCACACAGCGCAAATTATTTACATCTTCCATCCTTCAAAGACAGTATATTCATCGAACACTCTCTCTGAAGACAAAACTGGTATAACTGTTGTGTCACTGGTACACAGCCCTTTCTCACACACTGCCTTGCTACAGGAGGGGCAGAATCAGAAGGGGCCACTTCCTTTCTTTGGTGTAAGGACCAACTCTGCAAGAGACAACTTGCAGGATTCACCAGCTTTCTTTTCAGAATACAGATTCAGAGTGACTAGAAGTACAAAATACAGCCAGACTTACCTGTAGGAAGGTGTACAATTCTCACAGCACTATCAGTTTTGTTAACATGTTGACCTCCTGCTCCTTTGGCCCGGAATGTATCTATACGCAGATCTTTGGCATCCACTTTAATATCAACCTAGAACCAAAGAAAAATCACTACTTCCTCCTCACCTCAAAATTATTTGAATGTCAATGATACTCAGCATTAAAAAAAGAAATCACATCTCAAAAAATTGCTCCTTTACACCTGTTCCTGAGGTAACAGCTATAATCATTATAGCTTAAAAAATGCAGTGTCAAATACCTCTGAAAAGCAAATGATGCTTCAAATATTTCACTTACTTTTTTCAAACTTTTCCTCCCAGTCCTTCACATGACAAGGTTTGTGTGTGTGAAACAAAACAAAATCAATGTTTTGTAAAACCACTAGCTTTGGCAGGGAGACTAAGAAATAAGCAAATGTCCTAGTTACAGCAGCTGGGACCAGTTTATCACTATGTGGGTGTGACAAAAACTGTGTATTCTACACCCTCTACATCATTCCTGATGAACTGTTAATAATGCATCATTTGCAGCAGCTGCCCAGGGCACACCTGAGCCCTCAGGCTACAAGCTGGGTGTTAGAGAACCCTGTGAGATAGGGAAGTGTTTCTGTCATCACATCAGTGATAACTCCCCTCCGGGGAGGCATCAGCACCTTCACACCCAGTCTGAGGGGTCATGTCTGATAATGGGCTATTGGGGACTGGCACAACAGGCAGTTGCAATGACATAGACCATCCAAGATTCCAAAAATATCCCATGGCTCACAGAGTTAAATCACCCATTGTGAAACTTCCCGCCCTGGGGGAGGTACTGAGCATTCCCACATGAACTTGGGCATATATACTCTTCAGGTTTTGGGACTTCTGGTACTACTCGTTGGATCCAGAGGAGGACCAGAACCTCAGCAGGACTGTGGCTGCCACTCTTGACCAGACTGCAAACACTACTCTTAACCAGACTGCAACCATCATTCTCATCAACAGGTTTTCCTTTCCTTTTACTTTGCACTCAGGGGGCCCACATGACACTCAGCACAGGGGCTGATGAACACCATACTGTTCATGCCCCAAGGTGCTGTGCTATACATCTGTCCTTCATGGGTTAAAACCAATATTTTCTCTGTATCATTGTATTTATTGTAATATTTTTATTAAATTGTAACTCTGACTTGTAATCTTGCTTGAGCTGGTGTCATTTCTCCTGCTCGTTTACCTTTACATGAGCACAGCAAATATTTAAAATATACTTCTAAATGGCAGTGCAAGGATCTTGTCCATGAGTCAAGCCTGAATGACTCTTGGAACAGTACTTAGAATCATCTGAGGAATCATCATACGAGTCCATGATGACCTGCACCACAGTTTGAGCACAGTGGATGGGAAAGGAACATTCAGATCTGATCAATGTTGCAAGGAAAGTATTACAAAGAAGCAGTAGAAGGTGCAGGGAAAGACTACATGATCTGAGTTTGCTCATTTTTTGTGTGAATTGCTGGTTTATGTGAGAACCGTCAGTATCGGTGGTATCTCAGAAAGACTAGCCAACACATTCAAAGGAGACTGTCCTTGATTTAACAGAGAAGGACACCAATAATCTAAATGCAACAACAAGAAAAAAATCAAAAGGACCTGCAGAATCACATTACTATGCAACACTGAGTGTTTTCTTGGATATATTCCCTGTCTTAATATAAGATGTAATTTAAAATTGGCTTACTCATAGCAGTGAGCCTTGCCAGTGTTGGGGCTGGAACACTCAATGAAATGATCATTCATTTACATGCCATTTCAGGCAACAGTGAATCTCTGCAAAGTTGCTTTGGATGATCCTTTTACACGTGTAAGGTACAGAGCAGGACTATGACCTTCCAGAGTCAGAGCACTTGTGGTTCATTTGATGGGACTTGCACAAAGCACTTGAGTATTAATGGAAAGCCCAAAACAATAACATGCTTTTAAACAACAGCTACTCCAATGTCATAATGGGTGAGTAAGGATAAATCACCACCTCACCACCCCAATTAACAGTTTACCTCCTCTGGCTGAGGGAGGACAATAACTGACATTGTGCCAGTATGAATACGCTGCATTCTTGATGATAGGCCCGTCTCAGGGATTCGCTGGACTCGATGAGTCCCTCCTTCATATTTCAGATGCCTGTAGACATCCTCTCCTGAAATATGAGCAGCAGCATGATGCAACCCTCCTAGAGAGACAAATAGTGTGTGACAAAAACAGCAGAGAAACATTGCTTTTAGTTTCATTGTCTTGGTGGAACGTCTGAAGACCTGTCGTACCTATCTCAGCCGGCGTGTAGTTCACAATGTCAAAGGTCCAGTGTTTGTAGTCTGCATAGCTCTGGTACATCTCAAACATTTCTTTAGTGAACTGCTGGCAGATGTCTCCTAAAAATACAAAGGCACTACGACATAAATAGCAGTTCACAAAATGGCAGTCACCAGTTTTTAGATCTAGCTGCAACTCTGATCCCAGTCATTACACAGGTTAATGCTCGTCTTTAGAAAGCATTACTTCATGCCAGCAAAGTATAAAAAAGCATTAAGAATAACCCATAATAGGTTTAATAAAGTTGGATGGAGGTTTGAAGTAATCTTCACTGCAGGGACTTTGCTAACCTCCAGTTGTTCTGCCAGCTGTCACTTCTAGTATGACAGGACTTCTATCATATTTTCCCTTTGGCACCAGAAGCTGGAAAAGCTGAAAAGGAAAAAAAAAAGAGTGCTGTTATCTCCTTCATGACTCTCTATCTCGTCTTAATCAAATTTACAGTCAGCCTTCACAACTGCCACAGCTTGAGCACACATGACCACTGATTTCCCTTGGAAAGCTAGTTAAGACTAAAAACTGTCCAACAGCCATTGCAACTTAATGGGTGGAAATGGGATGTGCTGGTGCATCCACATGAAAGCTGGCTGAAAATTCAGTCCTGCCAAGTCAGGTGCCAGGGCACCCGGCCCCAGTCCCAGCTAGCAATGAACACAAGTTATCAGCTAACCCAGCCAAACTTTACATTAATCAAATTTTTCATCAAGCCCCATTTCATATTATTTCAGCCTGAACACAGAAAGGAGTCCAAACACAGAGGTTGCCACTGAAATGTTCAGCTTTTCTGCTTTTAATTCATGTACCCACTCATGTGGTGCTTTCAGCTGAAGAGAACATAAAAGACTGCAAGTTTCAATCAGAAATCTTTCAAGGATGCATGTTGTCCTGCCACAGTTACTAGGATGTCAGGTCTCAGTGGCACAGACTCACCACATTTTAAATCCCCTTCAGCATTTGCAGACAAACAAGCATGCAAGAAAAATGACTAAAATAATCAGTTTCTAAGATACCATTGTCACTAAGAAACTTACTAATAATTAAGGTTGCCATTTCTTTTCAGGGAGAATACAGAAGTTGGACTTCTGTTTCATTAAATGCAGGTGTCAGAGTCTATTGGTAAGATCCCAAAGCAACTTTTTTTCTGACATCTTTATTTACGAAGCTGCAAAATTTTACCTCAGGCTCACCTTTCTGCATAACACGTTCACTTTTTTATCCAAGATTTCCTTCTCTTCTAAGGCAAGCTCAAGGAGTTGTTTCTCATCTCTGCTGTCTAGCTCTAAATTCCAACAACAGGAATAGATGTTAGCCAATCTCACTCAGTTTAGAGCAAATTATAACACAGCTGTCCAAAGAAATGCACTGCAGAGCATAAAAGCTTGCAGCATTTTGCCAGCATGAAGTATCAAGAGCTGCCCAAGCCACAATGTGCATTGCTAACTAACTGATCATATTTTCCAGGTGTGCTGGAAGGAGTAGCAGATATCCCACCTGTGATTAGGCCGCCTGTGCCCACGTTTTAGAGCTTACTACCAAACTAGGAAACATTCTCAGTTCAAGTTCGCAGAAGCTCCAAACCTTTTCTGCTATAGAGGCTCCAGTTTACAATAACTAAAAATACTGTTCAGTTAGCATTAGATTATACACTAAGCAGAAACTTGGAAGACAGTTGGAGTCAAGTGGAAAACCTGCCACTGCTAAAACAGGTAGGTAAATCAGAAAGTAAAACAATTCAACTCACCAAAAGAAAAAAACAAGTTTGCTTAAATAAATCTATGTGTTTACCATGCCAAGTTGAACCAGATTTAAATTACAACTGGACAATTACCAGTACAATGAGGGAATGGGTGAAGACAGCTTTGAACAGCCGAGAGAGAGGGAGGGAAGAAAGCAACAAAGAAGAGGAGAAAGTTTTTGCCTTGTGCCCAGCATGGAAACCACAGGTCTCTCTCAGATGCAGCATAAATCTGGACACTCAATCGCTGACTGCATCTCCTTGCCTTGCAGGGCCAGCCACTTTAGCTCTGGACTCTGCAGCAGGAATTGGGTACCTCAAGGGCAGGCTGAAGGACTGGGGGCTCCACATTGCTGGATATTCTGGACTCTGGTTCCCCTTCACAGTGGCCAACAGACAGACACACACACACACATTTACTGGCAGCCTCAGCAGCACCCCTTGAGAACTAAACAGGCTGGGATGTTCAATCAGCCTTGTATTCTGGGCAAAGACAGCAGCAGCTCCTCCACATCACAGTTATGAATTTATGTTCTGAGGTCTTTTCCTTAAATAAAATGTGTCAGATCAAGACTTGAACGTGGCATCTCCTGTACAAAAGGCAAGAATCACAGAATTCGTAAGGCTGGGAAGAACCACCAGTGGGGTCATCTACTCCAGCCTCCCTGGTCAAGTAAGCTCATGCTAGAGCACATGGCATAGGACTGTATCCAGATAGTTCTTGAATATCTCCAGTGAGGAAGACTCCACAGCCTCTCTGGGCAGCCTGTTCCACTGCTCATCACCTGCACAGTAACGAAATTCTTCCTCATAATCAGGTGGAACTTCCTGTGTGTCAGTTTCTGCCCTTATCTCTTGCCCTATTGCTTGGCACCACAGAGAAGGGCCTGGATCCATCCTCTTGACACTCTCCCTTCAGATACTTGTATACATTGATAAGGTCCCCCTCAGAATTGTAAAAATTTTTCTACCAGTATGTCACAACTCCAACCCAAAACTGTTGCTGAATCAAAGGCTTCTAGTTGGTCCAAAAAGTATGCTTATTGATCAGTCAGATAAACAGTACCAAATTAACTACTGTCAGCAGAGGTGAGATAATGCCCCATGGTGACCAGTGAGCTTAAGGTTTGAAGGACTGGTATGCCATCTACCTCCTTGCAAAACAGAATTCATCTAACCTACCTCATGACTCACAACACCTGTGGCAAAATGGGAGATATTTTTCTGCTTCACTGACTGTTGCAAAGATAAAATCCTACATCAGTTGTGAGGAATTCAGGTACTAGAGAGAAGAAGGTCAGTTAGGGAGCTAAATGGAAAACAAAGAGCAGTCAAACGAAGGGAACGTTGTGTTTTAACTTGGCCACATGATACACAGTACAGGTAGAATAACTGTGTTCCATTTAATTAATTTATTTGCCGCAATTTTCTACCATTCTTTTCCCTTCTTTCAACTAGAACATACTCCATTCATCTGCATCACAATTTATGAAATTAGAAAAATTCTTCATATTTACTTTATTAAAAAATAGCCTTCTTAAGTTGCAGCGTGAATTTTCCAGACTTTTCTTAACACTTTCTAATTCTTTCAAGAACATTTCTTTTTCAGCACTAAATTTTTGTCCCTTGTCTCCTTCACTCTTTCTCCTCTTTTCTCCAGTGAAGAGAATTAGAGGATTGAGGATTAAAAGATTTTAAACAACCATTTTTTCCCAAAAGCACAAACATTTACTTATTTCTAAAGCTAAAGAATACAAAAGTTTTCTACCTTTCTAAATAAGTTCCACTTTTACCAGCTTTATTTCAATATGGATTTTACTATTTTGTCAACACTACTTGGCTCTTTCTCTGAAAACCCTAATGGCACTTTTGTCCTCCTCCATTTACAACACTGGATATTGATTTCTCCTGCCATTTCTTTTCCCTTCCTTCACTGCTTTAATGTAAGCCCCATTCTCTCGAGGTCAGTGTTTCCCTCTCTTGGCTTAATACTTACCAATGTAGCAGAATGGAGGCCATTTTTCCTTTCCTTCTAACAATGTTGGGGTTTTTTTCTCCCAATTGTTCGTCATTACTTATTTTGTAAATTCTTTTATTCCCTATATGTCATCTTATTCTCAAATGGTCTAAAAAGCAGTGAAAATTTTTAATTCTTTTTTACCCCAACTCCTACTGTAGCAGAGTATTGAAAAGCAACAGCTGCTTAGACAACCATCAGATTTATTCCTTGAAGGACTCTCCAGATATTTTCAAAGAAATATTAGATTTCACCATTTAAATTGGAAGCTGACAATTCAGAGCCTAATGAAGGTTCATGTAATTTGCTCAATGAATTGGACAGATGGAATCCCATTTTCAATAGCACAGCTGAGGTCTGCATTTATCAAATGTTTTAGGCTTGCTGAATTTTTTCCTTCAACTCAAACTGTTCTCCCTTCTACCAACAAAAACCCTTAGAACAAACACTTCCCAGGATAGCCCTGAGGTTCCAGACAATCCCTACTCTCCTAAATGGACTGTATTAAGACCTCAAACTAAAGTGAGGTGAGATGAAAAATGGAAGGATGTGACTGGATGCAGAAACTCCCAGGAGCAGAGAGGACCAGAGAGTGTTCCAGTGCTGGCTGAACTCACAAGCTTTCCTCAAATGCTGGGCAACGAATTTATCACAAGCACAGCTACAGTTTTGAAACAAGCAAGTGGATGTGTTCTCCTTACCTCTGCACATAGCTTCTAGCTCCTGAACTTCTCTTTCAGCCTCTTTGATTTCTTGAAACGCAGCTGCAATGGGGGACAGATCAGCCCATCTTCTCCTCAGGGTTCTTTGCTCAATGTCCTTTACTGAGTCTGCATTTAATAGATGACTAACCTGCTGGTATTCCTTGCTTAGAGTCTCCAGATACTTCTGTACAGCCTCATGCTTCCACAAAGCTCGAGAATCCTGATGGTTTTTCCTATGCCAACTGTTAAAAGTCAGAGTGAATCTAGCTGTGTCCAATAAAGATTTTGGCCTCCAAAATCCATGGTTGTGCAGTCCCACTGCACAGCCTATCTTCTTTGCAACATGAGGGAGAAAACAGCTGTGAAGTTGACTGTGACAGTGGCAATTGGCAAGCAGGCTCTTGAAAAGACAGACCCTTTGGAAAGGTTTCATTTTGTCTCTTATTTTTCCACCACCTGAAATTAAAAGTAATAGGGCTATTATCTGGAAAAAGAAAGCATTCTATTGAAAAAACCCCAAACCCACAAATCCAAACAAATATAAGAACTGTATCAAGCCCAAATCCTAGTTGTAATTACACCAATACAAGTGCAACTGTCATGGACAAAACTATTCCTGCTTTAGTCCTGGTTTAAATCAGCAGCTCTTATCAATACCACTGACTGACTGAGAGTTGAAAAAGGTCTCTTCTCTCACCTCCTCAAATGGTTTATTTATGCTGTGAAGAAAAGCTACTGTAGATGTGGCTTTACAGACAACAGCTTCATATTTCTCATTAGAAAAATCCAGTCACTTCATGCCTTACTGGTGAAACAAAAATGTTGCTGAGAAGACAAATCTATATTGGAGGTAAAGAATTCTATATAAAGAATGTAAGAAATTGCCAGAATTATGTGGCAAGGTATATCCACTACCAAAACAAGAGGACATTAATAGCTGACCATGCAACAGATTAATCAATAGGATTGCAACACACTTGAAAGAAATCACTCACCCATATATGCAGAAGGTAAGACATAGGAACAGTGCTTTACGTCCCCTGTATACTCCTTACCATGCTACATTTACATATAAGTAACATAATAGTTTCCATCCAAAAAGTCAGTAAGATGCAGATACTCTGAAACAGAACTGTATTTTTCTGAGACACTTGGCCTACAGGACACAGTCTCCACTTGGCATCACTGCTGCTCTAGAAAAGATCTTTGCATCTTGTATCATCAACATTGCAAACTATGTTATGAATTACTACTGTGCTCTAAAAATTTGTATTGCACCACAAGGGTCTACCAGGAAGACTAAATTGAAATCCTTCTTATTCTAGGACTGCTCACACGGAAAAGGTTTTACAAAGAAGTGCTCCCTAATAAGTCTGACAGTGCCACAGTTCCATCTGCCTGCTGATTTTTACAAAAAAGTGCATTCCAGAAAATAGAGCACGAACATTTTAGCAGCAGGATCTCCTTGAAATATACGTTTCAATTTCCTACCTCAATGATTTTTTACTCATCAGTGACAAGACCTTCTGTGCATCTTCAGGCTTTTTATTAACAAATTGCTCTGACACTCTGTCCTAGTTACAGCAGCAGGGACCAGTTTATCACTGTGTGCATGTAATCAAAATGGTGTGTTCTACACTCTCTATCTCGTTTCCCATTTACTGCTAATAATGGATTACTGGCAGCAGTTGCCCAGGGCACACCCGACTCCTCAGGCTACAACCTGGGTGTTAAAGAACCCTGCGAGACAGGTGAGAGTTCCCGTCTTCACACCAGTGACTCAGTTGTGTAACTCCACTCCGGGGAGTCACTGGCACCTTCACAACCACCCTGAGGGGTCATGTCTGCTAATGGGCCATCAAAGATTCCAAAAATATCTCATGACTCACAGAGGTAAATCACCCATTGTGAAACTCCACATCCCGGGGGAGGTACTGGGTGTTCCCACCTGAACCTGAGCATATATAGTCTTCAGGTTTTGGGGACTTTGGTACCACTCACTGGATCCCGAGGAGGACCAGAACCTCAACAGAACTGTAACTGCCATTCTCGACCAGACTGTGACCATCATCCTCACCAACAGGTTTTCCTTTCCTTTTACTTTGCACTCAGGGGGCCCACATGGTACTCAGCACAGGGTCTAACAAACACCACTCTCTTCGTGCCTCAGGGTGCTGGGTTATACATCTGGAGTTAGTGGGTTAAAATCTGTATTTTCTCTGTATCATTGTATTTATTGCAATCTTTTATTAAATTGTAACTCTGACTTGTAATCTCTCTTGAGATGGGTTCATTTGTCCCACCAGCTTACCTTTAAACCAGCACACACTCTAACTTCTCGGCTCACACATTATTGTCGCCTCTTTACTTTCATTTATTTGCCCACAATAAAGAGCAATATGCAGTAAAACCAGAAGTACTGCATCTTGCTTGCCTGGATGCTTGTTTTCCTACCTACAAAGGAGGGAAGGACCTTAATTCTACATTTGCACCTTTCCCAGATTCTCCAGCCAGCAGGTGCTATTGAATCCACAGCGGCAATTTCAGGACTGATGTAATGTACAGAAGGCCAATTATACTCCTCCTGGATTGCTTTAGTGACTAAAACCAGCTGTAGCAGAGGGATCCTGTTTCATTTACACAGCAGAAGACACAAGTAGGGCCCATCATCTATGACCCTGGATTTAGTTGCTATGGGGCAGGAGTGGTCTCAGTTTCAAAAGACCTAATTCTGCTAATGATACTGCAATTGCTCCAGATCAGCATGGTCCATTGTTGTCTGGTCAAGTGCTAACCATCATTAACTCAGTTTTAAAATATTAACATTTTATTTTAATTAATTCATTAAACATATTAATTATAACCACCTAATTTTTACTGGTGTAGTTAAGAAGAAATGTACTCAAATAATAACAGACGTGTAGCATTGCTTTGCCTGAGCTTCCAGAAATTAAAATTCTTAGGTCTAAATGCCTAAAAATATGATGCAGACCTTCAAGGAAGTCAGAAATTTCAAAATAATTTTGCTATGCTAAATAAAAGAGGTACCTTCCTCTGAGAGAGATGTTGCTGCACTACATTTGTGCAGGAATAGGCACACAAAGCTTTTACAGAGCTATGAGCAGTAGATGACCTATTAAATGCTTTCCAAACAGATTTTAATAACTTTTTTACATGACAGAACTACCTTGTGCACATCACAATCAAAACCAGTAAGCAAAAGTGACAACTGTAATTGCCTTATTAAAATAATAATTGAAAAATTAGAATTTCAAGACAGGAAAGAGTTCTCAATGTCGTGAACACATTCAGAGGTTATAAAAAGCATTTCTAATCACCGAAGATGCTGTGAACGCCACGCAGCCGAACTCAGGCACATGGAACAGGCAGGAGGATGCGTTTCAATGCTCACTGACTGCACCAGGAGCAGAGGCCGCGCCTCCGAGACCACCTTCCACCCACTCTGGCTCCCCGCACGGCTCCCCCGAGCAGCTCCCCGGCAGCCCTGCCCCCGAGCAGCCCCAAAACCCTGCCCCAGCCCCCCTGGCAGCCCTGCCATAACCCCCCGGCAGCCCTGCCCCCGAGCAGCCCCCCTGGCAGCCCTGCCCCGCTCTAGGGCTGCGGGCGGACGGGGCAGGCAGGGCAGGGAGGCAGCGGCGGGCGCGGGCGGAG
>JAWWEV010000001.1:57948659-57995884 GCA_035583235.1 Hafferia zeledoni | reverse complement strand
CTGGAGTTGGACCAAGGGTTGGACTTGATGATCTCAGAGGTCTTTTCCAACCCAATCGATTCTATGATTCTGTGATTAATGAACTTAACCATTGTGATTATCACTATGCTGCAGCTTCCTAATAAGATGCTTTAAAGCATACTATGTATATGCACATTTTAATATATAATATTCAACAGATTAGACAACTACTCCTCTAATTAAAATTTTAAAAATACTTAAGAAGCATTGGGGTTTATACCTATAATCACCAAAAAAAAATCTCTTCCCAGCTACTGCCATTCAACAAGATTTTTTTTAAAAAGAAGGTAAAACTTTGGTATTTGGCAAATAAAACATTACTAGGGTTTGATGTGGTAAATATTCCAAAAGACTGAAAATGAGACTGATCAATGGGGAGGATTTGGATCAAACCTCAGTGCACGAATGACAACTGCTTGCTTAGACCCGAGGACAGCTGCTGGCTCTGCTCCGCCCCCTGGGACAGAAGGCAAGGCAGACTGATGAAAAGGCTCTTCCAGAGAGCAGGATCCACCCCGGAGCTGCTCCAGTCTACAAAAGGGCCACAGCAAACAGCACTGAAACGAACCAGGTGCTTCCTCATGCCCATGCCTGCAGTGATGTGCCATGAGAGATGCCATCGGCCAGACAGCACCCCCACTGTGCCCCACTCATCTTCCACTATGACTTTTGGGACTCAATGAAGTGAAATAATAAAACTATACTTGCATTGTTAAGTATCAAATATGCAATTTTATACTTAAGAATCTTGGGAAGGTAATCTCTGGGAGGACAACCAAGAACCTAATAAGAATATGAAACTGCAAGTTGACTCTATGCTCCAAAATTGGTTTTAAAAGAAGAGGGTAGGCCAAGGAAAATTAAATCAGCTTCTACTCTGGGCAGTAATGGTTCTTGCATTAAATCTTCTGATTAAATGTGACCAGCGTTCAGTTTTTATTATGGCTAGTGGGCCAATTCTTTAACTTATAGTGAAAGTAGAGACTGTAACAAACTGCCACACTGCTCCCTCTCGCACCAGGCAGCAGATCATGCAGGGGCCACACAGCGGAGGCGGGGCTGGACACATGAGATGGGCTCTTTCCCTGGGTTTACTGTGTGCTTTTACACTGCAATATGGGAACTGAGTGTGAAGGACGGAAAATCCCATTGCTGACTGTACTTCCACACTTCTCAGTTTATTTTGATACCTTCAAACCTGCATTAAAAGCAGCTGGTGATGGAGCCGGTGGGGACCAGGGGTTACAGAGCATGGGCAGCTTGGGGCAGGGTGCCACTGCCTTGCTCAGCAGCCACGGCAGTCTGCAGGCACATCGGAGGCAGAAGGAAAGACTGACAGCTGAAAGACAGCTGGTCTTTGGGGACTTCAGGAGAGACATGGCAGTCCTGTACTTTAAAACCTGGCAATCCTAACCTGTCAGTTGCTTTAGAAACTGGAGGCAAAGAAATGGCTTATGAGACAGAACAGCCTCCAGGCCTTGCAACATGCTTGGCTTGAAGGCAGGTCCGTGCCCACACAGAGGCCCTTTTTTGCTCAGGGGGCCCTAAACTGGGTTAGCCATGTGCAAGCATTCTGCCACAACCTCTCCAGGTCTCAGAGTAAAACGAGCTACAGGACAAAACTCACAAGACTGTTACAACGTATAGATCACTCTAATATTGTTTCGCCCTTTCAGCCCAAGCAGTCTGCCAACAGACATCTGAATTCTTTCTGTTTGACAGACAAACTGGTGACAGAATCATACCCGTCTTGAATACAGTCCTGTTTATTTAACAAAGCCTGTAGAGAGAGCTTTGTTTTGCCCAGCACAGTGGGATTAAATGACAAGAAGTTTTCTTGACTTCGCTCCCAAACCTCACTTTCAACTGGAGCTCTGCCTCCCTGCAAAGCTCATTTCTTTGTTTATTCTCTCTCAGCTAGTTTACAAACGTTCCTTTTATTGCCTCCCTGCTTTCATTTTCTTGCTGCTTTTAATGCAAATTGAACCCCTGCCTCTTATTTGCAATTTGTCTATTTTCAGGCAGCATTCTTTCCAGCATTGGGACTAGCAGGAAACAGAGACCTTTAGCTGTCAAGAACAGCCTTATTGCTTCAGACCAAAGGTCCACCCAGCATATTTGCCTGTCCCATCTCTGCGATGCATCTGTGTATCACTCAACCTAACAGAGGCAAAAACATGCCTTTTGCTAAGGCAGAAACCAGAGTTCATTAAGTCAAGGCTTCAGCTAGTTATTAAAAATGCTGAAGACATGCCATGGTACAAACAGGCTCTAAAAATGATGCTGCAGGGCAAAGTCAAGTTGGCTACCCATGTCAACAATAGCCATGCTTTGTAATAATCAGGCCCAATACAGCACTACTACACCATACAGCAGAAAGAAGAGTGGATTGGGTATTGTGTGTGGAAAATACACATACTGGTCTCAGTGACCCAGGTGACTGACATAATTATAAGCATGCCAGAACAAAAAAGTGAGAAATAAATATAATAAAGATATTCCTTATTACAGACCATACGTCTAGACAGATAAACAAAACACCACAAAAACCAAACACCATGCACAAAAAACAGCGGCCATAACCTGATGCTCAGCTAAGAACTGTAGGGAAGCCTATGCTTTATATTCTCCTCACCTTGCTATTTTCATCTCAGGAGGTTTCCTAAACATAACACTTCTTTCCCCTCCCCCCTCCCCCCTCCCAATTATTAGTTCTCAAGTTAGGCTGACTTCCAAGTTGCTCCCTTCCAAGAAATTGTCTACTCTCTTGTTCTCTCCTTTAGCCTGAAAGGAAAGCAGCTATCATGTTCTCAGCTCCAGCCAGGCTCGTATCAAGTCAAGGACATGCTGCTCAGCATCCTCAGTCACAGTCATCTACTTACTGTGTACCAAATAAAATACAGTAAGTACACAGCTTTTCTAATTTGTCCTTGTGACACACTGTTTTACACACATTTGCTTTACTGCAGGTATTTATTGGGTTCATCATCCGGGACTGTAGATGGATAACCATATTATTATGGAACTGAAATACTTTTAAAAAATACCAAAATACGATTAATGTTTTTAAAGGGTAATTCCATGAACAGAGGTTTAATTGACGCTGCCTAGTTTGCTTTTCCCTTGTTGAATGGCGTTAACTGGTTGTAACCTTGATAGTTTAACCACTTTTCCTTGTAAGTAATGCCCCAGGCCATGTGGGTTTAGTGTTCCTGGTTGCTGGTATTTTCTGTGGTTGGCCTGTTTGTTTGTGGTTTTTGTTTTACCATGCTTGTTTCTTTGTTTGTTTTGGTTTTTAAAGAACGATTTCTGGCAACAAGAAAGAGTATCTTCAGAGGAGCCAAGCAAACAAACTCCGCTGTTCCAGGGACGCGCGGGGTGCTGGGAAGCTTTACAGAACAGGCAGGCAGCAATAGGACAAGGGGGCACGGGCTCAAGCTCTGCCAGGGGAAATCTAAGTTGGAGATCAGAAAAAAATTCTTTAGAGAGAGAGCAATAAGGCATTGGAATGGGCTGCCCAGAGAGGTGGTGGATTCACCATCCCTGGAGGTTTTAAACTGAGATTGGCCGTGGCACTGAGTGCCATGATCTGGTAAATGGACTGGAGCTGGACCCAGGGTTGGACTTGATGATCTCGGAGGTCTTTTCCAACCCAGTCGATTCTATGATTCTGTGATAACCCAGTGCTGAAAATGCGCTACTGCCGTGGGTGACGGCCCCGCTCGCTGTGAGTCTCACAGCTGAACTTTACTGTTGTTTCCTTAAATACCAGCCAGGCCAACACCGAGCCCGCGGACCCTCTCGGCGCTCCGCCAGCGCCACAGGCTTCGCTCCCTCCCGGCATCGCCTCACAGGCTTGCGGCCGCTGCGGCGGGCACACGGCGAACCCCGGCGGGAATCCCGAAGGGAATCGCGGAGGGAATCACGGCGGGAGCCACGGAGGGAATCCCTGCTGCAATCCCTGCTGGCATCCCGTCTGTCCGCGCCGGGCCGGACGGGCGGAGCGCTGTCCGCGGGGGGCAGCGGCGCTGCGCGTGCGCGGCGGGGCGGCCATTTTGCAGCGTCGGGCGTGCGGCCGGGCCGGGCCGCGCCGGCAGCTGCGCAGAGGGGCGCGGGGACCCGCCGGGCAGGGCGGGCGGTGCAGGGCCATGAGTTGAAGAGCCGCCGCCGCCCCGCCGAGTTTGGGGTTCTCCTTCCCTGCCTCCTCTCTCCCCTCTCCTCCCGCCCCGCCAGCCGCCCCCACCCACCCCCGCCAGCCGTGCCTGCCCCGGGCCGCCCGCGCCATGCCGTCCGTGCCGCTGCCGCCCAAGGAGAGCAATCTCTTCAAGCGGATCCTGGTGAGCCACCGGCCCCGCTCCTCTCGCCTCCCGCCGCCGCCTCTCCCTCCTCTCCCCCTCCGCACGCCGGCCTCGCTCGATGCCCGCCGGGTCGCTCCGCTCGCCGCCGCCGCTGGAGTTGGCCCCGGCTGAGCGCACTCGGCTGCGGCGGCCGCGCTCGCCCGGGGCACCCGCGCTGCCCTCGGCTCCTCGTCCCGCTTCGTGCCCGCTTCCTGCCTGCCCGCTGCCTTTGTGTGGGGCCCGCCGAGCAGGCCGGGCGAGCCCTCCCGCTCGTGTCGGGGCCGGCACGGGCCGCTGTGTCCGCGGCCGGGCGAGGGCGGGACGGAGAAGGGAGGGAGCCGGAGCCGCAGCCGCCCCAGAGCCGCGGGCAGAGCTGGGGCCGCGCCCGCCCCGCCGAGCGAGCGGCACGGACACCGCGGGGCAGCGCTTGCCGGCGGCGGAGCGGCTCCACATCGGGGCTTCATCTCCTGCAAGCGCCACGGGTCTAGTCGGGGCACCGGGTTAAAGCTGTTTCGCTCGCTGAGCGATTCTGAGTGTAGTTGAAGACATCCTGCGGATTGAAGTTATTCTGATTCTGTATGGCCTTTAGAAGACTTAACTTTTATATGCTGGGCAACTTGATCACTTTGAGATTTAATGGTCTAGAGGACGTTAGGTATTTGTGAGCTAACTTTAAAGGAGGAGCTCACGTTAGCTCTAAGTTTGTACTCAATCACTGTATGCTTTATAACTTTATGGAAGGAAAAAACTCTGCTCGACTCTCCCCAGAAGAAAACACAAGCACCAGACAAGAAAACACTACAGTGCCCTTTTCACAAACTTGCCAATGCAGTAGTAATGGAGTTCCAGCCTCAACAAAATTGAGGTGTTTTGTGTCAGTTTGCCAGTCTGCAGGCAGAGGACGTCTGTATGCAGCACGCTAATCTTGTTGGCGGGCACAGATTTCCCGAGTTATCTCTGTAGTGGTTCGGCTAGTTTCAAAACTTTGTGATTGAGGAGGGAACATTTTGGCTTCAGGAAGCTGAGCTCAAAGAGTGTGTAAGCCTGTGTACTCTGCTTGGAGTTGGTGCGTTTCAGCAGGTCCTTCGGAGCTGTTTCTTTTACCTTCTTTGTGTAGTGTGCAGATTTTAAAGAACTTAATGGTTCATAATGGGGATTTGTTGCTTACTGCATGCCTATGGTATGCATCTTAGTAAGTCATTCTAGCACTCCTCTTTCTCTCTGCTAAAAATAAATGACTAATATTAGAACAGTTAAGTGATTATTCTCACTAGTAGCGAACAAGTTCACAGTAGCAGTCACTCCTAAAGTTTTTTTGATTGGCTATAGAAGAGCTTTTCAGGAGATCATATTTTATACCTCCTTTTTTGATTATTAAAACCGTGAATGAAACTTGTGAATTAGTGCTTAGGCAAGGGGAAGAGAGATGCATAAAACTTCAGTGAAGTTGATACATAAGTTTACTTGCTATTACTGGTGCTGTGTAATGGCTAGTTGCAGTTCCCAAAGAAACACAAAACTGTTGGCTTGTCTCTTCATATATTTTTGCTTCTTGAAACTTAATTTGCTACTCCTTTTTTTTGGCTTGCTCTGACTCTTTCATGGAATACTAATGTCTGTTTAGTAAAAATGGAACCCTTTGGTTTTTGATGTGTCTCAGAGTATTTTAATGTAGTAATACAGTTTGTGGTGCTAAAGGCTCTTTAATTGAACAAGTGTTTGCTTACTTTGGCACTGCCAGAATACTTGAAATGCCCAAAGCATCCCCAGTAATTTCAAAAATTGGGGGCATTATGTGGGAGGCTGTGTAAGACCTTACAAGCATGTAGTGATTTAATCACATGGAACAGATGCAGGGAAACTGTACTCATATATTAAGACTTAAGTATTTTTATGAATGCTCTGCAGAGAATTAGCAGTTGTGAAATGGAAGACTCATTTGGAGAGCATGAGAAATACTTTGGAGTGAGTGCCTTGGTGTGTGTTTGTAACACGTGAGGCAGGTTATCAGCAGCCAGAACAAGATGCCCCTGTAACTGCAAGCCAAGCTGACAGAGCTGCCCTGGCTGTTGTGGCCTCTTGGAGTTCAGTGCAAGCTGTGAAGGCTGCTCATGAAGCTGGGTAAAAATAGTCTTTAAGTCACACCAGTTTGTGTGCCTGCATGCTTAGCAGAGCTTGAACAAGCTTACTTAAAACTAGCAGTTAGGAGATTGGAGAAGTAATAGCAATTGTGGGATAGGTAATAGTTCTAGTTGCTCAGGACTACAGTCAGGTAGTGCTAGAGCTCATTTCTTTTGCTGTCCTGACTTTCAAGTCTGTTTTGTTTCTCAGGCTATACTTCCACTCTTCTGCAGGACTTTTTCTCAAGCTAGTTACTCTTCTGAAAGCACTGGTGGTGCTCACAGGTGTGATGATGTTTGGGAGGAAGGGGCTGAGCAGCTTCAAGCTCTTGTCTTCCACTTCTCAGTCTCACAGAAGGTGTGGATGAAGTATTTGAAACTGCCTCCCTGTCCTGGAAGGAGAAAAGGCATCATAAACAGGAATTAATACAGGAATGCTGGTGTGTTTCTTGCCATCTAAAATCAGACTTCGGCTCAGGTGACTTTTTAAGTGAATGGGGTCAATGCAATATAAAATAAACACATACTCATAGTAAATTAGAAGTGCTTCTTGTTGTTGTAAATTAGAAATGCTTCTTGAAGTTGGGTAATGTGTATTTAGTGTTTACTTCTAGTAAGGTTAGGCAGATCTTCTATTTTGTGTATTTGAAATAGAGTTGTAAGCTTGTCTTGAGAGTATGTTTGTTTTTTTTTTTTGGTCTGTTTTGTTGTGGGGGTTTTTTTTGTTCCCTCTGCCCTAGAATCCAGATTGTAACCTATGTTTCATTGTAGGGTTAGTTTTAAACAGTGGCTTTATAGAATCAAATCAGCTCTATCTGGGCAGAGCACAGTAGTAGTCTTTGTAGGTGCTCTAGAGGAAAGCCTTGGGTTTCTTGTAATACTTTCGTGGCTTACTTGCTAAATTGTTTTTATTTTTAAGAAATGCTTAGTGTCTTCTAATAACTGTTGGTGTCTGCCCAGTATGACACAGTGTAACGTCTTACCTGATGTTTGTTTCATGTCTAATGTAACTGAGGACAGTATCATGACTGTAAGTGACTAATCCTTTGATTTCTAAGCGAATTCCACATGTTGTTGCATAAAATAAGGTTTGCTGCTTTAATTGCACCTGATTTCAAGTAATAAAACACAAAAAGTCTGCAAATATATCCCTCTGCAGCAGTGGCTTGTTACTGCTTAGTTCACTCAGGCATGTATTTTCTGTATTTTGGGGTGAAGAAATGTTTAAATACTTTAAGTGCCCTATTCTGAAGAGTTGTTTAACTTCTCTCTAGTGTCCTTTTTATTCCTCAACTTCTTCAATAATCCTAAGAGATTTATTCTTCGATAAAATATAAATATACAAGTGTTTGTAGACGTTAATTAAATTAATTCTTATTCATAGAATTCTAAAAGCTTTTTTAAGATTTTATTTAATTAAATAATAATGGGGATTATAAGCATGCAAATAGTCAGTCTCCTAGTAATGATGTGGGGGAGGTACTGAACTATTAAACTCAGTAATTGGGAAGGAAGGTATGTTGTTATGCTAATTAGTGCCTCCCAAATGAGATGAATAACAGAGCTGGGGTAGACATTGTAACCCGCCACTGGAGTAGTGGGTGTTTGAAGTCTCTAACATTGAAGATTCCTTCCTTTAAAGAGAGCAGTGTGGAGCAGTCAGGGAACTCTTCTGGTGTAACTTACAGGACTGGTTAGTGGTGTGGTTGTTGCTTGTGCTGGGAGGGATGGGCAGCCCAGGGAGAGTGTGGGCTCTTTCCTTGCTACGGACTTTGAAGAGATGCGGGGAGGGTGCCTGGCCAGCTGTGTGCTACTAAGGTGACAGAACTGTGGAGGGTGTATGGCCAGACTTCACGAACGCAGATCTGGGCAGGGCTCTTCCCACGTGGGTGTGCCCTTCCAGCCTGTGCAGTGGATGTTTTAGGTGAGGCACAACGTGCACAGAACTGGCCCCACCGTTTCAGTCCTGAGGTCCATTTGCCACGGCCGAGCGAGCTTGGACAGTGACAGGGAAGTCCTCGGGACTGTCACAGCACCCGGTACTGACCGGGGCTGACCCTGCTGAGCATCCGAGATGTGACGGGATGGGATGGCAGGGAGGGCATTGAACTGCCAGGGGACGGTCCCACTGAGACTCGAACTCAGGTCCTTGGGATTCAGAGTCCGGGGTGCTCTCCTTTACACCACGGATAGATAACAACCAAATGGTTCAAGTCAGTAAGACTTTCATAAGGTAAAATCACTCTTCACATTTGTCAGTGATTTGAGGCAGTCTGATTTGGAGAAGGCTTTATCCAAAATAAATATTCCTGGTTTAATTTTTCAAGAGGAATTTTTGAGGGTTAGGAAAGACTTACAAAGCTGGCTTCTTGGAACAATTCCGGTTGTTTCTTCACTCTTCTCTCACTTATATGCATACAGGACTTTCCTTTAAAAATGGTAGTTTTTCAGAGTTAAGTCCCTTTGTGCTTGGAAGTTTTTTCCTAATTGGCTGTGCTTATATTGAACAGAACAAGCACTGAATAGCAAGAAGAGTTCAGTTGTGCTGTACTATTCATGGCACAACAAGTGAAGGCCATCTGAAAACATGCAGAAGTACTTCACATTTCTAAATTTGAGTCATAACACGTAAAATTGGTAGTAAATTAATATTAGACTTGGAAATCCTAATTTAATGCAGACCTACTGTGGGTTGTGAGATGGATTGCCTTTAATATTTGCAATTTTTAGGGATATTTGACATTCTGTTGTAACAGTTACCTTGTACAGTCATTGAAAGCCAGTGAATCCTGGGAAAACAAAAATGCTGTTATGCCCCTGCTCAAGTACACTGCAAGTCTGTTTGCAATGCTGTGTGCTTTGCCCTTTTCCCTGGTTCTGCCCCCAGCCCTCCTCAGAAGAAGGGGGCAAGTATGAAATTACCTGACAGAAGGAGAAGGAACAGAAGATTCAGAAGTTACAAGCAGTCTGGAGAAGCTAAGGAGGCACTTGCCTATTTTTGAAGTATCATGCTTAATTTTTAGTTTGGTAGAAATAGTGTCAGCCAAGTAGCAAGCTCCAACAAAAAGTGCTTAACAAAAAAGGTAGTTACACTGGGGAGCCCTTTGCTGCATGATGTGTTAGCTAGGAAGAGGTTTGGACACTTCAGGGGGTGTGTATTGGGGAACCTTTTCACTTGTTTTGTGTGTGCAAAGAGACCCTTTGGCTCAGGGTTGGTGAGGTACAAATAACTGGAGGCTGAACATTCTGGTGAGAACTGCAACAATGCTCTTCTTACTCATAAGGTTCTGTTTATGCATCCAGCACTGGTATCTTATGAGGTGGCCCTGATCTCTCTGGACAGATCTGTTATGATTCATGCAACTTTTTAAAGTCTGAATCACTGTGTAATCGAGCATGGGATGTTGAGATGAAGCTGAAAGTTTACATTGGTAATAGTCTTGAATTTTCTTTAAGATGGCTAAATAAAAGCATAACTTTTAAAGCATTGTGTTTATTTTTGTGTGTGTCTGTCCTACAAAACAGTGCTGATGTTCATGGTTTCATTTACTTAACTGCTCAGAGATGCAGTTCCAGTAACTTTTGGATCCACCTGCTCAGTCTCAGTTCTTGCTTTGGCAAACCGCAGCTCATCCCAGGAGATGTGGCAGATTGTACTTTTACACAAAGTGCAGATTGAAAACTAATGAAAAATATGTGACAGGGCTATGACTGGTATAATTTCTAGTGTTGCTATGAAGGTTTCTGCTTTGAAGAGGCATGTGCATGTTCATAAATAGTAGGGAACTTTACTAACTCAAGTAGTGAGAAAGTTACAGATGCTAAATACTTGTCAGAAAGAGCTCTTTCTACTGCTCATGCTCTTGCTTCGGCTGTTTTGAGGCAAAGGGTATTCTAGGTATTTAAGTTGTATTGAGTGTGTGCACAGCACAAAGTTAGACTAGGCCTTAATTTAGGGCAAGCTTATTGATCACAGCTTCCTCTTTTAAGGGGTGTAGTTTATAGAAGTGTTAAAGAGGTCTGTGACTGTAAATGTTGAAACAAGTCTCTTATCATACATGTTGTTTCCAATAAGAAATATATGAGTTCTATTTTGCTGGTAAAGAATACAGAGAGCAGTGATGACAACTGTTGTGTGTAATGCAGGTGGAAATATTTTTGTGTTTTCTGTAGATTTGAACTTCTTAAATAGTTGATTAAAGGTGCTGTTATAGATAGAGAATCGTAATAATGATAGCTTAGATATTACTGTGACATTAGTACTTCAATGCAAATGTATCATGCTGTCAGCTTATTCTGTTGTACACCACTGCCTGTGTTGTGACTTATCACTGTTCTGCATTGATGAGCCCCTGGTTCTGGGGAAGGAGGATGTGGGCTGTCCATTTTGACTACTGAAGCAAGCAAGGATGTAGCCAGGTTGTTTTCCTCCTCTCTTTATTTCAGCTAATGAGGTTAACTGCTCTTACCAGCAGAGAGTGGGGGTGCCTGTGCATGTATAAAATGCCTGTAGGGCGTGGAGAATGGGTAGAAGAACATGTTGATGCACTGAAAGGGTTGTCCTGAGACAAGAAGTCTGAGATGCTGTGGGAGGGCTTTCTTGGCCTCCATGAGCTGATGCCCCTTCCAGCTGATACTTTTTTTCTTTCTCTAAAACATCAGTGAACTGAGGTGGAGAGGATTGCTATTTAGGAAGCCCCATGCAGAGGTCCCTGGTCTCTCTCTGGACTTTGTTCCTGCATCAGTATTGCATAGTATCCATATATTCTGTGATGGAGCGTTTCCAACAGATGCCAAGCTCCTTCAGAACCTTGGTCTATATAATTCAAACAATTTACTGTCAGACCTTGCTGTCAAATTGGTGAACAACTTGGTAATTATTAGTGTGGAAATATTATATAGTGAGTTTTGCCTGAAGTCTAAGGTACTTAGACAACTAAATCTATCAGCTGCTATGAGAAACATAGATTATCTCTTAGATGCAGATGACATTGTTTTATAGATGTGTAATAAAACAAGGAAGGCTTTTTAGGCACTGGTTTGGATTTTGTGTTTGGTAAGTTCTTGTCAAGAGACATCAAAACCAATTTGTAAATTGCAGCCTTGTTGTTAAAGAAATTGCACACAGAATCATAGAGTAGCTTGGATTGGAGGGGACCTTTAAAGGCCATTTGGTCCAACCGTCTGCCAAGAGCAGTGACATCTTTAACTAGATCAGGTTGCTGAGAGCCCCTTGAATGTTTCTAGGGAGGAGACATCTCTGACTCCTCTGGGTAACTTGTTCCAGTGTTTCACAATCCTTGTGGTAAAATATTTCTTCCTTTTGTCTAGTCTGTATTGACCTTCTTTTAGTGAGAAAACACACTCCCTGTCCTATCACCAGAGGTGCTGATAAAAAGTTGTCCCCGTCTTTCTTGTAAGCCTCCTTGGCACGTGCTCACCATGAGATGGATCTGTACATTTTGGATTGAGCCTCTTCACTGCAGCTTTGTTAGTCACAGACCATCTTAAATAATTTAAAATGATTAAAACATTTAAATGGATCAAGGGAGCCTGATTGCTGTGTTTAACACTGCTGTTTGGTTTGATGTGATAGCTGTCTTCCTTCTGTGAATGTGATACTACCTTTTATCCAGCCTTCACATGAAAATAATTTATGAAGTGTCATTTTAGTACATTTGGAGGCAGTGGGGCCATGGAGTGAGGAAGGGAATCGGTTCCTGCAGTCCCTGAGTGAGCATTTGAGGTTTTTGTTGTTAGAGGACGTCCAGACATTAGTGTCCATGTCTGAGGGCCACAATGAGCTGCTCTTCAGACACAAAGTTGCCAAACTGTGTATGAAACTGTGGCTTCAATATATGAAAAATGGAGCTGTTCTCTAAATGCAAGACCTTTTTCCAAGTAGCAAATGCTTTGTCTGGGGTGATGCAGTTCATGAAAGCCTCCCTTTACTAATCTGATGTTGTAAAGAGTTATGTGTAATTTGCATGTAAATGGCGTGTGATTGAGTAGTGATGTGTGAAGTCCTGTTTTATGTTAGTAAGTGATCCAGTTACATGATCCTGTTTATATTTAGTAGTGAAAGGAGTTTTTGTCTCTTTTAAGGGTGGAAGTGTTTGTGCCTTTAAAAGAAAAACACACAATGCAAAAAAAAAAAAAATAGAATCTGGGAATGACAGTTCCTTAAGTAAAAGCACTGTAATATGGGAATAAAGGGGGTTTTTTTGTTTTCCGTTGTTGTATCCTTGTTACTATTACTTCTACTGTTACAGTAACTTCTTAAGTGCAATTCCTATTTGACATCTTTGTAGAAGCACTTGATTCTCCCATGAAGGCACATAAAATTATATCTAGCTTAATTGTATGGCAAAGTCTACAAGTAGATTCTATCTGTAAGTTAGTGTTGAAAAAGGGAATGAGCTATGATGAGATTTTTGCCAGAGGAGGTAACATCCTTCCAGGAGCATCTGCTAGCAGAAGTTCTGGATAACATTTTGGCCTTGCCAGAATTTCCCTTTGAGGTTTCATGTGTGTAAACATTTGTGGTCTGGCTTCAGTTTTAGCAGGAAATGATTGCCATAAAAGGGTGATGGAGAGTATCACATTAAGCACAGTAGGTAAGGTAGTTTAAAAAATACAAAGAGAAAAAGCCAACCCAGTGTATTAGCTTGAGCTTTTAGTGAACCAAAGACTTAATGCAGTGGGACAGATACTAATGAATGCATTTCAGCTACATTTGCCCTGATTAGTAAAAAAACTTGAGAACACATGGAGACATCAGGCTTCTCATCTATGAAATGCCCATCTGTACTACAAAATTAGGTACATCATCAAACTGATCTCCTGTAAACAAGACATGGGTGGAGCACAGTGTGCTCATCTGCAGGTTTTGGACAGACAGGAGCTTGAAAGTAGTCCGTCCATTCATGAGGTTTGGATACTTTAAAAGCTTGTCCATGTAACTGGATCTGTAAGCTTTTGTGTGTATGTGTATGATGAGAGACAAAAAATTTGTGTTGCTGGGCAAAGCATTTTATGTTGGTATACATTTAAGTAATGTATTGGTATAAATGCATAACTTGCTTACAAATGCAAGTGTGTGTGTATTTGGAGGGACTGGGGCTGGTACGTCACCCTTTGGTTAAGCAGCAAGACTTGACCCATAAGTGCGGAATTGCATCAAGTTGCATTTTGTACTCACTGGGTTTCTGTAGTCAGACCTTCTTTGGACTGGTAACAAGCAGCTGGTCAGGAAATGCTGTGTCAGGTTTTGGGCTAAACTGTTTATTGATGAGTACTGTGAGTACAAGTATAGTCTTAGGAGGTTGAGGGAACTGGAATTGTTTAGCCTGGAGAAGAGAAGGCTTGGGGCGACCTTAGTGCTGCTCTCTGTAACTACTTGAAAGGAAACTGTAGCAAGGTGGAGGTCAGACTCTTCTCCAGGTAACAAGTGACAGGACGAGGGGAAATGGCCTCAAGTTGCACTAGAGGAGGTTGATTGGATATGAGGAAAAACTTCTTCACTGAAGGATTGTCCAGCACTGGAAGAGGCTGTCCAAGGAAATGGTTGAGTCACCAACCCTGGAGGTATTTACAAGACATATAGGTGTCGTGTTTAGGGATTTATTTTAGTGGTGGACTTGACACTACTGGGTTCAAGGTTGGTCTTGATGATCTTAGAGGTCTTTGTTTGAACCTAAACAAAGTATGCTGGTTGGATTATCAGCCAGCCAAAAAGCTGTGAATGTTGAACTTGCGCTTCCTCTCAGTGTGGAGTGCGTTAATTTCTCTCTTCCATTCATGTCTTGGACTTTGGAAAATGTGATTTTTGTCCATCCTCCAAAAAGCACATTTGTCTATAATTATCTTAAATTTAGTTCTTACTCTAGGCCTGAGACTGAACTCCATAGGCTAAAAATGTCAGAACAAGGATAGTGGATCTATTTTAAGTGCACACTTGACTCAAATAGTTTCTGATTAAGCACTGCTGTATATTTGGAGTTTTCACTAAAGATTGCAGGAGCTGTGGAGTTGTGGGTGAATGTTCACTATTCTGTTATTTTTAGGCTTACCTGTTTGGAAAGCACATGTAGAGCATTCTTGGTCTTTTTCTAGGATTCTTTAAATGTAATACTCAGTATCTTATGTTAACAAAGAAAGTTGATGAATGGGAGAATTCGACCTTCCCCTAGAGGGGACTCCCAAGTTTTGCCACAGCATATGTTATTTCAGATAAGACATGGAAACTAGTTTTCAGTTTAAAAAGTCTCAAAGATTTTCTGTTGCTTTTGTTTAAATGTTAATTCCCGTAGTATAACTCTTTACCTCTCATGGCAATCCTGTGGCCATCCTGCCATGTCAGGCAGGCGGAGCAACCTGATCTGCTATCAAGTTTAGCTCTGTTTTACTTTGAGGGGTGGTTTTGGTGAGCTCCAAGGGATCCTGCTCACCTAAATTATTCTGCACTTAGTCATGGTTAACCGCAGGTGTCTTGAGTTTCAGGCAGCAAGAACTTAAAAACTGTCTGCAGTTAAGCCCTTCCCCACAGACTGGAGGAGGACCCTCATTTTGTCACCTTAGCTGATTACCCAGAAGTGAGCACAGGCATGTTTTGTTTCTGTATTGCTTGTACCCTGGGAAGCAACGTGATGATCTGTTCGGACTGCACAGGAGTTACTGCTCTCCGTATTAACTTAACACAGATTTTGCCTCTGCCCTGGAAGATTGATGAAGTGGGAATGATCTGTGAGAGGCTGTTAAAGCACTCAGGCACAGAACTGCATTGACCGAGTTTCTCCTGAGAATACCTGTCTAAATTACAGCAAGGCAATACTCATTATTAACTGAAAATGGTGCCAAATTAAGCCTGGTTTGGTGGGTTTCTCCGGTTAAAAAGCTGAAGTGACCTCAAATAATTTTCATGCTTACTGATACAAGCCTGCCTTTAACTGGTTTTAATAGATTCGTTTTAGTGATCAACTGTAGTGATCAGTAATGGATTTAAATGGCTAAAACCTCATTGACTTATGTAATATCTTTCTAAAGAAGAAAAGGGAACCAGGTTCACGTGTTTTGTTTCTTCTGCATGTTCCCACAGTTGAACCACATTGGTTTCCCGTTTACCTAGTAATTAGGTAAATGGTATTCTAACCAAATCTGAAAGTAGCTCTTACCTGTGCTATTCCAGGTAGAAATTGGATGTTTTTTTTTTTTAATACCCAGGTAAATTCTCCTACCCTGTTATCTGTGTATAGATTTCTGAGGTTATAGTTGGTTTATGGTTTCTCTCTTCTTTCCAAAAGTGGCTTGGCAACTAGGAAAGTCTTCTGTTGTATTTTTTGCTCTGGGAGGTCCCTAGGCCGGGGAAATGGGATGTTAGTCTTTAGGACTAACTTTTCTTAAATATTCTGTTGAGTCAAGATTTCTAATTTGGTTTTCTATTTTATTTTTGAATCAAAGTAGACATTGCTACTTCCCTTTTCTATCTCTGTTGGAAAGGAATTAGTATTTTTTTTAATTAAAAAATAGACCACGATGTAGAGTATTGGCTACATGTTCTGAGTGCTGAAAGAAGAGCGTGTAATATGAATGGCCTTATTTGACCAGAGCTTGTCAGTGATCTGATCACCACACCTTGCTGAATGAATGGCCGTGTTTGTAGTAGTGTGTTAAGGTGCTCTGGCTTTAAATGCTTTTCAGTGATTGTATTTCACCTCTTTTACAGAAATGTTATGAACAAAAGCAGTACAAAAATGGACTCAAGTTCTGCAAGATGATCCTCTCTAACCCAAAATTTGCTGAACATGGAGGTAACTACAGACTCAAGATCTGCTTTTTGTGTGTGTATGTGTGTCTCATGTCATGAGCTTAAATATATAATCAGTCTATTTCATACTATTGGGAAAGAAAGGAGCCTATTGTGGAATGGGATTGTGTCCTTATGACAGAATAATTACTCTGGATTTTCAGTCTCTGTGCATTCAGAACAAGTTTCCACCCTAGCTCAGTCACACACTCCTGTGCAGTGGGATGCTGAAGACCAAAATGTGTAGTGGAAGCACAGTTCAGTGGAGCTTCCAAGTAAGTTGCTTTTCTAGGTTTCTGGGTCAGAATGCTAGTGTGGGTTTTTCTTACATTCCTATTTAAAGCAAGCCCAGCCTTTTTTGGATGCTGCATGAAGGTGTTCTGCTGATAATTAAAAATCTGTTTGTTTTGGGGGTTTTTGTCAGTTCATACTCTTAAATTTCCTGTCCTCCATACCAAATTGCTACTTAAAAAGAGCAGAGTTAAGTGTAATGCCATTGCTATTAAGACTTGAAGCTCAAGACAGAATCTAGAGATCCTGGTCTGATAAATATTGCAGGAAACAGGGCAGCAAAATGTTGCTTCTATTTACATCCTCAGTGAGTTTCTCTAGCCTTACTGTATTACAGGTTTCTGTTACGTGGTTCACAGAGTCTTTCCTTCTGATGTGGTGAATTTTTCTTCTTTTTCTTTTTTTTTTTTTTAGTGTTGAGGCAACCTAACACTGATTGTACATGTACTGTGTCAACAAAATTGTTTTTCTATTTGATGTTGTCAAATCTTGGCAAAATATTTGAATAATCCTTTTCATTCTTCCATCAATGTCTGCTGTTTCTTTGTCTTCATTACTTTACTAGAGATAAAAGTACTTTTGCTGCTTCAAAGGTCGAGTGGTCTCTCCAGCTCTGACTGAATGTGTTTGTTGGTGCTAGCACTTGTGTTTTTATAACATCTTTGTGTACACATATGTCTTTTCTGCTCTTACTGCCTCTTAAACTTTTCCAGGACAACGAGCTGCCTTGGCAATCCATACACTCCTTGGGCTCTGAGCCACTAATGGCTTTGAAGCTTGAGAGTAAAGCCTGGAATGAACAGCTGAGGCAGAACTAAGCCAGTGAAATGATCTGATGGAAAGCTGCACTGTTGTCACACTTAGCTTCAGAGACTGGGAATTTCAAAAGTTCAGTGAGAAGGTGGCAAACATGGATTGCTGTGTCTGGACAGTTATCTCCCTGGTGTGGGAAGGCAGGAGTACCTTGGCCCTATTCCCACAGTGGGAGTATTCTTTTTCAAGCTTTTTGATACTGTTTGAAAGGTATCATTCTAGTTTTCTTTATTCTTACAGTGTGGATGGAGGACAACTTAAAAACAAAAAAACCCCACATGACACATTTTGGGTCATCATCACTTTAGGTGTATTTTTACAGAAAAACAGTGTTAAACAAGTCTGTCAGTAAAACTTCAAACTGCTGTTATAGCTGACTTGAGATCAGGGGATGTTGTCATTAATACTGGGGAAAAGGTTGCAGTTGGAGGAAAACCAGAGTACTATGATAAAAATATGACTAATCTTTAGGCAGGGGCCAAAACAAGGGATCTCTTATTAAGCAAAAACCTGAAATATGAATCTGGAATAGCTCTCAGGCATAATGCATGCATTACATGCAGCTTGCTTCCCCACTGTGTGCCTTGGAGAGAGGGGGAAGAGGGAGAGCAATAATCATATGAATGTATTATTTGACATCTTGTGCCTCTCAGAATGTTGGTTAAAATGCTGTTGCCTTAAGAAGGTCTTTTACACCCAGAATGTGGGAGCAGGAAAGATACTTCCCTTAACTTTGTAAGCAGTGTGTAATAGTGGAGCTGACTGTGACAGATGTGTTTCTGATGAGATGACACAGCTTCATGCATTTTTTTTTTCTTGATCTGCCTGTCTGGAACTTAAATGCACATTGGGAAGCTTTCTAAATTTGCTTCAGCTTATTGTTAACTCTCTTGAAGCCAATTAGATGGGGGTTTTTTGCTTCAAAAAAGTTTGTGTTGTCTGTGTTCATGACATCCGTATGAGGCTCTATAGTGGTCTTTTTAAGATTGATTTCACGAAAGGAAATGCTTCCATGTAACAGTCTTCAGCTATGCTAGGCTGGTATCCTGATCTAAACTTAGATTTTAATGGGGAACTTCACTGTGTAACAACTTCAAAGGATATCCTAACTGTGAAGTTGACATATGGGAAGTCAGAAACATAAGTATGTGGTACTTCTTTCAGAGACGCTTGCGATGAAAGGCCTGACCTTGAACTGCTTAGGGAAGAAGGAAGAAGCATATGAATTCGTTCGCAAAGGACTGCGTAACGATGTAAAGAGTCATGTCTGTATCCTTTGTCCTACAAAACCTGATCCTTTTGCTATGACACACTGTTGGTGGAAATCTGAGATGCTGAGATTGTGGCAAGGACTTCGGAGGCACAGAAATGCCTGGATTTCCTTTTGTCAGTGAATAAAGTGGAGCTCTGTGTTTATCCTTTGTTGTAAAATCCAGAGTCTAATGGAGGTTACAGATGGGCAAGAGAGAAAAAGTAGAACTTGTACACTAATTGTATTGCTAGAACCAAACACTTGAGTGAGTAAGAATTCCTACTGAAATTAGTGTGTTTTAAACAATAAATCTCTAGGAATAACTCCTACGGTCTTGTGGACTTTGCATACTTTAATTTGTATAACAATGCTTGAGGGAGCCATTAATGTGACTTAACATAAATTATTTGGAAGCATTTGGTATTTTAAAATAAAGTCTGGCTGCAATAATCAAACTTCATTTATAAGGGCATTGATCTTCAAGGAGGATGTCAAGTTGTTTGGTCTGTAACACAAATGCACTGCAGTTACTCTGTGAAAATTGCAAATGTATCTTCCTTAACATGCATTAGGTTGGCACGTCTATGGTCTTTTGCAGCGTTCAGATAAGAAATATGATGAAGCCATAAAGTGTTACCGGAATGCACTCAAACTAGACAAAGATAATCTACAGATCCTGAGAGATCTTTCTCTGTTGCAGATTCAGATGAGGGATTTAGAAGGATATAGAGTAAGTATTTACTTTGAAGTCTTAATTATTGCTGTTAGCATTCTCTTGCTGTTCTATTCCATTATGAAGTCTTGTATTGTTGCTACTTTTTTCTTTTTTCAAAAGTGTTTAAAGCTATTGTTTAAGAAAGCATGAAAACATTGCAGCAGAGCTCCATTTGATATTGAGAGCAGAACTAGAAATAGTTGTTCTGTGAATTTGAATTGTGGATCACCTTGTTAAACTGGTTCTTATTTTTCACTCAATGAGAAAAAAGATTTAGATTAGCAAGTAGGAGTACTTACTGTGCTAATATGAAGTACTGCAGAAGGTGTTTTGGGTGCATATACTGAGATGGTTTTTTGTGAGAAATGCACTATCGTATTTCTTCTGAGTATGGGCAACTTCCCCTATAATGACTGATTTCTTGAATCCTAATGCTGATTATTGTTATAAATAAAACATTAATATTTGTCTAAAAACAGAGTTAGTAGTTTCAAAACTGCTGAACTGATTCGTCTGTTTCATGGGAAGTAGAGGACTGGACCCTGGGCTTGGCATAAGTTGGTCTCCTTACTGAGGATATTGAACATGCTAATGCAAAGGGAAAAGAGAATAGCTGACTTAAGGATGTGATTTGACTCAGGAAGAGGTTCTGAGCAGTCCCGCAGTGGTCTGAGGGCCATGTGCCTAAACAGGAGGAGAGTCAAACTTCTCTTCCATGGCAGGGAGCTCAGGCTGTCTAATGGAAGCTGCTCTTTGAGAGTTCAAAGCTCTATTTTTGGAAATAATTTAGACTTCTAAGAGTTGTTCTTGAAAATGACACCTTTTGTGTCCCAACAAATAGAGTTTATGGTTTGTGCCATGACTTCTATATTTAGGATGTAGCCCCCAGATTCATGAGACAGAAACTTGCTGCTTTTCCCCACACAGTTAGAATGTCAAAAATTTCCTGGGGCTTTTAAAGATTCATTTAAAATATTAGCTGTACTGGTGCTAAATCACGATAAGTGTGTAGTAACTCTGTTTAGGTATCTCTTATTTTAAAATTGCTTTTCTTTTACTGAAGGAGACAAGATACCAGCTGCTCCAACTGCGCCCCACACAACGGGCTTCCTGGATTGGATATGCCATTGCATACCACTTACTAAAAGATTATGATATCGCCTTAAAATTACTTGAAGAGTTTAGGAAAACCCAGCAGGTAAGAATTCCTGTTATGAAAAGAGAACACTCTTTGTGTATGTGAATCGGTGTATATAATCAGAATCTGAGGGATTATTTCTTCATAATTAGAAATCAATTATGAATTAAGAAGCATTTTTTTTATTTGTTGAGCTCTTTGCTTTGAGTAAAAAGGTTTCCAGGAGCTTAGCAGCTGATAGAAGTTACACAGGAATACTGTTCCCTTCTCTCAGTAGATTGTTAGGTTTGAAGATACAAGAATAGCCTCATGTGAAGTAACTGAGTAACTTAATGTTTGTGAGGCTTGTAGTTAAAGAAAACCTGTGATTCTGCTCCTTTACAGTACGTGAAACTACAGAAAATACTGTTTAATATTGGATGTGCTCATTTGCCCTTTCTGCTACCATAGTCTGGATGTCGTTACATCTTTTCAAAGAACATGGAAAACATACATTGGTTTATATGCATCTGTATATAATACACTTGAAACCAGTGCTTGGTTTCAAAGTAACATGAAAGTGTAGCTGAAAATACTTTGAGCAGATTTTGGTGCTCCTGAAGGCTGGAGTAAATCAAATGGTACAGTGCTAAAGTCATTGACTGTAACCTTTTTTAAGGGAGAGACTATTCTCTTGTACTGTTACTGATAATGCAGAGCTATGAAGTCTGAATTAGCAGAACAGAGTGAATGAGGTGATCATTCTGTAATGTGGAAAGAAAAAGACCTGTTCATAGTTGTGTTCAGCTGGGGAGGGATCCTGGAAGCATTGTGTACAAATACTAAGGTATTGCTTGACCTGCAGATTGTGGGGTTTTTAGAACCAAAATCTTACATCCTTTCCTTCTCTGTATGGGGATAATGGTAAGAAAGAAGATAAACTGCTAGAAGAGACCAGTGTTGGTCTTAATCACATGTCATGGTCAAACAAAGGATGTTGCAAGCCAGGTATATAAAGCTTGATATTTCAAGAGCGCTGTAACTTCAGTGCTGAGTGAAAACTGAAAGCAGAAGTTTAAATCAAAATCAAGTCATCTTTTATGAGCATTTGACCACCAAAAAGTCGTGGTTCTCCAGTGAGTCAGCAGAGCCCAATCTGAGTTCAGTGTTAAAACGACTGTTTGAATTAGCAGGTAGAATAGACGGAAAAAACTGCAAATGCAGTGTGAGAACTTTGGGCTCTTTCAAGGACTAAGAGGGCTTAATAGTGGTATTGGCCCCTTGGAGAAGTGGAAGTGATGCTGTTAGTGTTGCCTTTTCTAAAGGGTTGTGTGTAAATATGCTTGTTTGGGGGCGGTCATGACACACTGTTCAGTCTGGTGACTAAGCCAGATTTAAATGCCATCTGCTATAGATGAACATATTAAATCAGTTGAGTGTGCTGTGCAAGTTACCACAATCTCAAATCTCACCCTAAACCAAAGAAATCTTAAGGAGATTTCAAGCTCTGATGCCATTTTCTGATGAAACTGGAGATATTTGGGAATTTCCATAAATAGGAAGATTGCCTGCACATGAACAATGAGCTGGTTTAACTGTTAATTAGCATCATGTCACAAAGAGGCAAGTGGTGGAAAAGCTGCTTAAGCATTGAAGGACAGAAATACACTACAAATGTTGGACAGTGTAGTTTTATAGAAAATTAGTCCTGTCAAGCCTTTCCTCTTTTTTCAGATTGGTACAGGCAGCTGAAGTGTCAAAAGCGCTAAAAATCCATGTGAACCCATTAGTTTCATTTCTCTTGAAAACAGTGCTGTGCTTTGCTGTGCCAGCTCCCTGAAGAGAGCAGGCCTGTGTGGAGCCCCAAACACCGGAATGGAGAATCAATGTGTTGGGTCCAGAGCAGTCAGGAGAGCCCAGACTAACTCACAGCTCAACTTTGCCACACTTTGACTTTTCCACAATAGTCCCCAAATGTACTTGTTTTGCAGTGTCTGGATATTTCAGTCCTGCAGTTAAAATAATTAGGTCCAAGATACTCCATTGATTTTTCAGGAGGTGTACTCATTGCTTACTTTACTTCCCAAATCTGTCCTCTTGCCCTGTGCTTTTTATGTGCTCGACTTGATAGGTGAACTTGTGACTTTATAGAACGTGTAACTGTGATAAAAGGGTGATGGTGTTCAAGGTTTAAAAGGGTGGTTGAAAAACTGAAAGGTATCCAGATCACTAAGGAGTGGAAATCTTCAGGAAGCTGATGTTTTGGAGGAGTTTTTTGTAAATTGTATTAGGCCTGATACTGTTTACTATTCATGTGAATAAATGGAGAAAAAAATGTAAAGTTAAATAAAATGCTGCTATCATAGTAATTGGTAAATAATGGTGATGTAGGGTGATCTTACTTATTTACTGTAATTATTCAGACAGCTCAGTTTATTACGATGTGAATTAAAACAGCCAAAACCAAGCAGTAAAACTAAGAAGAAAAAAATTCAAGGAACTGTCATTTTATTGATTGTAGGGGAATATCTGAACATGCAATAAAACAAAATTACAGAGCTAATCTAGCTCCAAGCTGTTGCCAAAATCAGCAGTCTGACTTTTTCCTGTGTGCTCACACTGCTTCCCTGTGCACCACTGGTTGGCTTGTGGAGGGCTGGTTCAGGAAGTCAAAGTGACAGAAAAATAATCGCTACTTTTAAAGAACTGATTGGCTGAACTGAACAACTATGAGGTGAAAGGGGAAAGAGGAAGGGGAATAATAGAGGGAAGTGAACTGCCTTTGTTGATCCAGGCTCCATTAGATTGACATAGCTTATTGCAAAATTGTCTCTCAGGGCAAGCTTATGGCTAAAAAAGCAAAATACAGCCCTGTTTCTGAGAAGCAGGGATTTTTTCCATAAAGCACAGATTACTGAGAGATCAAGACTTACTGATGACCCTGCTGTCAAAGAAGTTAGAAAATGAAAAGAACAGTATGGTAAGATAAGAGGACTAGAGAAAAAGCTGTCTCTGAAGGGCAGAGGTTCTCTTTTGTTACTGTAAGCAGAAAAAACTAGGTGATTTTA
Source organism: Hafferia zeledoni (assembly GCA_035583235.1). Lineage (NCBI taxonomy): Eukaryota > Metazoa > Chordata > Aves > Passeriformes > Thamnophilidae > Hafferia > Hafferia zeledoni. Next base: position 57,972,345 of record JAWWEV010000001.1, on the reverse strand, counting down.
GTACAGATTGGATGCTGGGTTTGGAAAGAAAGACAGGAAGCTTGCCTTGCAGGGAATAATGAAGGAGTAGTGTTAGGAAGTTGATGAACGAATTGGAGTGTTAAATTGCTTTTTATCATGGACAGTTTTTATTTTAGTGTCTAAGTTACCAACGGAAACAGCAAATTTTCTGTATCTTAGTGTATTAAGATCAATGTTGCCTGTCATCTGAGGGCTGTAAATTGGTCAGATGCACAATGTTTTGGTCAAAAATGAGTTAGGAGGTTGAAGGCAAATACCACTGCAGGAAATGTAACAGCTTGTGCCATCCCAAGTTAAATGACTTAGAGTCACTTCGGAATTTAAAATTTGGGAACCAAGGTGTAAAACAACTATGCAATTTGTTTTACTGTTGTATGTCCCACTTTTCCTTTCTTCTTTTCCAGAACAAAATTTTTATTCTTAATTTTTATTTTATTCCTAATTTCTGCATCAGGCCCACAAATACAGATATGGACAGAAAACCTCAGGAGTTTTGGGGGTCTGCTATTAGGTATGTTTTGGCTGCATCTTGTCACATTCTTTCAGTGACAGCTGTGTTAGGGCGTCTGCAGCTTTAAAGTTAATTCTTCTTTGGTCCAGGAGGAGAGGAAGAAAGTTACTCTGAAACAGCAGAATTGAGTTGAAGGGAAAGTTGGACTTCTGTACGAGAATCATTACCCTTCCATGGGGAGAGAGGAATAAAGATGTCTTGTGCAGCAATAACAGTGGTTTGGATAAGACTCTTCATTGAAAATCTTTATGAGACAGTTTGATTATTCAGATTAAATACTTGGGTTATTAACTGCTTGCCTTCTGATGAATTACACATGTAAGTCATCATTAACGTGATGAGATTTCAAAATTTCTTCAAAAAGAGGCTTTTCTTATAATCACTTTTTAAAACAGCTTTTTAAATGGAGCAGTAAGAAGTGTAGTGTCTTTCTGGTGGCTGTGCTCTGTGTGTAAGATTAAGTTAATTTTATTTTTTTTTTTTTTTTTTTTTTTTACTATTTCATCATCTTTTTGTTAATTCTGCTGAGCCAAAACACCTCCGAGGAGGTCAACTGTAAACCATTTCTTTTGGGTTTATATGTATTTATGTTTTTTGGGTTATCTGTGTTTTGAAGGCCTAAAAGCAATTCATGAAATCCCAGAAAGCTGTGCTGCTTGTGGAATTAATTTAGATATATGTATTGTGTTGGAGGAAAGGGTATTTTTAGGGGTTAAGTGAAGGAGAAGTGACTAAATCAGTGCTCTGCAGTTTTGTTTTGTGGCACTGCAGGAAGGGTAAGCACGAAGACATGCCTGAATGCTTAACCCCAGTTCCATCTGTCAGTTCTGTGAAGCAGTGAAAAATGCTTTCACATTAACTGTGTTTTTTTAGTGATTTCCAATAATAATATAGGTAAAAATTGAGCAAAGGTGGAAACAGAAATGGGACTGTAGACAGAGGAGATAGATACACTTTAAGAAGTGGGTAGGATTTCATGCTGCCTGCTCACTGGTATGTGCAGGGTGTAGTCTTGTTCCATTCACCATCATTTTTCTATACTTTATTGGCTACTAAAAAAGTCCTTGAATTGTGTTGTTTTCAGCCCCCAAACCCATGTTCTTTGTCAGATATAGACATCTTTACAGTATTTTTTTCAGCTGTCCTATCCTTCAGCATATTTGCACGTAAGGGCAAATCTGTCTAAAAATGCCCAGTACTTGTAAGAGTTGCCTCTCAAAATTTGAAGAGCATGTGATCAAAACAAAATCAATTTGTGTCTGGAGAAGGGCTGGAAGGAGTGGTTTAGGACAATATTCTTAATAAGAGTGTTTCTTTCAGCCAGTTTAATGTTTTGGCTTTTTTAGTTTTTGTTGATTTTGTTTATTTAATTACTTAACTCCTTAAAGACAAAGGAAAAGCTTTATTCAGGAATCAGAAAAGTAATAGTAAACTGTTCATGACCAATGTGACTTCAAAGTGCAGCTTGCTCAGGAAGAAACAGATGATGTAGTATCACAGGAAAGAATATCATTAAGGTTTGTCACTTATCAGCTTCTAACTTTTTATGTTAAAAGTCATGTTGGGTTATAACTGTCTCCTGCTATTTCTGTTGAGACAGTGAGTTTCACTCAGTAAACTGTTCTGCTGATCTGCTGGGCATTACCTGGAGATGTCTGCATTTCATCTCTGAAATTCTTGCAATTTACTTACTGTTGGAGTAGCTTTTGAGCATGTTGGTGAAGAGCATTTAGTATGAAAAACATGCTATCACTCTGTCAAGACTCTTCATTGCTTGAATACACTTTAGGGAGGTATCCCTGAAAGGAATAATTTTGAATGTCTCTGCTGTGTTGGCTGTTGTGTCACTGCAAGGTGGACAAGCCACTGGCTTTACTATAGCCTGTAGAAGGTCCTACGTATGCAGCTGAAAGCAGACCTCAAAATAACTCTCTGTTGCTTGAAAACACAGCACGCTGGTGCACTGTACTCTCTGGGGTTTTGAGGTGTAAAACACTTGGTTAGGGAGAAATAGTGTAAATTTCCTATCTGAAATGTTGCAGTTGTCAAGCTGTGGCCACTGTCTGGATGGTTCATTGCATTTGGGAATAGTTTGATCCACAACGTTGGTATGCTGAAAATAGTACTGTGATATTCCAGCCATGTCCTGTAGAACTTAAGTCAAAATTGTTGTGGAGTCCTTCAGAAAGAAAATACTGTGAAGATCTTTGCTTTCTCTCATACAACTCAATAAAATTTCTAACAGTTCTTTTTTTAATTAGCTTGCTGTAGTGATAGAAAAAAGAGAAATAAAATATTTCTTCTAAACTGTTCTCTACCTAGAGATATACTGAATGAAGCTGATTTGATTGTGAATAATAGAAGTTTTGCACTTTAAATGTTTAGACGGGTATATGAATAGACCTGATTGGCTAAAGTCTGTGCTCTGTAATACTGCATACGTTTGAGGTACAGGTAAATGTTAACTAATGTATTGGTTTTTTTCCCCTCAGGTTCCTCCTAATAAAATAGATTATGAATATAGTGAACTGATTTTATATCAAAATCAAGTGATGAGAGAGGCAGATCTTTTTCAGGAGTCTTTAGAACATATAGAGACATATGAAAAGCAAATATGTGATAAATTGATAGTAGAAGAAATCAAAGGTAAGTTGTTAGTCTTCCCTCAAGCCCATTTTGTAAATTTTTTGCTAATGGCTTTCATATATGATAAAGCAGTAAAAGAAAAAAAACAAAACCATGTGAAATCTTTAATTTATTTGAAGCAATTACTGTAGGGAAACTGGTTCCACCAGATTTACAATTTTATGCACAAGTAACTTTTCCTGCCAAAGTGAATAATGATGCAGGTAGTTTAACTTGGGTTGACACAGGAGTAGAGGTGATCTCAGATTGTATTATATTATATTAGTATGTACTAGAATAGCTTTCCATAAATCAGAACTATTATAACACAGTTTTAACCTTATGAAAGAGTTTCATCAAGAATACTGTTTGAAGTACAAACACTGATTTTTCTCTGTTTTTTTGACTGAAGTATTGAATTCTTGTTTCCTTTTTAAGCTTTTTGATGCACTTACTTGTATTGCCCTATCTAAGTGAATACTGAAGGCTGACTTTTTTAGTTAAAAATAACTCAAAGTTGTTTTTGTTGTGGATCTGAAGTACTAACAACGAGTTCTGAATATGCACAAGTAGTGGCAGGTATTCTCCAGCTTCTCTTTGTTTGCACAGTTGTGGTGAGTTGGCCCTGGCCAGGGGGGAAGTCCCTCACAGCTGCTCACTCGCTTTCCCCAGTCCCCCTTGTTGAATCAGGAGAGACAATAGAAGGAACAAAAGCAAGAAAACTGATGCATTGACATCAAGATAGCTTAAGTGATGGAAAGGGGAAAGAAAAAATCAAACCCAGGCCCTCAGCTGATGCCGAGGTCATCACTCAGGCTGCTCAGCTTGTCTCCAAGCAATGGCCACCTGCCCAAACTCTCCTTCCCCTCACTTTTTATTTCTATATGACATAAAATATCCCTTGGACCAGGTTGAGTCAGCTGTTCAGGTTATTTCCACTCCTAACTTATGTCCACCCTGACCTACTTGCTGGGTGTCAGAGTTGGGGTAAAAAGACACGGCCTTGAAGGTCTACAAGTACTGCTTAGCAGTGGTGAAAACACTGGTGTGTTATCAACATCTAGTCACAAATACTAAAACATGATACAGTATGAGCTGCTGTAAGGAAAATTACTTTCATGCAAGCTACATCTGGTTGAACGGTTTAATTAGTAGCAAACCAGTGTGATTTAACTGATTAAAAACTGGTTAGTCGGTGTGAAAAATGTAGATGTGCTTAAGTAAACGGCCTGGTAAAAACTGAGATAGTCATGTGCTGGTGTCCTGGAAGGAAGACTTGGTTGTTCATTTGATAATCCCAGTACTATTTTAAATAGACATTCAAGTAGTCTTTGTTTTCACAGGTGGTGAATGTTCTAAGCTCTGAGCTCTGTGTGGTAGCTTCAAGTAGCATTTCTAACACACAGCAAATGCCTTTGGAAAAATAAAGCCTCTTTTGAATTATCAGTGTATGATTAAGCTCAATTTTATGTGCCTAGTATTGTATTCTTTATTGTTGGTCTTTTCTCATGTAATTCACAGCTTTTTACTGCATTGCTTTTAGGAGAAATGTTACTGAAGTTGGGAAGACTGAAAGAAGCTGGTGAAGTATACAAAGAGTTAATTGAGCGTAATGCAGAAAACTGGTATTATTATGAAGGCTTGGAAAAGGCCCTACAACCTAGTAAGTTAAGCTACATGGATACAATAGAAATACTTATCATATAGGACATACTTAAAACTCCTGTTTGAGATATTACTGCTTTAGATTAGAAAATTCTGATTGTGGGAAAATGATGTGCCTTTTGATCTTGATATAGTATGTTCATTTTTAAAATGTTCATTGAAAAACTTGTGTGCATGAAAATACCACAGCAAGTACTTACCTTCTTGGAATTAAGGGTGGCATTTGCTAATGTGTTTGCATGAAGAACCTTTCCTTGCCACACATGAACCTGGAAACCAAATGGTGATTAATTGCTGTCTAGCAGTTGATTGTCAGTCTACTATCATATACCACAGCATAAGATAGCTATTCTGAGACCTGTTTAGGTGTTACCTCTTTCTAGGAACATGTAGAGAAATACTTAAATAGTTATTTCAAATGGCCTTTTAAAGATGGACCATCTGAAAAAAAATTCCTTTGGAGGTAAAGGCTATAAATGTGTTAAAACTTTCGTTACTCCAATGCTAGTTCATATTATTTCTGCTGCATCTTTCCAGGAAAAACAGCTCATTTTTAAAAATTACAACATTACAACTGTTTGTACAAAGTGTTTTGCAGTGATAATTGTCTGAGCATTTGCCTTTACACAGGAATGGTTTCTTTGCATTTAATTTTTCACTAATTAGTGAAAAGCTATTGGAGTTATTCTGATGACATCATAAATCATAAGGCCACAATTATATTATTTGTAGATATTATTGCTGCATTATGTTTCTCAACCAGCTTTCCTCTAGAAAGTTTTACAGTTGGGTCTCATGAAGTCTGGGAATACAGCTGGTAATTGGATATGAAAATGATTGCATTTCTACCCCATTTGCAGAGTGTAGTCTTGCCCTTTGAATGATTTTTCTGGTATATCCGTAGGGTTGAATCCCATGATTATTGTCTCAGAAAATAAATGACCAAGGAACTTGATTATTCTGTCTGGTAGAATAAATATGTTGATTAAAGAATGTAGTTTTTATGAAGAACCAGTCTGGTAGTTTCTGACATATTAAAATCCTATGTAGACTAAAACTGTACTAATTCTATAAGACTAATAATGCAACTTTATTTTTTAGGTGGTCTTAGGACTATTTCCTCCCCCATGGTAAGTTCTGGAGCTCCAACTTGTGACTTCAATTAGGGCTTTTATATGCTTTAGTTCCAATCCAAACATTATTTTAGTATAACTTCTATAACTCTACATCTCTTGGAGACACTGGGTACTAGATTCCCCCCCCTTCCCCAACATCTGAGCTCAGTGACAAGATAAATTGTTTTTCTTATGAAAGGAAAATGGATATTTAAATTTATGTATTGTAGTCTTGATCTGTACATTCAGTTTTAAATTGCTTGATGAATTTCATATTTAAGCAAAATTGATCTTAACTATATGAAAATGGCATTTTCAAGCAACAGCTTAGTTTTATTTAAGTTCTAACCACATTGGAGCTCCAAAGCATATTATGGGGGAAAGGGGAGGAGTGGGAAGAAAGTCTTTAAGTAGCTTTATTTTTGTTAAACATTAAGGTGTAAAGTATTCTGGTGCTCAGTACTTACACTGGCAGTATTGTACACTGGTTCTGCTGTCACCAGAGGACCTGTAATAGAGGTGTGCTTGTATAGTGTGCTGTTTGTATACCTAAGGTTTAGAAATGCAGTATATTTCTTGGAATGCTTTAAGTACGTCTGAAATGAATGCATAGTGGAAAAAACAATAATTGAAGCTGTGAATGTTGTACACTGTGTGAGTGAGTCTGCACACCTTGTAACTGAAAGAAACCAAACTCAGTACTGTGTGACTGAATGTGCAAGGTAATGGTCCTGTTTGCAGTTTATCTGTCAAGTGATTTAGTGCTGGTAGTTGTGTGTTGTACATACAGTGTGTGTTCTCAGTAGAGTTTTATACAGTAATGTTTGTGATTAATTGGAAAAAAACCTCTGAATGTTTTAAATTGTTCCACTCCTAAACCATATATGGATTCAAATTAATTCTCGGCACTTAAATTCTCAACATTTAAAGACATTTGAAAGAATAGGTTTTTATGTCTGTTATTTATATCTATTATATTTGCTGATAATAGGCACTTTAGAAGAGAGGCTTCAGATTTATGAAGAAGTTAGTAAAAGACATCCCAGAGCAGTTTCACCTAGAAGATTACCTTTAAACTTTGTTTCAGGTAACAAGTTGCATATCTGTTCTATAATGGTTTTTTTTCCTGTTTTTTTTCTGAAGTGCTCTTCAGGCTGTTTAATGTGCATTTCATACCTGCTTGTGCATTTATTACTTTAACATGTACACAAATCAGATGTATGCATTTCTCTTGGAATAGACAAAATCTTTCATGTTTAGGTGTTGATAGAAAAATCATGCACTCAAATATGATGGTATGAGCTATGTAATTTTTTATATATATTGGTAAAACTACAGTACAGAATGGTATGCAGATTGTAGGAATTCATGTACATAATTTTTCTGCATCATCCAGGATTCATGACTTACAAAGCAGAGGATATTGTACACTTGAATTAAAGGTGTAAGAGTGTGCATATATGCATACCCTCTCCTGTTTTGGTGTATGAATGCACACCTACTGTGTTCTGCTTCATTGCAGAGGTTTGGAACTCAATTCTACAACAAAAACTATCTTTGTGCTGATAATTTCATAAGAATGGGGAAAAAATCAGGTCTGCAGTATTACGTAGCATGAATTATTTAATTTTATAGTTACGTTTTTTTCAGTGACTATCCTTTCAAAAGTTGTTTTGGAATACAGTGCACAAATATCCTCAGTTCTGGAAGGAATATTTATATACTTCTTAAAATAGAATGCTATAATCTTTCAAAACAAAAGGAAGAAGACTAAATGAAAAGTTCAATACATAAAAATATACACTTAGTATTTAGCTGTCTAACTGCTGAAACTCCAGTAGAAGACTTTTGGAAAGAAATGCAAAGTACATAAGCTAGATATCAAGTGTCAAGAAACTTGGATTCAGCTGTACATTGCCAACATACCTGCTCATGCTTTTAAGTTTATGAGGTTAGTTTTTAGTTTAGCTCCTTTACTGATAACTGCACTTGCTACTCCACTTTCCTCTTACTGCTCATGAGTCTGAACGTTCATACACATTTCCTGTGTAGCACACTAGATTTTTAACTGCTTCATAAGAAGCTGCCACTTGTGCCTTTTATAATCCTGTATACTTGAGTGTTCTTGAAGATAAAAGGACACATGTTAAGGCATTTCAGCTAGATTTGAAAAGCTTAGGTGGTAGGGGATTGTTTTTCTCCTGTAATAAAATTGTTATGGTAACACAAAGCAAACAAGGAAATAATCTGTAAAATGTTTTCCTATATCTTTATTAATAGTGTATTTTGCTGTTGACTTCATTTCACTGTGTCTTTTGCTCTGGGTTACCTTTTATCTAACAGTATATTTCAACATTCATTTAAGTAGAAATATGTATAGTAACAAGGATTAGTTGCTCATGCTGTAGCATTAGGCTAAATGAAAGCAGTATTTATTACTAGATTGGTCGAAAAAGGGCTCTTGGCTACTTTCTGTATCATAACAAATAAGAATTTTCCTAAATTACAACTTGTGTTTCACTTATTTATTAAGCTTGTATCAGGCATGAGTGTGTAAGACTGTTTTTGATCCTGTAGAAATTAATCTATTCACTAATTGATCTCTTAAAGGTACAGATGACAAGAATTCCTGTCGCAGCAAGTTAATAGTGAGAATGTGAATGTTTAGAAAGAAACATGTTTGCAGAAAAATATTTGCAAATTTTGAGAGGAGAATTTCTAGTTAAATGTGATTGCTGTTCCAGTGTGGTCACTGGCCAGTTACATCCGTCCCTGTTTGATTCAGGTTTAATTTACTTCAAAGAATTAAAATATTGTGAAGCGCAGGCTTATATTAAAAGGGCAGTCCTTGCCAGACCTTTTGAGGCATTGCATCTTAACTTTGTATTTGATACAAATCAGCTCCTTGATACAGCTGGAAACCACCTCTGTGGAGGAAGGCTGTTGCAATCAATTTTCAGACTGATCAAGTCTGTGTGGCCATGTAGTTTTAGATTAGTGTGTGCTGCTGTGGATTCACAGCTCCTGTGGTCAGGTCTGTGCTGCCTCAGATTAATTGTGAGCTTGGCTTCTTGTCATAGGAGGGTGCCTAGATGTGTGCTTCATTTTTTTATTTTCAGACTTTGTTTTAAAGCTGTTCTGCTTTCTATAAATAGATAGGTACTTAATGGAAGGTTGAATCTTGCTTTCCTAAGCTCTGAATTGTTATTGTTCTAGCAAGAAGATGAATGAGAAGAATTCAACAGGAGAAACAGATGGATTTTTTTTTTATTATTATATAGTGGAGTTTCTGTACTGCAATAAAACATGTTTTAATTAATCCATCTGTAATAAAGCATGTGCTTACAGTCCAGTTATGGATCCCCATCCACAAGTAGTAGGAGTTTCTATATACAGCAGTTTGTTTTACTACAGTGAGGTGAGAACATGAGGTACTTTTATTAGGCCTAGTGTTTAGTAGCAACAGTGCTGATAACAGTAAGTGTAGGACAATTAAGAATTGGTGGAAGTACATAAAAATGTTATATAGAAAGCAGTAGTCTGCATTTTCTGAATATCTATGGAACAATCTGTTAATCAAATTTTTAATATGTTCTTAACGAATTGAAGTTTATTTCAATAGTTATGTGTGTGTTACCATTATGTGAAGTGTACTGCTTCCTTGTGTAGAGTTAGAGGAGTCCACAACTGAATAGGCACTGAAGTGTAGCAACTTCATCTCTATGCAAAAGCAAAATCAATAAAAAACACTAATACCCCCAAACAACAACAGTAAGAAAAAACAAAGCAAACACAACTGAAAACAATCACTTTTCATCAAAGGAATAAAAACATAAAAGTCAGCTGTTTTCCTGGCTGGTTTGTTTTCTTTGAAGTTCTGCTTTTTTTTTTTTTTAAGAGCATTTCTCAGAAAGATAGCACATACTTTCAGGTAAAAGTTACGATACTTGCTGTATAATTAGATCAGATTTTTAGATTTCTGCAGTATATTTTGATAGAGATGGTTCTGATACAGAGCTTATGGTTCTGAAACAGTAAGTTGTGTATTCTTTTCTGATTCCAGAAACAATTGTATCACAAGTCATATGCTAGTCATGAAAAATGGGACTAGAAAGGAGGCAGAGGGTTCATTTCATCCATCCTTCTTCCTCAAATCAGGATAGTTTATATCTGCTTTACTCCTAACAGATATTTGTTTGACTTAAGCATAAAAACTTCCAATAATGGAGCTTTTACAAGATCTCCATTGTTGTTCTGAACATTATAGTTTTCTCCAACGATTGTTTAAATAACCCTTGCTACATCTTCTGTAGCCAGCACTTCATATTTTTATTTTTAATAGGCTTTGCAGGTTTGAGGACTGTTAATGTGTCTGCCAGTAGATTCCTAAACATTAGCAACTTAAGCATTTTACTATGATTTTTTTTAAAAGTCTGGAGCATATTTGTATCTTATTAAAGAACAGGAAAGATTAAAACCCTTACCAGCAGTTTCTCAGTTACTCTGTTATCCAGAGTTGCACAGCAGTTAGTGCGTATATTTATATAACACTTGCAATCACTGACATATAACCAAACACACTTTTGTTTCTAGGTGAAAAATTTAGAGAACTAACGGATAAGTTCCTGAGGGTTAACTTCAGTAAAGGCTGCCCACCCTTGTTTACCACTTTGAAATCTTTATATTACAATCCAGAAAAGGTAAAATTTAGTATTTATTTGGTTTTAATGAAGTATTCTATATTGAATTTCTAATAGACTTAGAGTTTTTGTGTAGCTTTTCCTGTAACTTACCAAATATAGTTGAACGTTTTTCTCTTATTGTGCTATTTTGTCATATGTGAACGATCACTTGATGTCAAAATGCTTGAAGTTGGATTGGTGCAGAATGCACTGAAGTTCTTGAAACATCAGAGATAATCACTAACTTTGTGTACTTTAGGTGTAAACATTACAGGATTCTTTCAGCTTATGGTTTATGATGTCACCAGAAGTAATTACTTTAAAATATTACACAGGGGGCTGTTCTGCTTACATTTCTGAATTGCATTAATACATTAGTATTTACCACAAAGGCTTGTTTCCTATTTCAGTCTTTAACTGAAACATCAGTGTATAATTTTTGTGCTTCTAAACTCTCACAGTTTTTGCGAAATTGTTTCACATTAGAACTATTGTTTCAAATGTACTTATTCCTTCCAAACACAACAGTAAGGGGTAGTGAAAATACGTTTTCTAACTGAAGCACGTTATTAAATTGTGTAGAAAATAAAGATCAGTGTTGTCAGATGTTGCTATCTTTGCTACAAACAATAAAACTCTGGGTCTTCTAATCTGTTCATGACTAGGTGAGAAGAGGATTTTGTACATGATGCAGCTTTTCAGTAAGCAGTGCATATTGCTTTATTTGGACTGAAGTTATTCTTTCTAACAATTTCTTTGCTAGTTGTCCTAACAGGAAATTTTCAGTACACTTCTGCAATCTGCACTTTCACTGTGGTTGTCATAATTTTAGTAAATTCTGGTATTGTGTTGTTGTGGTTTAACCCCAAGTGGCAACTTGAGTACCACGCAGGCCCTGCTCACTCCACCCCTGCAAGGCGGGGAGTAGAATCAGAGACAAGTAAACCTCATGGGTTGAAATAGGGACAGTTTAGTGTTGAATCAAAATAAACTATGAATATTATCATTGTTATTACTATAATAAAAACGGGAGGGAGAAGACTAAAACTCAAGAGCAGAAAGTGATGCACAGCACGGTTGCTCTCCATTCACTGACCAATGCCCAGTCCATGCCTGAGCAGTGATTGGCAGCTCACAGCCAGCTCTCCCCACTTTATGTAGTGGACATGATGTTCTGTAATTTGAATATCCTTTGGCCAGTTCACTGGGTCATCTGTCCTGGCCATCCTCTGTCCTGGCTTCTTGCGCTCTTGCTCGCTCACAGAGCACAGGAACCTGAATAGTCCTTGACTCAAAGTAAGCACAGCATAGCAACAACTAAAAGTATCAGGGTGCTATCAATATTTTTCTCATACTAAATCCAAAACACGGCATTGTATAAGCTGCTAAAGAGAAAATTATCTCTATCCCAGCTGCAACCAGTTCACAGGTATTGTACAAGGTTTTCTACAGTGCCCATTGCTAATACACACTTTTCAATGTAAACATTTGAAATGGGTGTGACATCTTTCTAAATTGCAGTACACTATGTATGTAGAGGTACAGTCAATGCTGTGCAAGTTTTACTTCTATTTGAAGTATGAAAAATCTAGAAATTGAAAAGTACATAGAAACTCATTTGGCCTCTGAAAAGGTTTTTAGCACTTAATTGAATTTTGGCAGGATGGATAAAAAAAAGTGAGGGCTACCATATTTTGGACAGACTTACACAGAAGAGTGCATTTCTGCTAGCTACCTTCATTGATTCAAATAAGTGCTGCTCTAAACTGCCAGCTTAATCCTAAAAAGGAGTTAAAATCAAGAGCTTCACCATTTCAAAATGTGTGTGAATTTGTTTGTGCTGCTACCTTTTTTGGTCTGTTTAAAGAATTAAAAGTTCAGTGTTTTATAATGATCAACTATCAATGTGTGTGTTTTAGTAAAAGATCCTTTAAACAGTTAGGGAGTTTAAAAGGTAAATTGCTCAACAAGAGGGGTAATCCACCAAAAATACACTGGAGTAATTTTTAATTTACAAGTTAGCCTAACATTAACTTTTTTTTTGTTACACAAACTTTTCTTTCGAGAATTATTTGACAATATCCTTCTCTGGTGCTGTTTTTACATGTTTGTTACACTCTTAAGTTGTTTTATGGAAACTAAAGTGCCTGTTTGCCCAAATTTCTTGTCTAGTTTTGAGGCTTCACTGATGATCAGTAAGATGTGCCTAAAGGGTCCTGAAGACAGAGAAGGTAGTCTTTGTTGTTTGAACGTTTCTAGAAATAGAAAGAAACTATAGAATTATCTTTGCATAGGTTATTGTAGAGTATGTTGTTCTTCTGTACATTCCTGCCCTTAGATAATAATTTTCAATGTATTTGATTAAGCCAAAAAAGCATAATCTTCGTATGCTAGGCATAACTTTTGACAAAATGAAAAATTTAGCGTGACTGTTACCCAGTAAAAAGATGTCTGAAGTAGTTCCTTTTAACTGTGTTTTATTGGTTCTGGTGTTTGGGGGATAGGTGAACTATTTTAGGCTGGTGTGTGTTCATATTTCAAAAATGTTATTTGGTGGCTTTTGTCACAAATTTTCTGGAGTATGTTTTTAGTAGTTAAGGAATGATACAAAGTTGTATATTCAGGCATGTGAATTTAAGTCAGAGACTGCAGAGTCCTGTTCAGCTTATCATCACTATGTGATTTCTTACACAGAATCAGTTGAACATCTCCCAAGGCTCCTTTTGGCTGTGCTAGGTACGACTGATAGATGTGTTTTGATTATAGGGGGAGCACAAGCACCTGTATTGTGGTTAGAGAAATATAAATGTCTGAACCTGAAGGGGTCTACTGAGTGTTCCATCTGTTTCTCTCGGGTGTGTTCAGAACTGTTCATGCTTCTTCCCCAAAGTATCCATTATATGAGTACTTCATATCTATGAAACTAACATTGAGGAAGCTTTCCCAGTTCTTTCCAGAAAGAAATAGTGAATGCCCCACCAAAAGTAAAACTGAAATCACTGCAATGCTAACTGGGTGGTGGGATGTTAGTTTTTCAGCTACGGAATTGGAATTTGTTTACACACTTGTGCAAATACTGGTATGGTGAAGGGTGTGGAGTACAACTTGTTCTTCATCACTTCATTGAAGAATATGCCTTACTTTGGTTAAGGCGGAAAGGTATTTTTATCTTCTTTCACAACTGAAGTAGAACTGTTTAAAGCGATTTGGGTGCAGTCACAGAGGGTGCCATAAATGGGAAACATAAAGCTGTTTGTTTCATGGAAAAATTAAATCTTAAGTTTATTGCTGGAAGAAAATTTTTGAGCAACTAAAGGCATGAGGAACTGAAATCTGTTCAGTAAAGATTACACAGAGCTTTGTTTCTCTTTGGCATTCTCGAAGACTGATTTCAAGATAAAACTTTCCTTAATGATAACTCTAATGAGGTAAAATATACTTCATATTGCATTATGCAATCTCTGTCTCTCCTGTAATTCTGGAGTAGAAAAAATTATATATGTGTTGGCCTTGTGGTCAGTGTGTGATGTGCAGAAGTTTATATTTGACTGCTCAACTGGGTTGAAAAGGAAACTGTTCAAGATTTGCTAACTGCCCGATACACTGATCCTTGAGAAAGTAACAGAGTGAAACCTGGGATAAGCAGGTTAGCTGACGTTGCATCGTTCTCAGCAATACTGTTACCTTCTAGGAGGGAGTCATTAATCTACTGATTATGTTAAAGCAGACTGAAAGAGCTGGAAGCTGATGGGGAGGAAGTGTTAAGCTTACTTTTCTGTACTTTACTGTACATACTTGTGCAACAAGATCCAATTTCAGACTTTCTGATCCATTGTATCTTGCACATCGGTGATCTGGCTAATGTTTTCCCCCCTGGTTTTAGAAAAGAGTTATCCAGTACATGGTTTAATCCTTCAAAGCTCTTCAAATGAGGTTGTGATTCTTCAGGTTTTGCACTGTTAGGCTAGTGTGATAAATAGCATGTGAACTGTTTGTTTTTTTTTTAGCTGTTTTTTCCTCTTTGTCTCTGGAGGAGACATGACTAGTTCAGACTGAAGAGTGAGAAGCTTGAAGAAATGGAACTAACAGTTGTCTATTGCCCAGATACTGTGCTGCCATTTTACCTTAATCAGTGTATTGTTCTGTAGATAGAACTTCTGATTATAAAAACACTGTGTATTAAAAAAAAACATGCCAGCTGTTCAGTGTCTTCAGTGCACTTCTATACTACGTTGTCACATAAAGTTACTCTAATATTGAAATAAGGCGTGAGAGGGGCATCAGATTGCAGAATAAGATGTCAGATAAAGGCCGGCTGAGACAATGTCTGTTGACTTTTTATAATATTGGTAACTGATTTTCTGCAGGTTATGTGGATGAGTAAGGATATGTTATGTAAAGAGTTCAAGTTATTTCTCAAGTGCTAATTGCTACTGTTTGCAGATACCAAAGGCATGCACTAATCACTTCCTAACTTGCTACACTGGTACATAGCCAGATTCCCAACTGAATACAAGGTCAGCTGGAGGGTGATAGACACTCTAAGACTGAGCCTGACAGTGTTTTTCAGTGTCTCATTCAAAGCAAGTTTATAATGTCATATGGGCTGTGTTCAGTGGTACATCATTGCTGATACTCAGCCACAGATCACTTTTTATCTACAAAATATGGGAGAAATCATTTGATAAAACACTGTCTTGATGGCTCTGTTTGTATTTTTAAAAAATAACTTACCACAAAGAATGATGTTCATCATTCTATGTTTATTTCAGGTGTCTCTTGAAGTAACCACTGTATGTTGTGAAGAAACTGCCTATGCTTTCCTTCTATTCCTTAAATGGCAGCCTGAGACTTCTTAAATGTGAAAACTCTTGGTCATAGTGAAGTAGGGTGAAGTGAGTGTGGTTGCATAAAAGGCAAAGCTTACAGATGTAAAAAGCTCTGTACCAGTTTCTACTTACCTCTTGGTTTGGGGAAAGGAAAGAGCTGAGACCTTCCTCTGCAGGTTACTAGTGTTAAGGAACTTGCATTCTGAGCTTGATACTAAATTTTCTTAACTGATCTTGTAGTGTCTTGTGGGAACAGTGTGTTTCCCTTGGTGTGTCAATTAGCTGACTTCTGGGTTGCTCAAACAGCTTACAGACTCTTAAGTATCACTTACAGGAACTCTTCTCCTATGGAACAAGTGCAGTGCAGTAGCCTTTGCAAAACAATCACAAGCAAAAGGCAAAAAACAGGTGGCTCTTCAAATCAAGTTCACACACTTTCCTGCACACGTCGTTACTTACTATAGCTGTGCATGTTGGATTGAGTTGAAAATTTTTAGTGTATTATCAAGCATGATTTTACCAAAGTACAGATAAAAGAGAGGAATAGTCTTGGTGTTTTTGTACTGTGTTTTCGTTGCTGCTACCTGTTCCTCAGAAATAATTTGCTATTTTCTGTCAAAAATAAAATTCATTCTTCATAAGAACATTCTTTAGTTAATCTGTTAATCAAATTTTAATTGTTGTCTATGTTAATGTATGGCTGCTAATTGAAGGAGGAAACTAAAGTGGGAAAAATATGAGTATAGACTCCAAGTGTTTCTGTAATTTGTTGAATGTTGTTGAATGCATTTAAACAAACACCAGCCACTTGGAATCCTGTCCTTCAAGAGTGTCTGATTTTAAAATAGCTTTTAGAATATGGAATTATTAGAGATTCCACAGCAAACATGTACGTTGGTTATGAGTTCAGTCACCTTCTCAAATACCAGCTTTTGCCTGTTTGTACAATTCCTCTTGAAGCATATTCTTGGTTCTGGCTGTTGTCTGGCTGTTGTTTAAGACACCCTGAAGGAACTCTGTGCATGTCCTAGTGCTCTGCAAAACTCCCTAAGTTTGTTCCAGGTTTGTTTGTTTCTTGGCCTTTTTTCCCCATGTTAAATGTGGATAATTTCTATCATATCAAATCTGGATAATATCTATCATAAAATGGAAGAATTCTGGGGTCCTCTGTGTTCTGGTAGACAGCAAACTGAACATGAACCATCACTATACCTTGTGATGAAGAAAGTCAGTGGCATCTTGGGCTGCATTAATAAAGGCACCACCATGAAGTTGAGAGAAGTGATACTGCTCAGGCCTGGTGAGACACACCTGGAGTGTTGACTCTGGTCCTGGGCTCCCCTGCACATGAGCTGTACATACTGGAAAGAATCCAGAGAAAGGCCATGAAGTTGATGAAGGGACTGAAGTGTTTGGCATATGAGGAGAGATTGCAAACTAGGATTGTTTAGCTGGAGAAGGCCCAGGTGGGATCTCGTGTGTATAAATAATTGAAGGCAAGAGTGGAAAAAAAGACAGCCAGATGCTTTTCACTGGTGCCCTGTGAACAGACAAGGTATTATATGTGTGCATTAAAATACAAGAGAACACTTGAGCGAAAGAAAAGATGCTTTCTTTCATGGAGGTTGTCAAACAGGGTAACAGGACATTCAGAGAGGTGGTGGAATTGTCTTCCTTGGAGATGGTCAGAATGTGACTGGATAGGGTCAGGAGCAATCTGCTTCAGCTGACCCTGTTCTGTAAAGAGGAGTTGGACTAGGCAGCCTGTAGAGGTCTCTTCTAACCTTAAAGTCTCTTCATCTTACTTGTTTTCACCTTCAAGTCCAGGATCAGGTCGTAGCCATTGTTTGCCAGCAAGCCAGTCTGAACTGGTGCTTCAGGATCAGGACAAGTGCATTTTATGCCAGCAGTAAGAAAGTGTATCAAACAGTGCAGAAAGGTACAATAAAGACTGACATCCTGATATACATGGGCATCTATATACAGAAGCATTGAGATTCCCTAATCCAGATACTGTGATTTAGAATCTGTATTTGGAATTTTTATATCAATTTGCCAGCAGAGCCCTGCTAATCACTTCCTAGAATTTCTTGCAACAAACCATTCACAAAGGGAGAAAGTCATCACAGAATCTGCCTTTTAGAAATGGATTAACTTCAAAACCTGGCTGAGTAACTGCGGACTCTCCTGAGTGTTGGGTTGGATGTGAGTACATGCACAGTTCACTACATGTTATGTGAAGTGTGTGTAACTGCTGCTTCAGCGTAGGCACTTGCCAAGAGTAAGTTATTTATTCAAGAGTGAAATGTGATTAGGCTGAGGATGTGATCTACAGATATGAAGGGATCTCATAATTGTTTCTGCAAAGTCCTTCATCAGTCTTGATTTTGGAGCTCTCAAAATCGCACATATGGCATGGCTGTCTTTATTTTTGTGAATTTTCACAGTGCCAATTTTAATAGTCAGTGTTGTGCATTTGGTGTTTTGTCAGTGATCATCTGCTTGTATTCTCAATTAAAGAGAAAGAGCTGTTCAAAGAATACTTCCAACTTAGGAATAAGTGTTCATTTGGCCAGGCTGTTGATGTAGATGCACAATGAAGCAGAGTTAGCCCTCTTTGAGGTGGTGAAGGAAAAGGGGAGAACCAGATACTGATAAAATTCTAGTCAAGTCATAATGGCATCCAGATTATTTCTTGGGTCAGACAGCTCGTGTTCACCCTGACTAGTTGCCTGCTGATGGAGACACTTTGTTCTAGCAAACCTAGTGGTGTTTGTAATGTTGTGCAGCAGGGACTGTTGGTGTGATACTGTGGTGGGATCAGTGTCCTGTGTAAATGCACAGCTGTTGGGACGTTCTCAGTGGCACAGTTGTTTAATGCTTGACAAATGCCCTATGCCAGGTTATAAATCAGGTGCTGTGTTTTGGAGATCAGTAGTTCAATATTTAATGACTGTTACTTATATTCAATATTCCAGTACCTGTTTTTTTACTGTAATCTCCAGTGACAACTGCAATGGCATATGTTTAATGAGAACATGAATTTTCCCTGAAAACAGCCTCCTTCATGGGTGTTGATAACACAAGTCCCATGATCTGTCATCCTCATCTTGGAGTTTAAATATATAAAAATTCCATGCCAGAAAAGTTCTTGATCTTTCTATACCGTGTGTGTTGAAGGTGAGAATAACAGTACAGATTCTTACGAATCTTGAAACTATCAGTACAAACTTTTTTACTAACTGAGCTGTGTCTACAGTTTTATGACTGGTTCATTAATATTAGCGAAACTGGAAAGTCAGAAGCTCCAAAATTAACAATATCTTTCTGAATGTTTACATACTATGCTAACTGCCAAACAAAACATTCGCATTATTTCTCATGCTCTGGCTTATGTCATGTTTCACAAGTTACTAGTCTTGACACCATACAATAAAAAGGGGATGTGTTATCCATATTTGACACATTTAAAACAGCCAGTAAGATGTCAAGGCTGAATTCTCCAGGTATTGATCATATAGCCTAGGAGTTACAGTTTCAGGGATGTTTACTTTCAGAACCATTCACTGACCTCAGCTGATACAGAATGCTCAGCGTGTTAGAAAATCTGGTTCTGCATGTTTTAAGGCAAATGAAAACAAGAATCTTTATGGGTGTCAGTGCTTTCATGGAACACTATACCATTTCTTTCCCATTTTGTTCACTCTCTGGTGTATGTTAAATGAAACAGGTGCTCTTCGGGGGAAAAATGTTTACCAAAATACTTTATATTGTGTTACATGGTGTCTGTAGTTCTGTTGCTTTAGAGCAGCTCCTTGATTTGTACTTTACAAACTCTTGGCTTTAGTGTAACTCAGGCACAGGATTGCTGTTGGAACAATAAGTCTGAGCTAGCCAGTCATCTCTGAATTTTAGTACTGTTTTTCTTCTGTACTACACTCATATCAAGAAATGTCAGTTTTTATAACTCAGCAGATATTTGCAGTTCTATTTTTTAAAAAATGGGTAAATTTCAGATCCTCAGTGCTACATATGAAGTGCTTTCCTAGCACAACTTTGCAATTTATGACTGATTGTGGGAATTTGTTTCATAAGGCTCTGTCATGTCTCTTAACAGTATGTCTGGGGAAAAACAATATCCCACTTATAGTCTGTGCTGGTTCCTAGATGGAAGATGTCTAATACATTTAAGCAATGTGGTTTTCCTTGAGCTTCCTCTTTGTGTAATTGGAAATAGCACATAAATGAGTAGACTTCTCTAAATCACATACAGACTGCAGTTGTAGACTGGCATGTTAAATTTCTGTAGCTTAGTTGGAAAATGCAGTGAAAGATCAGTGTTTAAAAATGTAAAATCAGAAAATGAATTTAAATCACTAGTCTTTAATAGACTTTCATGCAGTCCCTAGGCTTGTGTTGTACATTTTACAGCTTGACCACTATTGTGAGAGTTTCCTGGAACAGTAAGTCTGTTCTGACTTACTTCTGACTCTCTTCTGAGGTGTTGCTGCCCTACTGAACTCTAAGGGCCTGCACAGACACTTTCTAAACTGTGTTAACTTCTCATTGTCAGTTTAGTAAACTGTTAATCTGTGTTAGCTTTCCCTTCCAAAAAACAATTTTAAAAAGCCCATGTAGAAATGAGAGATGATCCTCATAGTCAAATTAGTTAACATGATACAGCTGAACATTCACATTCCTACTCTGTTGGGTAGCTTTGCTATAGGCAGCATATTTGCTGCACCTATAGCCTATACTAGAACCTACAGCCCCTGGTATTCCTGGGAGGTCTCCTGTCCAAGTACTAACCGGGCCTGACCCTGCTCAGCTGCTGAGATCTGCCGGAATCGGATGTCAGGGAGGCCTTTAACTGCCTTATAACATTATAGTAACCTGTAGGAAATGCAGCTTCTTAGGTGGCTGCCCATATACACCTTCCTGTGTGGATACATTGGAAGAGCCTGAACTTAGACTTTTTGTGCAGTGCAAGTGTGCCAGCTGGCTCATGTGTTTGGTGTGCTTTGTTCTTTGCCTGGATAAAATCTCAGTTCACGCCCGTCACCTCTTGGGGCTATAGATGAAGCTGCTTCTTGTCTTCCTTAGGCTGTAGTAAAACACTTTCTAATGTGTAGTCACCCTCTCCCCCTTGTTCTTTTCCCCTGATGTGGTTAATTGAATTTAGGAGCTATTTTTCTTTTTGAGTCTATTGGCAGTTCCTTTATTTGAAACCTCCCATCAGTATTTCCATCCAGAAGGGTATGGTCAATAAGCCCTGGATTGAAATACCATTAATCATGTGATGGGGCCATAGTGGATACTGTAGATTATCAGAAATGGGCTTGTGCTGCCATTCCTAAGTATTTTTGCAGGCCTGAGAGTTCACATCTAAGTGCCTGTATTTGTAGTGATGGCGACTTCAGGTTGCACATTTTCCATGTGAGCAGAACTTAACAGGGTCTGAACCCAGGATCCTTGACTGCAGTGTCTCCAGGGACTCTTCTCAGGAAGGGGAGCACAAGTTCCTTGTCAAGCTGTATGCCTCTCACCCAGGACAAGAAATCACATGAAGCTTTTCAGGGAGTCTGTGGAGGTGTCTCTGTGAGCAAAGGGAGATGCTCTTGCTTGAGCTGTCACTGTATCAGGGCTTTTTCTAGTGCTAAGCTGTTGCTGGTTCTGTTTAGAATAGTGTGGAGAGCATGGAATCAAAAGGAAAAAGAGGAACCAACTTTTTGTAGTGTGCTGCTTCTTTGTTTTACGGGTTCAGCTTTCAACTTGGTTGGATGACTTCCTGTGCATGTGTGCATTGATTACCACTGTATCAGAAATGGACTGGTAATGGAGACAACTCAAGAAAGGCTTGGGTTGGTATTGTTAACTGTGTTAAGCACAGACCAACTGCAAACCCTGTTCTAAATTGTCATCAAAGGCCTTCTCCAGAACTGTGAGCCAGAAACTGCATTATGGTTTTTTTGTCTTAGTACCATATAAATTAAGTTCATAAATACTTTTTCAGAGTCCATTGATACCACTTCTGCACATTGTGAGAACCTTCTTATCACTTTCTTAGGTAACATCTCATTGTAGCAAAGTCTTTGTATTCACATAGTACTCATATGGAGTGTTTTTATTATTGCT
Source organism: Hafferia zeledoni (assembly GCA_035583235.1). Lineage (NCBI taxonomy): Eukaryota > Metazoa > Chordata > Aves > Passeriformes > Thamnophilidae > Hafferia > Hafferia zeledoni. Next base: position 57,950,762 of record JAWWEV010000001.1, on the reverse strand, counting down.
TCTCTTATTTCCTATGAGGCTTTTAGAATATTACTTCAGGGTGTGTACTGGATATTTCTTTGTCTTGTGAAAGATAATCCTAATTTGGTCACAAGGACTTCATCTGTTAATGTCAGCATGGTTTTCTGCTGCAAGGAAAACTCTTTGCCAGTGCTGCAGCTGGAAGTCTTAGTTTGTCACTCAGTCTTCAGGTATCACATTTTTTCTAGACGATGAGGTCTTTTGAAGCTGCACAGCAGCACTTTTCTTTCAGTACTCTGCAGCAAAACCATTTGAAAATTATTTGTAGATACTTTGAGAAATGAAAAATAGCTATAGTTTTCAGATAGACACAAGGGTGCTTGACAAATCTACTGGATGCTTCTGCTGTGTTGGAAAAGTGATATACCAAACTCAACTAAATCCCATTTTCCTGAATAAAGCATACAGTTCTTACTTGGGAAACCAGAAAGCTTTGTTTAGTACCACTACTTACAAGCTACTGAAGGGAAATACTGTCAAAACTCAATTTACTTTAAGATGAAAGCCATGGGATTGATTTATCCAGATTTGAGACATACTTGTTGAGTACTAAAGTGGAAGCTTTGCATTATTAGGAGTTGGTGTTTCAAATAAGTACTGATCTGATCCAGAGATGCTTGATTTCCTGATGGCAAAACATGTGGTGCTTTGGGATCAGTTTCTGTGACCATCAGGGCCACTGTTGTGAGTACCGTGCATTATCTGCAACAGCCAAGTTTTCTTCAGGAAAGAATCTGCTGTGGAGAATTCTCTGTTTAAGGAGAAAGGCTGTTCAATCCCAAGTTTCAAGGACAGATAGCATAACCTTTCTTTGAAGGGCAAGAACACACAATTGGGTTTTTCCCCTGTATGCATCATTTCACCTTAAGATTAAAATGCACCATGCAGAAATGCTACTTTTATAGGTTGGTTCCTGCAGTCTTTCTCCCTCTCGAGAGCTTCAGAGGGAAATCAAGCTTGCCAGTGGTGAAGGCCACCCATACTGACGCTTTGAATCATGAGCAGCTGTCTGACATCTGAGCTAGATTCAGATTCCAGAACGTCTGTCTTAGGAAACATCCTGTTTAATTTCCAACACAGAGGACCTTCATCCTGTGGAAGATGAGCAAGTTCATGAAGAGTATCCCCCCCATCTGCTGTTTTCCCTCTCTTTTTCAGGCTCTTCTGCACTAGATGTCTTTTTGCTAAACAGTTGAAGTGCTTTGTCAATATAAGAAGATGTTCCTGTGAAATTACTCCCTTATTTTGAAGGAGGGAGAAAACTTGGGCAGCAACCCATCGCCCTCCTCATGAAGGGCTACAGTTGTTTTTAAAATTATCTGCAAACTGAAGTTCAGAAAGGTAATGCTTCATGTAACAATTGTCTCTGAAATGTAGGGAATACCTATATAGAATATATCGGATTGTTGTGCTGTAATACAGTTAGTGTTTGAACTTTCAGGCTCCTAATTTGGAAGATACCTGCTTGGTAATACCAAGGCCGTTTTGATTCTTGAATGTTACGAGTCTTCTTCCTGCAGCTGAAGGTTTTATGGACTTCTTCAGAATCAGATGTCTCAGAGGAGATCTGTGTTGTGCAGATGGGGAATAAGAAGCATCTAGATGTTCAGCTCTTTGTTTTTTCCAGTCTGAGTATAGATACTGGATGGCTTAGGAGTATAGAATGATTCTTCTGTCATCTTTCTCTTACATTTTTATTCAGGAACTTTCTGAGACAGATGAATCTGAGTAGGTTAAATTCTTGTGAAATTTCTATTTTTCTAATACCCCTCTGCTGTAATTACTGCAAAGTAAATACCCAGAAGTTTATTAAGAGAAGCCTCATTAGATCACTGACTGAAAACTGAAGAACTGTTGTCTAGTATTTTGCTCTAGCCCTTTGGGGATGGTTATGAAAAGGATTAGCCAGAGTTTTCCCACTTGGAGCATCCATTGAATTCTGTTTGAAGAACAAGGTACAATATGAGACACTGATATTTGAATCCATCTTTAGCAAATTAGCAGGTGACACCAAGTTGGGAGGGAGTGTCGACCTGCTGGAAGGCAGGAGGGCTCTGCAGAGGGATCTGGATAGACTTGAGA
>JAWWEV010000001.1:57921100-57946025 GCA_035583235.1 Hafferia zeledoni | reverse complement strand
TTTGGGCAGGGCTCTCCCCACTTGGGTGTGCCCTTCCAGCCTGTGCAGTGGATTTTTTAGGTGAGGCACAGCGTGCATGAAACTGGCCCCACTCTTGGACTCCGCAGGTTCATCTGCCATGGCCAAGCGAGCTTGGACAGTGACAGTGAAGTCCTCAGGACCAGAACCTACAGCCGCCGGTATTCCCAGGAGGTCTCCCATCCAAGTACTAACTAGGGCTGACCCTGCTGAGCTTCCCAGATCTGGTGGGATCGGGTGTCAGGGTGGCATTTAACTGCCTCATGATCTAGTAATCACAGTGGTGTTGGATCAAGGGTTGGACTTGATGATCTTTGAGGTCTCTTCCAAACCAGTTGATTCTATGATTCTGTGATTCAGAAGCTTGTAGATTTGACACTGAAGTGAGACTGTTTTCTGAGACACCTACTGTTTAGGAATAGGTTGCAGTGGACTGTGCTGCTGCTTGAAAGAAGAAAGTTACCTTAATTGAACAGTTAAAACTATTCTGAATGCAGTACAGAACTGTGAATAGCTAGTTTCTAAAAAGTTTTGGTTCTCCTAAAGAAACCCACCACAACAACCCCACAACGTGCAAATGTTTAGCTTCTGGCATATATGATGGTTAGGCATTCTGAAGGAGGAGATGGTCAAAGTGATTCTCTAAAGCATCAGTCTCCTCCTGTGTGTTAATACACAGAAGTGATCCATTCAGTGACCCCTTGCCTGTGTCCCAGTAATTATGTATGAATTTTATAATAGTGAAATGTTTTTTTTTAGAAAAGTATATACTTGAACACATGATCTTTTAAGTATTTCGGGGATTTTCCTGAAAATTCACCTGTAATGCATAACTAATTTTTCTTAGCTTAAGGCCATCGTTGCATCTATATCTGCAGGTCAGTAACATGTTTTCTTCTTTGGGCAGCTTTATTAGGTGCACCATGAAACTTTACATCTCAGTACCACTATTCAAACTTTCCCTTTTGGCATTTGCCTTTGAGAACAGAGTAGATGATACTAAACATGTTCTGAGGAGATCAAAAGGCAGAGACTCAAACGTGTGCCAAATGGTAGAAAAATTGATTATTTCTCAAACTGCCTACACACAGTAGCTTTTAATCTCTGTTTGCACTGGAAATGCTGGTAACTCCTTCCTGAATTATAATAGCAGCAATTGGAAAACAATACTTAAATGTAGTGTTTGTAACTGATAAAGTAACAAACTGAATTCTTTAAAAAAAAGACTATTGACACAGCTAAAGTCCAACTGTTTTAAAGTACATTACAGTAATTTCCTTTTCTTGCAGTTGCTTCATTGAAGAAGGATATACAGTATTGGTGTTTGGAAGGTTGTCCTTGAAACAGAAGTTACTATAAAATATGCTGCCCTACTGATGTAATAATAGCATATAGAATCAATGTAGTAATTTAACTTCCATAAATGAACAAGAGAATTTAAGCTTTTATTTGAAAAATCTTCGTCTTTGCTTTGGGCTAGGGGGCCTGTTCATCTTCCATGATGTATTTCACCTCACTTTATGTATGTTCTTTAAAATCTTCTCTATATTGCTGTTCTTACTTTTATTCCTTTGTCATTTCATTCAACTTACTCCTAGATGGAGTAGAGAAAAAAAAAATCAGACTAAGGATTAGGCAGTAGCCCTAATGTTCCATTTTGGAGCCCCATATTATTGTTCTGATCTCTGATAGGCCTATTTTGTTCTGTCTAAAGAAAAATTTCTCTGGCAGGAGTCGCTTTGTATATGGCCTGTAGCACAGATTTCCATTTAATGAGTGGCCCGTAGGTACCACTGTGATAGCTACAAGTGGTGATAAAAATTCCAGTCATCAGCCATTTGCTGGGAAAACAATAACTTTGTCTTAGGCTGTCCCTTACAAAAGAGGACACAAAATATTTCTCACTATAGTCTGATAAATAAAAACTAATGCTCACAGAAAAAAAGTAATTCAGAACTGGGGTTCAGGTGAATTGCATTCCAGTTACTTCCAGTTTAAGAAGAAATTGAAGTGTGTTTTCATTATATTTATTCCTGCTTTTATTTCTCAAATATTAATTTTTAAGGCATTTACTCAAAGTTCATTTACAAAACTGTCCTTTCTGGTGGAAGCAAACTGCACAAGAATGGAAAAAAGAGCAGTATGACCTCTGTGGAGCCTCTGCTTTCAAGTAGTACAAAGTGTGGAAGAGGCTTTCTTAATTTTCAGGTTTATTACACTTGGTGGGAAGTGGTATGGGTTTGTGAGCATGTGCAGTTTTAATCTTTACATGGGGTATAGGAACACCTCACTTGCCTGTGCAAATGGGGAAAGCTAAAGCCCATTTTCCTCTCCTTGGATTCCTGCTGCTTAACTCATTGTTCTTCTGTAATGAAATAAAAGGTGTAGGTAGAGACCTATGAAAAGGTTTGATGTTTGAATTTTGATTATTTCTGAAACTGGTGACCCCAGTTCTGGAATTGGCTCCAGTCTTGTCATAATAAAATGTGAGAGATGTTGATGAGTTTGGTTATGCTTTTGTAATACCTCAAGGCTTTTCAGCGCCACGGCATGAAAATAATTGAAACAGTCTTCCTAAAATAATTCTGTTTGAAATTAGCTCGTGGACAGTGTTATGGTATTTCCAGATACCTCAGCTTGCTCTTTAGAAGTTAGAGAATTATGAAGAATGCTGTAGCTCTTAGAAATAGTAAAATATTGTCTCTGAGGTGGCGGTGATGACTTTAGAATACAGATAGTAGATGGTAGCAAATTCAAAAGACAGATTTTGCTGCTAAAATTGCAGTTAGTATGGACACAGAAATTAGGATTTGTATTCCCAGATCATTTGGTCCCTGAAGCAGCACATGAACCTGGAATTACTTTGCTGAATTGCTAGCAAGACATGGAAGCATAAGCATAAAAAGGAAGGAAAAAAGATGGAGTCATTATGAGAAACAAGGATGTCTGCAATAACCCAACTAACTTGTTTATTTTTTTAGGTGTTGCTTTCACTGGATACACGTATCTAAATTTTTTGTTCATTGTAGCTTTCAGAGTGACAGTTACAGTGTGCTTTCTTGAGCTGTAAAAGCCAGAATCACTGCAGAGTTCTGAATTTGGAAGAACTTGGAATCTTTTAAAACACAATGCAGCTTGGTATTCTCCATCTCCTCAAGATGTAGAGTCTTTGATTTCACTGTTAATGTAAGCTGATTGAAGACCCTCATACTAGGATGCCCCAGGTCTGTCCACTGCCAGTTCCCTCAGATGGAACTAGTAATTGGGCATTGTTGTGCTGAGGTGGAACAGGGAGATCACTCATAACCCTGGATACAGCCACTCAAGTTCACCCAAAGCAGGACTGAGCACATTTGGCTCAGAGGTGGTGGCACTGTTCATTTTGGTGGTAGTATGGTCTTGTGCCGGTGTGAAGCCACACTCCTGAGTGTGCAGTATTGGAAACATGTATATGTAGAGTTTGGTGGTGGGGTGGGCTTATTAAAGAGAGGAAGGGATCTTTCTCCCTTTGCACACAGTTCGCTCACAGTCTGTCAAAGCTAGCTGGTCTCAAAGGAGTTTGAGTGTACTGGCAGCCGGATGAGAGCAATGTTGGGGATGCAAGGAAGTAACACTTACACTGTTGCATATATATATATATATACTGCAAGCCTGCTACCTGAAGCAGATGCTTCTGCTTTTAAACTCATTTTAGAGAAGACAAAATATTTTCTGAGGTTGTTGACGATTTCTTTAAGCAAAGAGGTGTCTGTGGCAGGCCAGAGAGCAACTGAATGCATTTATTTGCCTTTGTCCCTTTACTTGTGAGTTCTTCACATTCTTTTATTACTTTGTAGTTTTTTGAAGTCTAGTAACATTTTATTATATTTTATGAGGTTTTTGTTACCAAGCCCTGTTTCTTATGAGATTTGCCCAGAACCTTCCAGAATGTGTGTTTATACATTTTATTATACTTCTGAGACATTTACACTGGCTGTGTGACTTGGATGTGTTAACCTTCTCTGCTTTCTTTGACAGAATGTTTGGCATTTCATGCCTATTGTGCCAAATTGGGTTAAATAAAAGTGTTCTTCAAACTGTATACTTTGATCTTCTAGAACTTTATTCCCTTCCCCTCCTGTCCCAAAGTGTATCTTTAAGTGGATGCATGCATTTAAATTTTTGAAATTTTGTGGTCTCTCCACAATTTCATTTTACTCTTGCAACCAACATTTTAAATGTAGAATGATCTTATTTTAACCACTGAAGTTGTAGTTTTTTCCTGTCTGGAGATTTCAGCTAATTGGTGAATGTAGCCATTATCCTGCTATGCTTACTGTCAGATCTAATTTTTTAAGTCTCTTCTGTGTTTTGAGAATATATACATAGATCATATATACATAGATCTTTCTTTAGTATGGCTCTCATTACCTTAAGAGGCAGGTTGGTTACTTGCTGCATATGGCATCATGTTTAGAATGTAGCTACAAAACAGGTTGAGCATTTCAGGAAACGTTTAGAAATAACTAAGTGGCATTTGTGAGCCATGGACCTGGTACTGCAATAGCTAATTGTCAAGAAACACACAGATACTAATGTTTTATTTACTATAAATGTCACTTGTATAGTGTGAATTAAAAACTGTATGGGTGAATTTTGAGTCTTAAACCTTGTAATGAAAAACAATATTGTTGTAAGGTCTGATTTCTGAAGTGTTAAATCAGTCAGTATACAGATTTTTATGTCAAAAATGCAGCCCATGTTCTAGGCAACAATACCTTTCAAACAAAACAAAAACTAATAGTGCACACCAACCTGCCAGAAAGCAGAGACTTCTGTGGTTGTTTGTTGTTACAGGAAGTTCATGCAGTCTTTTTCAAAGCAGCTTTCTTTAACTGGCTCAGTTTCAATTCTTAAAAATTAATAGCGTAAGTTAAGTTGCATTTTGGAGTTTTTGTCTAAGAGGATACTAACCAAATGTACTTGATTATCTTCTGCCATAAGCTGCCCAAGATTAACCTGTTTCCCTGCCACATCACCAGTTAAAATGATTGATCAAAGATAGCTTGTGAAGGGTGAACTATATGAAGATGCATCCAATTTTTTCCCAAATTAAGTAGTTATTTTTGTATAGTTTCTCTAATTTGCTCAAGTATTCTTTTCAACGTGTTAGTTTCAATTAAAATGGTAGTAAAGCATAACTTAAGCACATATTTTTTTATATGTAGGTTTCTACAATCCAGGAGCTTGTTACTGGTTATGAAGCCTCTTTGAAAACTTGTGACCTTTTTAGTACATGTGGTAAGTTTCTGTGGTCTTACGTTAATTACCCTGTAATTACTAATACTGTTCATGAAAGTTATCTGGAACTATTTAGGTGCTAATACTTTAAAAAAAAAAAAAAGTTGTTATACATTCTAGTAAATTAATCCATTACAGGAAATATTTGTTGAATTTGCCAAGCTTTGTGTTTTGTGTTAATTTTTCAAATGCAGACTTCAGCCTTACCAGTTATTGTAACCTTTTCAATTTTGTTGCAGAAAACGGAGAGAAAGAGCCCCCAACAACACTGCTTTGGGTTCGGTATTTCCTGGCACAGCACTTTGACAAACTTGGCCAGTGTTCTTTGGCCTTGGATTACATTAATGCTGCAATTGCAAGCACTCCAACGTTAATAGAACTATTCTATTTAAAAGCAAAAATTTACAAGGTAAAAAGGGGATTTGGACATGTGGAGTACCTAGTTCATAAAAAGCAAATCAACCCATCAAACTGGTGTGAATGTGTGGATTGTGTTTCACTTAGCAGGGGTTAGTTATGGGCATCGGTTTTCTTGTGGGTTTGGTTTTGGGCACTGTTGTCAGGAAGAAAATGAAAAGCCTTTGTGTGGGTTTTGCAAAGCCAGTCACAACTTACAGCAAATTGTCATTCTGAAAAAAATCTGTGAGTGGGGGGAGTGAACAAATAAAACTGGCTTTTGTTACTTCTGACAGAAAAATAGCAGTAACTATATATTTCTGGAGTTGGTCAATAGAGGCTTATACTGAAAATTAACTATTTCATTTCTCCCCAACAGCATGTAGGTAACATAAAGGAAGCTGCCAAATGGATGGATGAAGCACAGTCTTTGGATACTGCCGACAGGTTTATCAATTCCAAATGTGCTAAATACATGCTGCGAGCAAATATGGTGAAGGATGCAGAGGAGATGTGCTCTAAATTCACAAGGGCAAGTATATTGCTTTAGAGTGATTTTGCTTGCCTCTGCTGGTTTATTTTTCACTCATAACTTTCTGAACCAAACAAAAAACATTATCTTTTATTAACATCCATTTTTAATGCAGCACTAAGAACTATATAGAGTCGTAGAATGGTTTATATTGGAAAAGGCCTTTTAAAGGTTGAGTAGTCCAACCCCACTGTTATGGGTATGGACATCTTTGACTAAATCAGGTTGCTCAAAACTGCATCTAAACTAGTCTTGAACACTTCCAGGGACAGGGCTTCCATGTGCAACTATTACTTCCATGACTTCTGTGGGCAACTACAACCCACTGTATGGCCATCCTCACAGTGAAGAATTTTTTCCTTACCTCCAGTCTAAACCTGCTCTCTTTCAGTTGAAAACTGTTGCACCTTGTCCTGTTGCTGTTGACCCCGGTGAGAAGTCTCTCCCTCTGTCTTCTGAACTTCCTCTGTATATTGACAGGCTCCTGTAAGGTCTCCCTGGAGCCAGCCTCCTCTTCTCCAGGGTGAACAACCCCAGTTCTCTCAGCCTTTTGAGAAAGGACAGGTGTTCAGGCCTTCTGATATTTCATAGCCTTTCTCTGAACCTGCTGTAACAGGCCAGTCCCTCTCGTGCTGGGGACCCCAGAGATGGATGCAGTGCTCCAGCTGTATAGACACAGTAAACACTGGGACAAATGGTTGTTCAAAGGTAGTTATCCAGAAGTACTTTTTATGGCCATACTTCTAAATACCTCTCTGGAAATGCATCTGATGGATACCTTGTTTGCAAAACCTGCTCTTTCCCATTAGTACCATCTGATCTGAACTAACTGCACGGGAGTGTGCGCTGTCTTCATTATGATTTAGCATTAACATAAATGATTTTAGACTTGAACATTTCATTCCTTTAAGCTAGTATTAAAGATAAAAATGTTCTTAATACAAGATCTATCCTTAAAAGATTGGATAAGCACTTTAAATTCTGTATTTTTGACATTGAACAAAATTTGGATTCATAAAGACCAGATTTCCTATCATTTTTGTAACTAAATAGGAAGGCAACTCATCATGTATGCTTGTCAGAAGTGTTAGAGCAAGAAACACAGAACGTTATCATAGATATCTGGAAAGATAGGATAAATCTTATCCTAAGTAATTAAATGTTGTGTGTTGAACTGGGTCTTTTTTCTGCTGTAAAAACTGTTCTGAAAACTTGGTGGCTGGCATTCATGATATGTGGAATGTTTTTCCAGTTTACTTAATCTAGAGCATTGAAATTATGAAGTCTCAATCATAAGATTTTTTTTTCTTGTCAAAATAACAAGTAGCTTTGTTTATTTAGACTAACAAGTACCAAGAAATTTATAATCACTCATACTACATGATAAAGGAGTAAGCATATTGGCAGATTTTTAGGCTGGTGGATGCCACTTACCTGACAGGGAAAAAACTGCTAAAATTGTTTGCTGAACTTCTAAAAGTAAGGCTGAATATACAAGCATGAGTTAATCTTAAAAATCTGTTGAGACATTAATCTTCAGAAAAGTGGGATTTTTTTAATAATTTCAGTTTATTCCTTTCTATCTTGGGGAGGATAGAATACCATTACAAGTATTATTTTCAGTCACTAGGAGTTTGTTTCTATTTTCTGTTGTATTCCTAGTAGTTGAAGGACAGATAGTTTGCTACTATTGGCCTGATACTAGTGATAGTTGAAAGAAGCAGGTGGTAAATTACAGTAGCAAAAAGTGATAATGGCACTTATTTCAGGAAGGAACTTCAGCTATGGAAAACCTTAACGAGATGCAGTGTATGTGGTTCCAGACTGAATGTGCTGCAGCTTATCAAAGGCTAGGGAAGTACGGTGATGCCTTGAAAAAATGTCATGAAGTGGAAAGGGTAAGTAGGTACAAACACCATCAATTGTTTCCTCAGTATTTCTCATAAACTAATGAAGATATTTGTTGATGTAATCAGCATGAGTTTATATGCTAGAAGCATATAAATCTTGTACTATAATGACTTCTGAAAGCAAGTTAATACTGGATGATTTATTGTACCAGATGTGATCTCTAGCTATTATATGAAAGACAATTATTTGACATGAAAAAGATTCAATATATAATACCATGTCTCCTATATACAACTGTTCATCCAGTAACTTAACTTTATGCTGTCTTTTGACAGTTGTGTTTTTAATCAGAACAATCACATTTCAGTTGGTTCTTAGAGGGCCTAAGTCTTTGAACAATGACATCATAGTTTTTGTTAATGAACTGAGATTTTTCCCTACTAATAGGTTCTCTTGGATGGTCACTGTTATAAGGATTATTTTTATGTTTGTTAAATATTGCCTTTAAATAATATCAGTTGTAACTTTATTCACCTCTCTCTAATAAAAAAAATGTATTAAGCAAGGGATGAGTATATGTGTGTCTATTTTTTTTTCCTTGAAGCATTTTTTTGAGATAACAGATGATCAATTTGATTTCCACACGTACTGCATGAGAAAGATGACTCTTCGTGCCTATGTAGACCTCTTGAGATTAGAAGATGTGCTCAGGAAACATGCCTTCTACTTCAAAGCTGCTCGATCAGCAATTGAAATCTACTTGAAGCTCCATGATAATCCTCTCACCAATGAAAGCAAAGAGCAAGAAGTGAATTCAGGTATCTAAACTATATTGGAGACTCACATGCGTATTGCAAGTGAAAGCTTATTAAGCTAAGTAAGCTGTGTTACAAATAGGAGACAAGTTTTTCCTTTGTCACCATAACTGAAAAGAGATCATAGGTAACATGCTGCAGCTTTCTCCTCTCTGTTCTCCCCTCATCACTTTGTAAAATTAGTACATGAATGAAGTTAGCTGTAGTTGGAGGACTTGGGGAGGAGTGGCATTTCAGAATATTAAGAGGAAAAACCTGATTCAGCTCAGCCATTAGATAAATGTTATTAACCAATGAGTTATGAAACAATGGATACATTTTGTGGAAAAGCAGTCTGAATTGGAAGAATTCTGCTAGTATATTTAATTTTTTCACAGTGATAATACTACTTAACACTACATGAACTTTTAGCATTTTTCACATAACTTCAGGCCCAAAGAATACATGGGTAAGTGTATTAGCAATATTAGTGCATTTAGGAAATGATTTAAAACTAACATTAAATGCAAAGCAGACTCTCTTTGGAAGCTAGTAGGATATGTATTGGAAGTATAAGGATTCAGTGGCAAATTAGTAGAATGTTTTTTTACTTTAAGATAAATCATTCTTCTCCTTTAGTGGAGTTACAACTACTGTCAGCACTGCAGTGGCTGTTGGCTAAAGCACTGAATTGAATGTTTAGCTCTTTGCAAAGGGAAGAATATTTGACACAGGAAAAAGTGAATCTAAACCTAAAATTCCACTTAATACTGCAAATACAACCTTACCTTTCATTTATAGGTGAATAACAAGTTTTTCCATACCTGATATGTATAATGATGTACATAGAAAAAAGAAGCACCTTTTGAAAGTTCAACTTGCATCTCTTTTTTTCTCAAACTTTAATTTGTTTCTGTATATAACATAAGATCAGTGTGTGACAGAGGATTTTGACAGCAATTGTAGGAACAAAGGTGGGATGGTGTCTAGGAAGTCATGTTAGTTCATTTGCCTGCTGTGCACTGGGTTTCAGGAGGCTTATCTGTAGGGGAAGACAGCACTGTGTGGATGGGGTGAAAAGAACACTTGCTTCCTTGTCTCAGAATGGTGGCTGACCCCAGCAGGGAGGTCATGTTGCCATAGCCACAAAAAAAGATGTGTTAGTCCCTCAGGAGTCTGGTTTTTTCCTGTGCCTTCCTACATTTTTAGCACAAATCTATTCTGGATGAAACACCATGGTAAACAGAGTGGAAGCATACGGTATTATTCTGGCTAAACTGATCATTTATATTTAGATAGCCCATGGCATTTGCAGAAAATGTATGCAGTTACCCTGACTGTGTGTTGTTCAGACACTAATGAAAATTAGCAATCTTGTTTTGATAGTGTAAATCTATCTAGATGTTTCTAGATGGCATTAGAAGCAAGCTGAGTTACAGTCAATATTGAGGCTTAGTGTTACCCTTCAAAACTGTTGTCCATTTCCTAAGGTAAAACAGCTGTAACAACTGTATGCAACTAACCTTTTTAATCACTGAGACTTCTATAACAGCTGTGTAAGATAAAATAAGCAAGATCAAGTGTTGTGTTAGGCTGTAAATAGTAATGCAGCAGTAATGTTGGTCTCTGTGGTGATGATACTCTGGCAACTGCTGGTATTTATGGAAATCACTGTGAAAGTTTGCCATTTTGGGGAGGAGAATAATGGTGTGTCTGAGTGGAGGGAGACAAGATTTTAAATTATATACTCTGTTAATGTATGTTTGTACCTTAATCTGTAGAAAATCTCTCAGCCAAAGAATTGAAGAAAATGCTTAGTAAGCAAAGAAGAGCACAGAAGAAAGCAAAGCTTGAAGAAGAAAGAAAGCATGCAGAAAGAGAACGACAGCAAAAAAATCAAAAGAAAAAGCGAGATGAGGAGGAGGAGGAAACTAGTGGACCCAGGGAAGAGCTAGTTCCTGAAAAACTGGAAAGGGTTAGCATGATCTTTCATGTTAAAGTCATGGGATTGTCATAAAAAGCCTATAATTCAGGTTTATTATCAGGCTCTTCTAAAAGAATCTGTGTGTTTTTATAAAACCATTTTTGCAAGCAAAGGCACCTTTTTGTAGTCTACCTTTATTTACACCAAAGAAAAGTAGTATTTTTCCTCAATAAATCCAAGTTCTATGTGAATAATATTGTTACTTTCCTTGAATTTGAGGGGTTTTTTGAAACAATAGGCCATCCTTCATTAAAACAGATACTGAGCAAAAATACGTCTTTTAGCCTGAAGAAATCTGGTTTTCATAGAATGAATAGAGAAACAAGTAAGAAATTATTGCAGTTTACAAAATATGAGAAGAGCCAGTACTTCTCAAAGCACAAAACTGCCTCCTTTATTACAGTAGCTTCAAGCTTGTTGTCTAAGGTATACTTAATTGTCTCCTAAATGTAAATGACAACACAGTAAATGATGTAAGCAGTGCCAGAATTTACATGATGCTGTCTTGGTTAATATGAAATCATGGATAAACACTTTTGAATCTTGCTGTTTAAGTAAAAATGTGGTTCACTTTAATTCAGAAAACCAGCTTCAGTTTACATTTGGCCTCTGATTATTTAAATGCTGTGAATAACAAACTGCCATTGGAGGGTTTTATTTGACATTTGTTATAAGCTTTTAAGTCTCACTGTGTTTTTGTTAAAACAGGTAGAAAATCCTTTAGAAGAAGCCATTAAGTTCCTTATACCACTTAAGAATCTTATTGGAGATGATATAGAAACACATTTATTAGCATTTGAAATATACTTTAGAAAAGGTAAAGTACTGCTTAATTTTATTTTTGCTTTATAATATTTTAATCCTTCAGTGCAGCCAGAGTGTAACCTAAAATGATCTGGAATAAATACTTAACTGACTGAAGCTGAGCTTTGCATCATATCCAGTAATAATGGGAGAAATAGGATTTTTGTTTAGTCACCCTTAAACAAAAAAAACTAATGGCAAAGTGAGTTGTAATACATAGTAATACCATAGAAAGATATTTGCAGTGTGATCTTTAATTATCTGGAGACAAAGCCAAATGGATAGGAACAGTGTTGCCAGAGTTTGAGCAGCAGGCACTTCTGTTTTATTAAGCTATTTGAATGGGGAAATGTAATTTCTTCTCTAATTCTGCATTTATGTTTCTAATACTTGCACTAGATTTACTGAAGAAAGTAATAGCTGATATAAAGAAAAAAAGTTCTGTGTTCTTAATCTTGATTTCTTAATGTTTTTTTTTCTCCTTCCTTCCCACAGGAAAGTTTCTGTTGATGTTACAGTCCGTCAAAAGAGCTTTTGCAATCAACAGTAATAACCCATGGCTACATGAGTGCTTGATTAAATTCTCTAAAGCTGGTATGTGTGTAATTTTAAAGACACAGAAAATTAGCTGTTTTTGTAATGCATTCTCTTGAAATACAAACTGATACAAAATAAAAGCAAACTGTTATTTGCATGGTAATACCAAAGAAAATACAGGTTGTACTACCCAAGGTACTGTGTATGTATTATATTGTACTCCTTCCTCCATTAATCCACCAGGTGGACCCAGCAACTCATTTTGGTTAGATTTCACAGAGGAGTAAGTGTTCCAAAGATTCCAGGAGCTCTTTAAGCTTGAAGAAAATAAGTAGCAAATACAGGAGAGAGATTTTTCCTGAAACCAAGTGTGTGGTGAACTTTTAATAGAAGGTTTACGGGACAGAGTGCACTTTATGAATGTTTCATCTATAAATGCAACAGCAATGCTTGTGTTGACATATTTTGATCTGAGATACTGTGCACAATTTATAAAACTAGGAATTTTAGCAGTGATGTCTGTGGTTTCACAGTTTTCTACAGGTGTTTAAATGGATGGGGTTTTTTACTTCTCTGTCTTATGTTCCCTCTTCTAGTATCTGACCAGAGTAACCTCCCAGAAATTGTGAGCAAGGTCCTAACTCAAGAAATGCAGAAAATCTTTGTTAATAAGAACTTGGAAAGTTTTAATGAAGAGTTTCTCAAACACAATGCTACCTCCATTCAGCACCAACTGTCAGGTTTGTGTAACTTATTCATGCATTTGAAATGGAGATGATTTAAGTGATATAAATCCAGAATTTTTATCTGCGGTCCATAAGGCCAGGTTGGATGGGGCTTTAGGCAACCTGTTCTAGTGGGAGATGTCTCTGCCCATGGTAGGGCATATGGAACTAGATGATCTTCAAGGTTCTTTCCAGTCCAAAACCTTCTGTGAATTCATACATAAATGCAAGTGAGTCGGAAATTCACGTGTTTATGTTGGGTTTCTTTTCTGACTGCATTTACCATTTTTCAAAAGTACTTCACTTTTTTATTAGATGCATGAGGACATATACTAGTCTGAATTTTTTCTGGACCGCGTTCCACAATTGTTTAATAACTGTATTGTTGAGTTACCTTCACTACTTTTGAAAACAATTGAGAGTGTCTCTGAGAAAACATCTTTTACTTGCTTCTATGTTTGTAGGCTGATTTGAAGGGTTTTGTCTTCAGTGATGTATTTCTTTACTGAAAACCTGTCAACCAGGTGAGGCATTTGACTTTTGCAGGAACAGATAACCTGTGTTATTCAGCCCTTATGCTTCTAATAGATTTCAAAATGCCTTTAGTTTCTTTAGTTTTCTGTTACAAAGAAGGGAGGAAGATACAGTTTATTAAAACTTAAAGTGTAATTCACATTTATCTATAAGCTTTCAGGTTCTGTGTGTCTGTCTAAATGTAGTATGGCTAAACATTATGTTTTTTTCTTGTGACAAGGTGCAAAGATGATGTATTTCCTGGACAAATCAAGACAAGAAAAAGCAATTGCTATTGCTACTAGATTGGATAAAAACATGAGAGACAAAAATGTGAAGGTAAAAGATAGATTATATAAAGCCCGCATCTTAAATAGTGCATAATGTAATGCAGGATAATGTACCTGCTCCATATATCATGATAAATTAATATTTGAAAGAAGGTTTCAGATTTTTCCTGTAACTGTACGATACGTTAATACCAAGAGAAACCTGTTTGCTGAGATTAGTATTTAATAGAACATGCTTTTAGTAATAAAGCAATTGTAAATCACATTAACTATTACTTTTGTTTCTTCAGACATTAACAAAGGTCTTTGAGGCACTGCTTGATGGTAGTTTTGGAAGCTGCCACACTCAATGTGAAGAATATCAAGCAGCATGTCATAAACTGTTTCCTTTTACATCTGCCTTCATGCCTGCCACGAATGAGGACAACAGCAGCATTGCATCTGTGAATCACACGGCCATTAACCATGATTTGCTGTCTAATGAAATCTGAAGCAGTATGTGCAAGCCCGTGTGTGTGTATACCTACATGCACACATATGTATGAAACTCTGACTCTCATTACATGCTGGCTGGATACAGATCAGGGTTACTTTTCCAGGTTGTATTTTAATATCTTCAGCAGGTATAAAAACAAAATATTTGGATAGTTAAATGGAGTATGCTATGAGTTTTTTTCTCTCCCAATGAAAACTGCCAATATTTATGTAAACATTAATCAGCATTTTTCATGTTTATACTTGTACAGGTTTAAGTCTTTTAATAATTCATCATCCCTCCCTCACAAAAAATATGGGTGTTGAGGAATGCTTTCACTTAAGTGTTGTTACATAAACAGATAAGAGATCATAACTTGTTAATAAATTATCCTTTGAGCGTTTTTGGCAGATTAAGACTGAAGTGCTGCTTGAATTGCCCTCTTTGTCTTTACTGTTCTTTAGGCGGTTTTTTTTTCTGGGTTGTTTTTGGTTGGATTTTTTTCAATTTTTGGTCAGTTTGGTTTCTTTTGAAGCACAGCAACAATGAAAGCATTGGGGGTTTGCATGTTTTTGTCAGGTGTGTGTCTTATATGGAACCAGTGTTGACAGATACGAAGATTAGGTTTGTGTAAAAAAATAAAACAACTAATAACTAAGGCTTTTTGAAAACTATTCCATCTACCTTGTGTTCCTTAGCTATTGTTTCCTTTTTATGGTCAGTTTAACATTTTAAAGGTTTAATATCCTGAAGCAATTCCCTGGGTAAACGTAATGAATTTGATACTGTTGTTTGTCCTTTGTTCCATCTCCCCCTTCCTACTCTTCTTTCTGGTTTTTCCCCATCTGTTGCCACTTAGTTTGGAAAAGCTGCTCCAGTTATTGGCAAATGCAGAAGGTACAGTAATGGGGAATATGGTTCTTCTCTGCATCATCAAAATTCACTGGTAGATGTGCTGTGTTACCTCCATTAAAAGTCTTAGTTGTCTACTTAATGGCCAATACTCCACTACTTCTCATGCCTAAATACTATTGTTCTAGGTGCAGCAAGGCAAAATAGTTTGTGAGAAGTATGTTTTACGTTTTAAAACTTTAAGGGGGCACAAAGAGGCTGATTACAAACCATAACGAACTTTTTTCTTACTTTGTATTTTGGTGCATTAACTATTAATTATACAACACATGAAAATGGAAGTTTAATGTACCTATTTAAAGCATAGCATTGCTAGGCAAAATGGCTACATATCACATGACAGCTTTACATTCTGTAAGAACTGCTATCAAAACTTAACTATACTGTGGCTTGTACAGAAAATCTGTTTTCTGGAAACTGTAATGGAATCATTCAATCTCGGTTTATTTTTATTTCACTGCAGTGTAAATAATTTCGGTAATATTAACTAGCCCCTCAAAAGCAAATACCAGTTCATGAAGAGGGGATTTTATTAAGACAAATAAACTGTTCTAATTAAAATTCTCCTTTGTGTGTCATCTGTTTAGATTAAAAAACTGTTAAATGGAAAATTCACTGTAAAATATTGCCAACATATGTTATGCTGTAATAAATTATTTTGTACACACTTGCCTTTGGTTGGGAATTTTTGTGTATTTACTGACATCAAACTTCAGCCCATCACATTCATTAGTTGGTTTTTTTTCTGTTGAGTTGCAATATTCTCTGGTTTAACATTAACCCTGTAAGCAGGTGAGAAAAAAATGTTTAACACTGTTTAGCCATTGAGACATGTATAAGTAGTAGTGCCTTCAAACCGAAAGAGGGTAGGTTTTGATCAGATATCAGAAGAAATTCTTCACTGTGAGGGTAGGGAGGCACCAGGAGCAGGTTGCCCAAAGAACCCCATCCCTGGAAGGCCAGGCTGGATGGAGCTGAGCAACGTGGTCTAGTGAAGGTGTCCCTGCCTGTGGCAGGAGCGTTGGAACTGAATAATCTCAAAGGTCCCTTCTATCCCAAACCATGCTGTGACAGTAACATCCTGAGAAGTACCCTGGTAATACCCTGAGAAATGGTCCTGTGTTTTTGTCTTAAGTATTCAGCCTGTGCTGTATGCTGTGCAACAACTTGCTCTAAGATGTCTCAAGCAGGAAGAGGTACCTGGCCATAATGACATTGTTCTGGCTCAGCAGCAGCCTGGGAGTTCTTTATCAGCCACATACTTTGAAGACATGGAGTGGTACAGTGTGGGTTTTCTTTTTTTTTTCAGTGATGACAGTTACATTGCTAGAAGTTTAATTCAGGCCTTCAAAAGAAGGCTCTAGCACTTTGCCCAAGACGGCTCATCCAATCATCTGCTATCTGTTTAGCTTGACACTTTAAATCAGACTTGAGCAAAAACTCTTGGCCTGTCTTCTCAGCAGTTTATTCCTTGAGAATGTAGTTGAGTTGTTTTGATTTCTAGACTAAGAATTGTAGGAACCTTTTTGAGAATTCAGAAAATTGAGTCTCCTGTCACCCAGTGTGTGGTTTGGTTTTCTCTTAGAACTGTTGGAGGCATAAGCTGCGGAGTTTTCCTTGGAGCTGTCATTGCAAGTGTGAACTTCTTGGTATAATAGATGCTTGGCAATCCCATAGACCATGGGAGAAATGGGCTGATTCCAATGGGATGAAGTTCAACAAGGCCAAGTGCTGAGTCTTGCCCTTTTGCCACAGCAACCCCCTGCAGCACTACAGGCTCGAGACAGAGTGGCTGGAGAGCTGCCAGGCAGAAAGGGACCTGGGAGTTTGGATTGACAGGAGGCTGAACATGAGCCAACAGTGTGCCCAGGTGGCCAAGAAGGCCAATGGGATCCTGTCCTTGTATCAAGAATAGTGTGTCCAGCAGGATGAGGGAAGTGATCCTTCCCCTGTCCTCAGTGCTGGTGAGGCCACACCTTGAGTATTGTGTTCAGTTCTGGGCCCTTCAGTTCAGAAAGATATTGAGGTGCTGGAGCGGGTCCAGAGAAGAGCAACAAGGCTGGTGAAGCGACTGGAGCACAAGTCCTATGAGGAAAAGCTGAGGGAGCTGGGGCTGTTTAGCCTGGAGAAGAGGAGGCTCAGGGGTGACCTTATCACTCTCTACAACTACCTGAAAGGAGGTTGTAGCCAGGTGGGGATTGGTCTCTTCTCCCAGGCAACCAGCAGTAGGACAAGAGGGCACAGGCTTAAGCTCTGCCAGGGAAGGTTTAGGTTGGATATTAGAAAGAAATTCTTTCCAGAGAGTCTCATCAGGCATTAGAATGGCCAGCCCAGGGAGGTGGTGAATTCACCATCCCTGGAGGTTTTTTACATGAGATTGGATGTGGCACTTAATGCCATGATCTAGTAATCAAAGTGATGTTGGATCAAGGGTTGGACTTGATCTCAGAGGTCTCTTCCCATTTATTCTATGACTCTATGATTGCAAAGAGCAAGTAGGGCAAAGATAGGAAAATAAAGGAATAGGGTAGAGATCAGGGAAAGGTGTTTCTTAGAACTGTTCTGTAAAGATTTGGTGCCTGAGTATTTTTACTCTAGCTAGTTTTGGGGTTTTGTTTGGGGTGGTTTTGGGTTGGTTGGTTTGTTTTGGGTTTTTTTCCTATTTCAAAGAGATAGAAGATTTTAGGTAATCATGTTTGCTGAGAGGTAAATCTGGCCTTTATTTTAAACAGACCAATAAAAAAACATTTTCAATCAATATATCACTAAAATTTTTATCTTTTTATCAATACCATATTCAACTGCTTCACAAACTTGTGATGCAGTCTCACAACCTGCTCCAGAGTTAATCTATTGCAGATGGGCATGGTGTGCTGTGTGCCCTAACAACCTGCCAGTACCTTGAGGTGCCCAGGTAGAAGGACAATATGCAAATGCAGCGCAAGGCTGCTGGAAGAATGCAGGACCTTGTTTATCTCAACATGCCTGACAGCACTAGGTCGTTCAGACTGAAGAGTTAATTCAGCTTGCTGAAGTGGCAGAAATGTTCATTTTTTGTTTGGTCTGATTTCTGATGGGTAACGAATTCATCAAGCAATGGCCAGAACTGGTGCAGGGGAAGCAGTGGCAGGAGTGATCTGAGGCAGGACATCTTTTCCATTGAAGTGCAAGCACATTGTACAGTGTCTGTTCTGCTGGTTGGACCACTGTGCCTGCAGATGGAACTATGAGCTGTCGTGCTTATGGTTTATCCACGCTGACTAGCAGGGTATCAAAAATGTCACACCTCTAGTGTAAGAAGCTGCCTCTATGGCTTGGCATTTCAGTCAGGGACTTCAGTGGCTGTGCTGTTCCTCAAGGTCTGTGAAGCCATGTTAGAAGGAGCTGAAAAAGACAGCAGTAGCAGCAGGGCTTCCTAAGTATATAACTAATGCCACTATGGCATGTATGGAACAACAAGGCATGGGCACAATTTTGACTTCATCTTGGGTTTGCTGGCATCCACAACAATGTTCTGCAGCCTTTGAACTTGTATAGCACCTGTATGATTACATTAAGTATTCTGCTATGCTCTCAGTATAGGTTAATTAGGCTTCACTTGCTCTTTACCAGTCCTAGCAATGCCTTCAAAATGCCTTACATAGTCTGGATGTGAAACTAGATGCAGTGATTTTGATTGCTATTAATTACAGTAGATTTAATAACTTACCTATCTTGCTTTATTTGAAAACCTGTTATTTTGAGCTGATTTGTTATGACTTTTCTAAAATCCCTATGGCTGATCTCTGCACAAACCAAATAATTGTGTTAACAGCATAAACTTCAAGGGAACTCCTTGACCCAGCATCTAGTCTCCCATAGGGTCCTGCAGTGCTGCTGCCACCTCACACCAGGCTGCCTTGTCTTTCCTTCTCTCATTCCTATAAGCGGGCAGGCAGGTGTACCCAATGGCTGACAAACTTCTTAGGACAGGGAAAAGCCTGTTGCAAAACCTAGTCCCTAATGGAAAATCCTGGCCTGATACAAATATGGATAACCAGGGGTTTAGTCCAGAATTAGCAATGAAGGTGAAGGGGCAGTTTCTCACATCTCTTCAGTTCCAGCATCTAGGAGGAGGTCAAGTGTTAAGTGTGACACAGAAGATTCAGGCATAATCGTGTTGGCATGTGTGAATGCACTTGCCACTTATGGTTTGAACAGCAACATTATACGTGCTTTTGGCATTTGTTTTTCCACAGCTAAACTGCAGCTGTTAATGAACAGCTCGTGGTTTTCCACTAGGGGGAAGCCTTGCACCCAGAACATTTTCGTAGTAAGAGGCTGAAGTCCTGTGTATTTCCAGGTGTTTTCTGGTTTTGTAGTAAATGCATACAAAACAGCTTATTTTAGTTTTTCCTTTCAGGCAGTGGAAAGAGGTCGTGGCTGAATTAGACTTGTATTTGTATAACCCATCTGTCCATAGGCATTGGCGTGGGGATCTGAAATTGAAAACACAGTTGCTTGGGCTTATTTCATACCATCTGAGAACAGAGACACTAGGAATAGATATGAGCCCACAGATGGATTGGCCTTTTGGGAGACCCCATGTCCTATGTGGAAACTGTCCTTTAACTCGGTTCTTGCCCTCAGGCTGTTGAAGAGAGGCAGAACATATCAGCCTTGAAGATTAGCCTTTGCTCCTATGAATTTATCATGAATTCAGTATGTTGTCTGTTCCCCACTTGAACTTTGCTGCTTAAACATATTTCAAGTCTAGACAAAGTAGTTGAGAATGTGCCAATAACACTTGAGGAGGTTCAGGATTTGATAGAGTCCTAAATGTATTTTAGGTATGAAATAAGGTGGGAAAAGGAAATACATGTTATTTCTAGGACTGATTTCATATGATAAACGGTCGAATTTAAACCAAACCAGGAAATGAGGACCAGAGCAGGACCTGTCTTCAAGTTCTCTGTACAGTGCCTAGCACAGAGTACTCCTAGTTTGAGACAAGGATATAATACTGTCATAAAGCCTATCTGTAAATGCAAACTATACCTGCTTGAGGCCTGGCTCTGTAAATAATAGTGCAAAAGATATCCAGGAATCCACAAAAGGCATCAGGCACAAAGGAGCCTGTTAACTGTCACTGGAGATATTTAATCAAATTTTACCTAATCCATGCATTCAATTGTATTTAAAATGAGCTCTGAATGTTCCTGAAGTTGCAGAACTTTTATTTCTATTAATAATACATTCCCTGCATGTCTAAATGTCTGTCTGGGGAGATATAAATGAATGGACTGAAGTAGTTAGATTTGCCATGTATAAATTCAATTGGGATCTATAAGAGAGACCATGATTCATTTGTTCAGGGGTTAGAGTGGTAATCCAGGTGGTGAGCCAAGTACTGGTGGTTATCTTGGGCACTGCAGAGCATCCATCTGTGAAGCAGTGTGGAAGTGTGAGCAGGTACCTTGCACTGCTCAGAACCACTGCACTCAGCTCTGTCACTTGTGAATGCTGAAGTATCTGTAAGGTGGTTCTCCAGGCCACACAGACAATGAAGAACAAACAGCCCTGTAGTGACATCAGTAGGTGTCAATCTTGTCTTTGGGAGCCTCCACCTTCACTGAAAACTTTCTATTTTAGTGAGCAAGGAATTCTTAAAAAATCAGAAGGCTGGACAGCTTTGCTGTCAGGGAACCCCTACATACAGTGCAAACCTATGGTCACCTCAGGATGCCAGATATCTAAAAAAAATTATTGAAGTACTGAGACCTGCAAGGCTAATTTTCTTTTTCCTTCTCATGTGCCACCTAGACTGTAACACATTGTGCTGGAAGATGCATACCCATGTGATTTCCTGAGCTATCTGACAATGTGTTGCTAAAACCTTTCTGTCTTCTCCCCACTGTACTTCTCCAGTCTCTCTCCCTGCTTCAGGCTCTGGCACTTGCTGTTTGCTTGTGTGAACAGACTCGAGTTAACAGCTTAGCATGAACCTAACCTGGCAAGTATAGGTTGGTTGTCTACAACGCAGAGATGGATAGACCATGAAAAGACAATGATGTCTAATCAAATATTTGAGAAACAGCCCACATGGGTGTTTCAGGTTATGAATATTTTGTTCATGATCTTCCATTCAAGGAAGGTACAGATTCCTCTCAATTACCTCCCAGCATAGGAAGTATGTTTTTTCTAGAAGAAATTGTGATCCTTCTGGGTTTGCTATAACCATGCCTGGCTCTTCATAACACATTTCACAGACAATCTCACAATACTGGCCACCTCTGATGAGACGAGCTGGGGTGTGCCGGGCGTGGGAACTGGCAGCAACAAATAACTGAGCAGAAGAAAGTTGCCTCTGCATTTCCTTCTATTTTTAGTTATCCTCTCATGAGCTTTGGCCGTCTCGACAGAAGCCCTGGCCTTCCTGAGGCGTGAGGACCACAGTGGCTAGTGGCACACTGATCTGCCCAGGTACATGGCCTGCCATGGCATAAATTGGCTGCGCAGGTTCTACAGAAAATGTAAGCTATTTCTGTTTCTGGTGGTCACCTCTTTTCCTCTGTAGTTGCCTCCTGCTTGCTGAGGGCTTGTAATCTTGCTCCAATAACAGGAAACTCTCATCTACGTCAAGTGCCAAGCCTGGCACCGTGCTGTGTAAGTGTTGGGTAGGTGTGTGCTCCTTAAAGTGTGCTTTCAAGAAGACTCACAGCCTAAGTAACCCTAGATACAATGGCATAATACAGGTGTTTTTCAATGTCATGGCAGCATAAACCTGGATGTGCAGAGCTGTGCTGTCTTCTGTGTAAGTTCTCCGACTCTAGTTTTCTGTGCAAATCCTCTGCTGTAGACATACAACTAAAAGATCAGTGCTGGGCAGTATGGAGTGGGCAATTCTGAAAGCCTGTTATTTATGAAGTAAGAGTTGGAAATAGAAAATGAGCATATGGAAGAAGTTGCTGTCACAGATCCTCCCCCTGGCTGGGAGAATTAGATCATGGTTTGCTTGACTTTCATTTGTGACGAAGACAGGATGCTGCTATGGCTTGTCACAAAAATTATTTGAGGCTGAGAAAAATGGGAAAAAACACAGGGCTTTTAAAATCATTCCTAAATTAAAATGCAGTTTCCTCAGTCAGAGAAAAGAGCTGAATGCAGCATGTGGTCACTAGCTGTAACACTGATTCTTTTCTTCCCATCTACACAACCCCCTGTGCACTCATAACAGGAGAGGCTCCAGTGGATTAAAGCATGGTTATTTCCCAACCATAAATATGCAAATCCCCATCCCTTAAAGGAGGGTGATTTACTGGCTAACCAAAGCTCAGGGATTACTGCTTTTGTTCCACATTTGTATGGTGACTGACTCAATGGGGTCCTGGGCCATGGTTGGCACTACTGCGACACAAGTAATTGGAAAGCTCCCCTTCTGCTCTAACGTGTGCAACCACATGCCCTCAGCAAACAAGCACTCTTGGCTTCCCCCTTTGCCTCCTACTGCCTTAAAGCCAACAGAGCATGGGAGGGAGAGTAAGGCTTGATTTTTTCAGCCTGCTTTGGTACGTTGCTTCAGTGGGATGGATGGGAACAACATCCTAACACTGCCATTCCTGACTTCCCCCTTTCCTATGGCTATACTGGTCCGAGTTTCCTTGAGATTGCTGCAAAATAAGAGAAAGATGCTTCTGGACCATGGGAAAACCAAAACAATGGTTTAGTCACACAAGGGCAAGTAAAACAGACAAAATGGAAACCCATGTACATTTTTTAAAACAAACAAAAAACCCACCACAAAACCCGGAGGATATTCAGTTTTCCAGGAAAATCTAATTAGAGTTCTTCTTAGCCAAGGAATATTTTTCTTTCTTTACATGTGGTTAGTATCTTTTTGGCCAGGTATTTTGGTCATGAGTATATTTGATTATTATTGCAATTATTAATTACATCTATTTAGAATCTACATTTCCTGGCCAGTTTTAAGGCTTTGGAAACACACAGTCCCCCAACAGGGTATGAAGTATATGAGTGTGTGAAATATGATAATAGAAAATGTGTCCTTTTTAACCACAGCAAATAGCATTGATGTGAAATACATCTGCCAGAAAATTTCACTGCCTATTATTTTACTTATGGAGGAGATGAATTAGGAGACATGTCTTATTACTTTACTACATAAGAGCTCCCTTATATGTTTCACTTCATAAGACTTTAAATTTGTTTTCAATGTGGTTTGTGTGTCAGATATTTTTCAGGAAAAACAAGCCTCTCAAGTCTTAAATTCCCATTTTTTCTTATATGTAATCACCCACCGTTGAGTCAACATTCCTTCTTCTCTGGACAAAATTGCCCTCCACTCCCCCCCCCCCTCCTTTTTTTTAATAGTAGCACAGTATCCAGCTATCTTAACCCCTCAATTTACCAACAATTCAGAGCCAAAGTAGATGGAAAACAAGAACGGTTTTTCATTTGTATTTGTAATAGTACAAGTTTCTTGATGTGGTTGTAGTCATCCAAGGTTTTGATGCATAACTGGAGGAAAAGTAAAGAACTCAGCCTCTCCATCTTCTCACAATCCAGCACATTAATAATAGACATCACTCCTGGTATGGTGACAGCAGTATTGGGTAGAAGTAGAAATAGTGATTTGCTCTGAGCTAAAGCCCACAGCCTAACACAGAAAATAAAGTTCTTACATGGTGTTCATATGAATGCTTGAGTTTGTTTGTGTCTTTGTTTTGTTTTGTTTCACATTACCCTTTAAAACATATTTACTGCTACTGGATTCCTTAGGATGACTTCTGCTGAGGGAAGACTTAATGGAAGCACAAACCCTTTCCTTCACTCAGTCTTGTGCGGAGTCCCGTCTGCCCATGCAAAGGAATATATACACAGCCTTGTCTGCCTCCCTCACCAGTGCCAGAACAGAGACAACTCCTGCTCCTCCAGTTGCCACACAGCACTCCAAATGCCAGGCTCTCTCCCCGTCCTGGCTTACTGCCATGGTCCCTTTGCTTACATTTCTTGTGCTGTTTTTTTGTCTTTTTGAGCACTTTTCTCTGCTTGTTCTCTGGTTGTTCCTTTACACTGCAGGGGGAAATCTGCCAGACAATATCCATCTCCTTGCATTAAGATCCAGAAACACTAGTAGAGCTTTCAAGCAGTGTTTTGGTTGGTTTCTCCTACATCTGAAGCAATTTCAGTCTGAAAAGGAGCTTTTTACTTCTCATTGCCACTGTTGTATTATCCACTGCCTATATACTTTGCAGTCAGTGCATATTTTGTTCAATTGGATTTTGAGGATTTTCTGATGGACATGAACTTTTGCTAAGACTTTCAGGGAACTCAAGTTTGAAGGTTTCCCCAAACCTGGCTGTAATATATATTACAGCCCAGTAACTCTTGTGTTAATTTTATAATGCACTCCATTCAGTTTGCTTTGCTTCTAGACATTCAGTTTGCATGATGTAGCCCATGTTTTGCAGTAGCTAAACAAACAGAGGCATAATTGGAAAAGCCTGGTGAGCGATCAGGAAAAGAAGGCCTTGTCATGCAACTTGATATCAAAAGTGTTTCTGCAAATGTGACCAGGATTTAGGTTGTCAGCAGTTGTCTCTTTTGACCCAAACAGCTAACATTTAGTTTTAATTTACACTAATGTGAAGAAGAAATGAAGGTGGTACCGAGAACATTCAGGGACCACTTTCCTGAGTATGTGTCATAGGTTTAGCTAGGTGGCCTAAATTTAGGCTTTAAAGTTCTGGCCAGGCCTGAAATTGTCAGGTGACTTGAGCTGGGCTGAGCTAGCTAACAGCTGACCTCTTCTAGC
>JAWWEV010000001.1:57902968-57921000 GCA_035583235.1 Hafferia zeledoni | reverse complement strand
GTAAGTGTGTGTTATATTGTAGTTTTAATGTTCTCTTTTCTGTATAAATACATGTAGTTAGTTTTAAGCATAAACCTAAGTTTTTGGAGTTTTTTTTTCCCCTCCCTCTGCTTTCTCCTTTAGCTAGTTGGGGGGGAAGAACCCTTTTCACTCTGTCTCAGACAGTTGGCGTTTTGTCAGCTCAACCCAAAACAGTATGGAAGAGAAACAAATCATGTTTCCAACTCCAAGCCTTTGGTTGGGACCTGCCTGTCTCCTGTAGAGTTGGAGTACATTTGGGCTGGTCTTACAGTTCAGTTTCCACTGAAGAAGAAATCAGCTCATACAAAATAAAAATGCTTAGAAATTAAAAACAACAGAAGTCAGCTGGAGGCAATACCAGACCTGAATCAAAATTAATATGCACCTAAGTCAAATTGGTAATATGAACATATTTTTCCTTAAGTGACACTATTCCTTTCATCTTCTCTGAAAAAGGCAACAAACAGTTATTTTGAAACTTCTTTATCTTTTTTTTACTCACTAACATTCCTCTCCTTACCTGAACTCCTCTCCCCTTCCCATGTAATGCTCAGCCAAAGTCCCTTGACTCAGAATTCTTGAGTGATTTTGCATATCTTTTTGCTGTGGACAGAAGCTCACACTTGACCCTCCATTCCAGCAATGTCAGTATAGGTTACAATTTCACTTCATCAGTCTCAGTGACTTTTAATCCAGATGCAACAATGATTGAAACTAAACTGCCATAAACATGTTTCAGAGTCAATAAGTTATTTAAACACATCCATTCAAAATTCCAAGAGCTTCTGCTTCTAGGTACTGAAAGACAGAGGAAGACAAATCTGCACAGTCTATATTGTGTTCACACTTAGGAGGTTAATTTGACAAGCAGAAAATTTAGAAGGTTAGTGAATTCAGGTCTTGGCAGAATTTGGCAGGAAGATGTATGTTTGCTTGCAAAGCTACGGCTATGGGTGGCAGTGAGTGGGTCCATGAGTTTGCATCCACTGTGTGTCAAGAGAGGGAGAGAGAAAACCAAAAGGAATTACATCAGTTTGTAGTAACTCCAAGTTTCAGTTTAAAGTCTACAGAACAGGTTAGGAGAAGAGGAAGGAAAGTCCAGTGAAAGCTCCCTGGCAAAAGTTTTTTTTATTTTGGCAGTTTTTCAAGATTGATTATATTGCTGTGAGTCACTCACTCTTCCCGCTGGTGGCGTAGATTGAGCCACAGGTCACAAGCTTGTATTGAGCCCAGCTGTCAGCAAACACAGCAGAACACCTTGGATGGTAGTTAGGTAGCCCATGTAAAATGCATGGCTCATGTCAGCCAAGCTCTAATTAGGCAGTTCTCCTCATTACAGAACAAGTTTTGCAATTCCACTTAGAGTGTGAAGGATAAAATAGGCTGAAGTGTTAATCACTGTCTCCCTTCAAATGAGCATCCTGAGGGTAGGGTTGTGCTGCACTGAACGGAGAGACAAGTTATACTGATGATGTTTGGTCTATTCCTGCTCTGCAGCCCAAGGAGTTGGGTTTCTCTGTGTGTCAGTCTGGCTGACACCTGTGCTTTTTCATCCTCTGGCAGTTTTCGTTTTTCTTTTACACAGCTGTTTAAATTTTCAGTTCCCTGCTTTATTTCAGCAAAATGTTTGGCGATGATGGGCTGTCATTTGTTGTTCCCAGGTTTTAAATTAAGTATCTACTTTTACAACTTGGTACTGATACTTTTGTAGAGAATTATTGTTTTCACAGACTAATAAATATTAAAAGACTAGTGGAAATTATATATTCAAAACTCCAGGCTGCTTCCGTGGGCAGGGATCTAGCACTCATGACTTTTGTCTAGTATCAATACCAGAGAGAAGACAGGTTTATGTTTCACAGAACATCTGCTTTTAACTGTGAGAACAGAGTACTTACTCAACAGGATTGATATTTTGGGGTATTCTTGATCTTGAAGTGGTGAAAAGAAATGATTCATTAGACAAGACTTTTCAGTCATTTTGGACTTGCAGATTCCCCCCTTCTGCAGTTCCAGTTTCTGTGTATGTGCGTATTTTAACCTGCTTCCAGTAAATTTCTCTTCCTGGTTTGTTTTGTTTTTTTTTCCTGTCTTACATGAGTGTCTCTGAAGTTGTTTATGGATGTCTAGTCATCTCTGGGTCAGGAAAACCACTAGACTAGTCAACCTGAAGCACCCATGCCTCTGTGAACCGCCCTAGGATTCTCTTTGGTGTCCCAAATTACTCCATTTCATTTAGAAAACTAGTAGCTTATGAGCCTTGCAACTTGGTTATATCAGAGTGCCTGTTTTAAAAGTCTTTTCCTGAGGCATATTTACAGGCAGGATTTGTTGATTTAAATAGCTGTGTGGCTTACAAGTTTGTGAGGTTAAAAATGCAGTAGGAAACCACTGTAAACATTGCATCACCCGCTGGGGAGGATCTGGAGACACTGTGTCGAATGGTCAAGAAGAAATTCACTTTAAATACAGCTTGGATTGCTGCCTAGAAAATGGGAGGGATTCAGTAGCTGAGGTTTACATTACAAGTTGTGTTGGATATTTCTCCCAGTAAACATGAGCAGCCGGGGCGTCAGCCTGCAGCATTTCAGGGCACTGCTGTGCTCAAAAGTGACCTCTTCATTTTGCCATATGTGGGCTGCTCCTGTTGGCATCAGTGACAAAAATGCAGCTTATTGGGGAGCGTGTTGGGGCCTTTCAAGAATTTTCAGGGATGTGCATGGCTATGTGGTCTGTGACAGAACCAGTAAGCATAAAAGTCAATCTTTGCTTCCTCTTGTAAAAGCTAACAGTTTATGTGGAAAATCTGAGTTCACCAGCTGAGTCTCTGTTGTGTTCTGCACAATCAAGGCTTCTTAGGAGAAAATATGAGTATTTACTAGAAGAAATGTAAAGAGACTTGTCTATGGAGCAGTAAACACAACCAAGGAATTTTAAGCCCAGGTTTTCTTAAGAAGATTTCCCAACACATGTCTGTAAAGAATGGAAGTTTATAGAATGATTTGTACATCATGCCTAAAACTTATTCTGAAATTCACAAATTTGAGTGTAAAATAATAATTTAAAGAAAATACCAGGGATAAATTCTTATATCACTACAGGGAAGCAGTTGTTTTTTCCCCTACCCATCCACCTTCTCTTATTAGCTCCCTGAGCTGAGCCCATTCAACTCAGTCCAACTGAAAATTATTCACTTTCTTGCCAGATTAGTTTTCCTCTGTTCTAATGTGTTGAATTGGCTCAGCAGAAGACAAGATGAACCTGCTCAAAAGACAGGCAGAAGTCTAGGCCAGGAGTACAAGAAGTGAGAAGCAGGGCAGGCCATTCCCCTTTTTGTGGCAGCAAGGCCCCAAGCAACTGAAGCCCTATTGTACAGCTTCATCCCCCTTTGTGATCTTTCTTCGTGATGTGACCTCCGACCCCATCCCAAAATGCTGCTGTGAGGTTGAGCATCTTTATGAGAA
The DNA here is from genome assembly GCA_035583235.1 of Hafferia zeledoni. Taxonomy (NCBI): domain Eukaryota; kingdom Metazoa; phylum Chordata; class Aves; order Passeriformes; family Thamnophilidae; genus Hafferia; species Hafferia zeledoni. The sequence continues at coordinate 57,917,515 of JAWWEV010000001.1, read as the reverse complement.
ATAATAGGAAGGGCACAGGAGGACTTCTAGGCTTTGGTTCTTTTGCTTGTATTCCTCAAAAAATGGATAGATTCAAGCCTAACCTCAAACATCTTTTACCCTTAAATCATGTTTATAGATTAAGCAAGTGTTTAGTGAGGATCTGTGTGGACAAGTAAGGTTGATCATACATGTAGATGCTTGAGCAAAAGAGAATTGACATTAGCTGCAGGGCCAGGTCCTTGTCTTTTTGGGCTGTGACTTCTGCCTAGTCATGTACTTGACAGTTCTCCTTTCTGCCTTGTGTGTGTTGTCTTTCATCCTACTCACACTATTGATGTCATGTCCTTGTGTCTCCTTGTTCCCCACTTTTTAACCTTGCTTTCCATCCGTGTCACTATGGTCTTGAAAGAGGATTGTTTGTAGCCACTTTTATTAGCAGAAAGAAAAACAGAGGAAGACCATAGGACAGGAGGAAGCCATAGAATAAATAACAATTGAACTTCACCATGAGAACTTCTTTTGATTCACTGCAAAAATAAATAAATGCCTCTGTATCAGCCGGTAAGGAGAGGTGAACAAATCTGTTATATTGTCTAGAATATTGTTTTTCTTATTTTGTATCTTGCAAGAGCAATTACAGCATGTCTGAAAATGTCAAAAAGTTTTGGAGAAATGTTTTTCCTTCCTTCTTCCCTGTCCCAGACTCTTCTGTTCTAATTCTAAACATTCTCATTAACACACAACTCATAGCTCGTGATGCATTCTCGTGGAATGGCACCTGATGGCTGTTTTCAGTATTTCTGGATGTAACTAAACATGACAGTCTTCCCCAATGAGTATTTAACAGAACTGGTATTTTAGCTGCTGAGACAGCTTTCATTTAAAATGAGTAAGAGACAGTGCAAGAGCAATAGTTGGTAGCTGTGGCATGTATAAACATCAGGTTAAGCTGACTTCAGGACAAGTGCTAGTATTTTCTCCTAAGAACAAGGAAAGCATTCCACTGCAGAGCGCCCTGGCTGATGCACCGGGGGCCATGGCTCCCTATGCCTGAGCATTCCTTGCATTTTCACCGCCGCCTGCCCCTCTCCTCGGGTCACCCTCTGGAACAAAGTGGCTCAGCTGCCCTCACGGCCGTGTCCCTGCTCACCAACATACGGAGCAGGGCAATAGCCACGGACAGATGCCAGCACAATGCAGCGGGGATGGAAGGGCTCCTGGAGGTGGCCGAGCAGCAGCGCTGTTGCATGAAAAGCCACAGGCTCCCTCCAAGTGAGCTGCTGCCACTTCGTCCTGCCGTGGTCATCGGGCGCTGGCAGCCACGGGGTTGAGTAAGGACGACCCAGTCCTGCGTTCCCGTGAGAGTCCCTCCTTGCAGCTGGCTCTGACGCTCGTTGTACCCTCCCTCGGCCAGCAGCCCGCACACAGCCGGTGCTGAGGTGAGCGCTGCGACATCATCCCGAAGGAGCGCCCATCCCGCTGCCGGGGCGCGGCGACACCTCCCGTCGGTGGCAGCATTGCTAGGGGGGCTCCGGACAGCCGGACGGACAGCCCCCGTTCGGCTGCCCCCGGCCCCGCTCGGCGCACCTGCACTGCCCGCGGCACCGCCCCCGCCGCCACCGCTCCGCCTCGGCCCCGGCGCGGCCGCGCTATAAGAGGGGCGGCGGGGCTGGACAGCCCATGCTGGCGGCGGGAGGCGGCAGCGGAGCCGGGGCATCTCCGCCCGCCATCATGAAGTCTCCTGCAGCCCAGCGGCCGGCGGGGCAAGGTGGGGGCGGCGGGCCGAGGGGGCGGGCGGGACCCCGTCCTTCCCTTTCTTCCTTCCTTTTCCTTCCCTCCTTTCCCTCCCTTTCCCTCCGCGGGGGGCGGCCGGGGGTCGCGGCCGGGCATCCCCCGCGTGTGTCTGACAGCGCTGCCCCCGGCAGGGCCGGGGCAGGACGGCGGTGGGGGCCTGGCCGAGGCGCTGGGCGAGTTCGACGCGGTGCTGGCGGAGTTCTCCTGCCCCGCCGGCCGGCGCCGCTTCTACTACGGCGAGCACCTGGAGCGCATGAAGCGGCGGAGCAGCGCCAGCGTCAGCGACGGCAGCGGCCTCAGCGACTCCGAGAGTGAGTGTCCGTCCGTCCGTCGGTCCGTCCGTGCGGCTGTGCCCGTCCCGCGCGTGGGGGGTGGGCGGGAAGCGACGCTCCAAAGCGGGTGTTTAAACTAGCACGTCGCCCTCCTTGAGAAAGGCAGACCCAGGAACGAGAAAGCCTTCTCTGTGTTTTAAAAGAATACCTTTCACTATAGTTTTGGGTTTGAGGTCGCAGGGATGCGAAGTCTGACCCTGCTTGTTTTCCTCTAGTATTGAATAGAGGGGAGACACACCGGGGTTGGCTGCAGGGCCGATGGGCCCAAAAACCCCCTCTGCGGGAGAAGGTCGGGCTGCCAGCCGGCTGCGGGACACCGTGGTGTCCCAGCGTCTGGAGTAAAGGATGGCTCTTAGGTTCGCAGGGACCGTCCGTTGTGTCTCCGTAGCCAAAGGTATCTGTTGAGAAAGAGCGAACTGAAGTGGGCTTTTCACAACAGGTGGAAATTCATCCGGATTTCTCATCTGGGTGGATATCCATCCAAATGGATGGAATAGTGTTATCGCTCTTTCAGAGGTGCTACTTTTAAGCTACCTTGTGCCCATGTACACTAGATGTGTAATGAATGGTGTGTGCAGAACATGGAACAAGAAGGGTGTAGAGCTCCTTTGAGCAAGAAGATATAAAATTGGAATTATTTTTTTCTATTTAACTTGGAAAAAAGTTCAACCTCTTACTGTTTTTACGAGTAAGGGAGACAACACATCTTTTCTCTTGCAGACAGTGAGGCTGGAAGCCGCTGTTCTCTTGGGGAACTGGAGATTACTTTGGCAGAAGTTCTGCTAACAACAAATGATAGCCAGGATTTTTAGTTCCTAACTATGTAGAAAGCTTTATGGAACTTATCTATTTTGCAGCTATTTATAATAAGACTACTCCTCTAGTTTCTGTTCTGCCTCTTTTATCAGTTCGAGGACTTAAGAGTGCAGTTCTGTTGACTTAGCGCTAAAACACTAGTACTGTCTCCCTAGTACTTAAGCTGTGAGAGCATATCTTCTGTATCTGAGCCCTTTATTTCATCATCATGGATATGATTCATTTCATTGAGGGATAATGGTTTACCTGCCCCAAATACGGATGCCTTGCCTAGGAACCAGTAGTCAGTTTTTTCTGTAGTACATCCATCAAGACGCTGTTCTGCTGTTTCATTCATGTGGTGGACAAATCACTCCTTGTAAGTATCTCTCTCCCTGTGAGGAACATTTGGAAATGTGTGTCAAATTTAGGCTGAACACTTGTGTCTTGGATGACTGGGAGTGTAAGGTGAGATCTGCCTTTACTGAGTCAAACTGATGACATTATATGAGCTGTGTTCTAAGTTTGTTAATAACTACAGTAGTACAGCCCCAGTGTCACTATTTCTTGTGCAGTCTTCAGTGTTGTGATGTATTAACCTCTCACATACACTTATTGTGTCTCACAGTTGAGACACTCGTAATGATAGAGTAAAATAATCTACTGTTGAGAACTACAACAAAAAAAACCAAACACCCCAACAACCAAACAAAAAACAAACCAACCCAATATCAAGAACTTACTCTTCTTGCATGGATGAAGCCATCTGTAGTTACTTAGCATATCTGCTGTGGTTGAGAAAACTGAAAATTTAAATATTGAAAACTCCTTAAAATTGCTCTGTTAATATTTGCAAGAAGGCTCTTTAGAGGAAGATGATGGTGTTCTCCAACAGGGTGGAAGGTCTGGTGAGAAAACAGAGCATGCTCATATAAACAGGCAGATCAGATCTTCAGGAATATCTGAAAAATAAAAGCCTGTCACAAATCTGCACTCGTTTAAGCTGAAGACAGTAATGGGTTAGCAGGATAGGCAGGGTTTACTGGCTCTATACAAAGTCCTCAAAGACCTTGTATGAGGACCTTGTCAAGTTTTCAAATCCTATCCTCTGCTTGACTTCCTCCCTTGGTGCTCTGGAGAAATCAAAGTGATTGTCTTCTGGACACTGGCATATATGGGACCAGGAGGGTGCACCAGGAGTGTATGAGGATATGTTTAAGCAAAGGGAAAAAAAAATAGCCATCTTTTACCTCATGGGTCAGGTAAGGTCCACTTCTTCCTAAAAGCATCATTCAGTGCATACAACTTTTTATTTTTGAGTTAGGGGACGATTGGAGCGAAAGTGTAGATTTATGAAGAGCACCTTTAATAAAACAAGCTTCAGTGTCTGATGCAATCCAGCTACACCTATTTTAAGAATAGATGCAGGGAGTTTCCTACTTACCCAGGCTCGCTCTGTTGAAACTCAAAGATTTTTCTTTCCATTCCCCCTCCCCCCTAAGTTCACCTTCCCTCTGGTTTCTATCATTCAGTGTTAGCAAGTGTATTCATGACCTTGCTTTTCCCATGGTAATGTTTAAGTTAAACTACTGGAAGATCAAGGAGAAACTGGGCCGAAAGAGCAAGTTCTGATAATATAAATCTGTAGCAATGCAAAAGAAATTCTAACCATGTTATCTGCAGAGAGTTTGAAGGATCTTCTTGTTAGTGAAGACTTTACGTCTTCGCAAAATCTTGTCTGGTGCCAAGACTATTGCACTTTGTCATGTGTGTATAGAACAGTTCAGACTTGTCCTATCTGTTGTTTGTTGTTTAATCTAATCCTCCTAACTGATGATGCGATGTGGCTGAAGGTTAGGCATATGTATCTTTTGGCTACTCCTTCAGTGACAGCTTTCCAGTCAGGGATGGAACTGCAAAGGGAGGAACATTTTAAACAGTTGCAACTATTTGTTTCAGTGCCCCTGAATCAGCCTGAAGTTCAGCTTTGAGAAGCTAATAATAGATGTCAAGTGGTTGTGCTTGAACAATACTACCCAGGAGGGTAAGGAAAGCCTTCCCTCTCCTGGCATTTCTGTCCTGAGGATGAGCCTGTTTAGCTTAACAGAAAAATTTACAAAATATTTCTATCAATGTGGTTAATCCTGCAAATATTTCTTTTGACCTTAAAATCTCTTGAGAAGCTAACTCCCAAATACTAATCTAAATTTTTACATTATGTATTTCAAGCTCTTAAGAAAAAGCATGATTTTGAAGACACTACTTGTGGAAAATGGGTGTGCTAGTACTTTGCTCTCCCACAACGTGTCCTGTTATTTGACTGAATGATCTTTGGATGAGGTCTGGCTTGGCTGTGGTTAAGTACTGTATGTAGCAGAATGGACTCTAGACCTTACAGTAACAAAAAGCCCCATGTGTGCAGATGTCTGTGATGATCTTGTGCCACAAGTATTACATTAACCACAACAGCTGATTGGGTCAGTGCTGGAAATCATGATGCAACTGGTGAGTTACTCCAACATTCTTGAGTTGCTGGGCTGTGACTGACTATCAGCTATGTTTCAACTTGATGTATTGAAACAAATTGAAGCATAGCAGCTTTGTACTTAGGTTATTGATTATGCTGAAACTTATAAGTTGAGGAATACTTTATAACTCTTTGCTGTTTTCAGCATATGTTGATTGTGATGATTTGTGCTAGAGAGTGCTGTGCTGGCAAAAGCTACTGGTGTAGATGCTGGTGATCCCTTACAGATATCATTTTATTGTGTCAAAATAAATTTACAAAGAAAAGTGCAGGCTTGCCTGTGGAAATTGCAGGTCAGTCTGTGCATTGTGTTAGAACAGTATATGACAATGTCAGAACAGTCTTGCAAAGGATAATGAGTGGAAAGTTATGAGGGGTTGAGAAGGGAAGCACTTCAGTAATTCTGGTTCCAAAGTTAAAGTAACACCAAAAAGCTAAATCATAATCTGTTGTTATGCTTTCAGAAATGTTTCACACTTGTAGCTCCATATTTTCTTGAGACAGGTTCAGCTTCCAGCCTCCCTGTTAGAATCATTGCAAAATAAATGCATCCATTCACTTTTTGCACTCTTACAGCCCGCAGTGTTTCTTCACAGTTACTTTTAGAACTATGTAGATGTTTCTAAGCAATACTTCCTGACTTTTAAACACAACAAAAAAGTCCTGAGGATCAAGAGCTCTCAATTTTATATTTTCAAAATCAAGTAGGTGCAGGTTACTAAGGTGTTGAACACGATCCGTAACACCCATTGCCTGGTGCAGTGCAAGCATTTGTGGTTACGTGCCATGGGTGTCTCCATGTGCTTATGCTGATGCCTGTGCTAAAGCATCAACCACTGTTAGTGCTGCAGCACTCACCCTGAAATGCCTGTTTATGTTGGCGATCGTGTGGTATGTGACCATAGAGAGGTTAAAGGAAAAGGTAATAGAAATGATTGAAGACAAAGAGTTTCCAAATGAATAAATAGACTGGGATGGCCTGGCTAAAGAAGAGATGTCTTGGGTGGGGACAAGCTAGTCTTCCAGAAAATCCTAAGTGACATTAGGAAAGGGACTTAACTCACCAGTATGAGGAAATCAAATTAAATTAGCATGTTTCAAAAAATTAAGAGATGTTATTTCTTTCATGGTGAACAGTTAACCTGTCAACTATATTGCCTTGAGATATTGTGGATATTAGAAGTTCCCATATTCAAAAATAACTAGGTAAAATCACAGCAAGAGGAATGGGCCCCTTGTGGACTGCTTAGGCTGCTGCAGCTGCTGTCTGGGATAAGATACTGATAGCTGCATTGCTGGGACTTGGTAGAGCTTGTCTTGAAACTGCCAGTGTGTGGCTGCACCACTTTTCTATAGGCATCTGCCATGAGTTGCTGTGAAAGACAGGATGTGGAGCAGATGAGCCTTTGGTCTTTGCAGCAAAGCCCAGTCTTACAAAGAGGGAACAGTATAAGCAGGTATCTGTTTGAACTTCTACCGGCCTGTCTCAAACAAGAAGGCAATATTTATCAGGAAAAAAATGAAGTGAGGCTCTCATGGAGAAATAACCTTTTATTAAGTGATATGAGAAATTATGAAATTAAGAAATTATCAAATTACTGATATGCTTGAGGAGAAGAAAAATCAGAAGTTTCAGGTGCGTAGCCTTTTCTTCAGGTATTTCAGTGTGATGAGAAATGTGATTTTTTGGCAAGATTTCCTGTTCTTACCATTCCAGCATACCTGTTGCTCTTACTTATTAGAAAGGAAGATTAGTAAGGGGGAAGGTTTGGGTTGGAAATGCTGCCTTGCAGAGTGTAAGCATGGTGGGGGACTGGGAAGCTAAGCTTTGTATATGATGAAAAAACAGGCTCTGTCTCTAATGAGAAAGAAGGCTTGTCTGTGGATTTCAGGCTTCCTAGATCTCTTTTTTTTGTAGTATGGGATTTGAAATCTTTCAAGTAACGAAGCTTAGAAGTGTCAATAGTGAAAAGGTGTCATTTTTTTTGTCAGTCTGGGACCATGTGTTCATTAGGTAGGTAAAACTCCCACAAAGAATAAATAGTGCAGCCAACTGTAACTGTGATTAGATAAAAACAAACACCGTCCTTGAGGGCTGCAACATAAGCACTGTGGAACAAGTTCTTTGTATCATGAATATTTCTCACTTCTACTGGTGGTGTTACAATTTCCTGATTTTTCTCTTAGTTTTTAGCAAGGGTCCTATGTTCTGACTAGGCATTAGTTGTGCAGTCTGTTCATTAAATGCTGAAGTACTGTTTTATATTAAATTCATAGTTTGTAGACACTTGAGTGGGATTTTAAAGCTCCTCTCTGAAAGCTTTAGGGATGTGCTTTATTTTTTCCTCTAAAATTTTCAGCACTGAAAACTGAAGTTAAAGCTTTACTAAGTCCAGTGCTTTTTAAAATGGTCTTGAACTATGGTACTGGAAAGAGCATAATATTAAAGAAGTTAGACAGCTGAACTTTTCTCTGTTTCAAAATGAAAAGTTTGAGGTTTTCCTCTTTCAGTTAATTACTGCCCAGAACTTTTCAATTGCTCATTTCATGGGTCATTCTATATTTACATGGTGTTGCCCTGGATTTTTTTGTGGTTTAACCATATAGTGAAACAGCAAATGTCAATACTAACTACAGATTACTTTGCCAATGTAAAATATACCCGTATTTATTCCTACCCCCTAATTTTTTAGCTATTGGCTTAGTTTGACTGATGTAAATCAACTCAGTAAGTTAACTCTCAGATTTTAAGGCCTTTTTTTAAAGAGGTAATTAGAGTGTTTTTAAGGCAGCTGAAGGGTTATAGTTTATATTCATGCACAGGCACTAGAATCAAAGTGAAAAATAGGTAGTGAATTATAAGCCTGAAACATAGGTACTGAATTATAAACTTGCAGTAGGAGAGAAGTGGCTGATGAAGAAGGACAGCAGCAGTAAGATCCTTGGCATCAGCCTCTGTTTATTGGGTTGCAGAGGATGTTGTATTTGTGTAGCAGTGGAACTCTTCCAAGGGCCATTATTGGAGGTGAATGAGCAAATCTTGGCTGTGGCAGCTGGTAGAGAGCAAGGACTGAAGTGTCCTTTTCCCAGAGTTTTCAGGCCTACAGCCACACTTCATGAAATTGGATATTTTTCTGCAATGGATGTCTAAGTATTTTTTTAACAGTATGTTGTTTTCAGCAGTTACAGTGATTACGGTGACCTTGCTGATGGAACCAATGCATTACTGCTTACACCACCAGAAGTTCAGATGCCTGGTGCTATGTGTAAGTCACAGCCAGTAGCTCAAGTATGTTTGCTCTGTGAAAGTTTCAGGAAAATATCAATAATCCATCAGAAGATAACACTGTTCTGTGAAAATATTTCACCTTTTGAAACTGGAAGAAAAACATTCAGCTACTTAAAACAACACTTCTGTTTTATTTTAGCTCAGTTGTAAATACTTCCCAGCGTAAGGTTTGTGGAAGCCAGTATGAAATAACATTTACTGGTGTCCATACATTGCCAAGTGAACAGTTAGTACTTTCAGCTACTTATAGAAGGAAAACCACAAAAAGAATCAAAGGTGACTCCTTGCTTAGGTGTATACATGGATATAAAGAAAGAATTTTGTGAATAGTTTGTGGCCAATTTTAATGGCTTACTAAAGCTTTTGCAGTATGAGTTGCCCTCACAGACACTCACAGAAAGAACTTTTTATTCCAGCTGTAGATAAGAGCAACTGGAGTTTTGGATTTTGTTTGAGAAGGATTGGTTTGCAATATAGATTTCCAGCATCACTACATTTGGTGTCTGAATGATAGCATAGACTCCACATTAAGAGTATACTCAGTCTTACAGTATTTGTTCTCTGGATTATTTTTTATGAACTCAATGAGCTGTACAATCTTTAAAATATGAAATAATTTGGAAGTTTTTGTTCTGCTTTCTTTCAGATAGGTAACCTGAAGAGTGTTTTATCTTTGGTCTGTTTTGTCAGTGTTTCAGTGAGTTACAGTCTTGGCTATGGTGCTGTTTGTCTGAGGAGCTATTACAAGTTACTTGGCTTTTTTTGTGATGGTGAGGGTTTTGTCCTGAACAGCTAGAATTTTCCATTCTATGTTTCTTGGTCACGGGAGTTTGCGTCTTGGCTGAAAAGAAGTGGGACTTTAGTAGAAAATCTGTAAGCTGACTTTTAGCAGGAAATTTGTCATACCTTTAATGGACAGAAAGTAACAGTGTCCAGTGTTCGCACTGTAGTACAGGACTGGTGACACATCATTGCAGAGCAGTGCCATATTTTATCTTTTAGGAGCTGCTTTCAAAATGGTTCATTTCCCCCATTTTTCTGTCTAAAGTTATCTCAATTCTGTATTGTATTCATCAAATCTTTCTTTTATCTGAGGTTTCATCTGCTCAGTTTTAGAGAGAACAGGCACTTCTTAAGAGTGAAGATAAAGACATTGCAATTAAAAGATTGCATGAAGAAGCAGACTTTTCTTTATAAAGGAGAAATGCCAACTGGTGGCAGTAGTGCTGGGTAACAGATGTCAGTCACATCCCAGGCAGTCAGCAATAGGGCAAGGGGGCACGGGCTCAAGCTCTGCCAGGGGAAATTTGAGTTGGAGATCAGAAAAAAATTCTTTACAGAGAGTAATCAGGCATTGGAATGGGCTGCCCAGAGAGGGGGTGGGTTCACCATCCCTGGAGGTTTATAAACTGAGATTGGACATGGCACTGAGTGCCATGATCTGGTAAATGGACTGCAGTTGGACCCAGGGTTGGACTTGATGATCTTGGAAGTCTTTTCCAACCCAATTGATTCTAGGATCACTGATGTGTGCGTGGGGCTGTGGGTAACGTGTGTTTGTTGGAATGGAGTCTGAGCTGATAGCAGAGCAAACTGAAAGGTACAGCACAGTGGTGGGCCAAAATGCATGAGGAAGAGGAAGGTATTCCAGGCTGAAGCTTTTCACACAAGCCTTTTCAGTGTGTGTAGTAGCAGAGGGAGGCTTGAAAGCCAGCACGGAAGAAAGAAATCAGCTTGCATTTGAGGAAAGATCTGACAGGCTTCGTAGGTGCAGTCACCTGGTCTGGTGTCTCACTGTACCTGTGTGCTCCCGTGGAAGGTGGGTTTGTGCTGGTCTGGGCAGCAGGCTAGAGGAGGTCAGGCATGGATACACATTCTTCTTGCCAAAGGTGGCAGAACTTGCAGTGAAGGAGGAATCTGCAAGGGGGCGGTGTTGAGGTTTCATATCTGGAAACATCAAGGCAACATTCATTGGAGGTGCAGATGTGCAGATCCTGGCAAGGCAAGCTGTGGTCCTGCTCCCTTTTGGTACTTCAGCAAGACACCCTTACTTTAACTGAGGCAGTCATCTCCTGGCATAGCAGGTGGGTCAGGTGTCCGAGGAAGTGTGACAGTTCTCACTTGGATGGACTTAAAGCTGCAGTGTAACCATCTTCTAGGCTGGGGCTCCAAGGCCAAATGCTGTGTGTGCTGCAGGGAGACAGAATTGCTGGCCTCAATGGCAAGCAGTGGCAGTTGCCACCCCATAGAATGAGACATACATTTATGTCCTAGGAAATGGACCAAATAAATGGAGACCATTGCCATGGTTTCTTTTTGTAGAACTGCAGCTTTCAGGTCAGTGGCTTAAAACTGCAGAACTCTCAGTTTTAGTGTCTGTAGTACAATGACAATTTCTCCTTCCAGTGGAGCCATGATTAATACTTTGTGTGCACTGTGCATTGTGGAACTTACTCTATGAAAAAGGGGACAAGGTAAAGATATTTTTTGATACTTTCAAAACTTAAGGCCTTTTCTAAAATGTGAGAACATCAAAATTATATTGGAACTTTTCCCATTTCTTTTCAGGACATATAAAACTTTCTTTGAAAGATCACATAATATAAGATTGCAGAGTATCTTATGTACTGAAGTACTGCTTCTTAAACTCCAGAGAGGCACAGGAAAAAAAGAAAATTAAAAGATGCCATACAAGAATGTAAGACCTAAAGCAGCAGAATAATGTATGGAGACATGAATGCTTTTGCTTTGGGTATGATGGACCAGACTAAACATTTTCTCCATTCTGGGAGACTGTCCTTGTCCTGGAGGTCTCTATTCAGCTTTTTTTTATATAGCTTTTGCAAAATTTAGCTAACAGAATTTCCCAAAATATTGTGAGTTAGGCAAGTCCTACAGGTCTAATTTGGCTCGTGTGGGATAGTTGTCATTCCTGTAATATTTTTCAAGTTGTCATTCCTGTAATGCTGACTTCAGGGAAAGCTAACACTTTTCTTACTGGGAGTGAGGACAAAGCCTGGGACTGCCTGTTTTTTAACAGTAGGAGTGGGAACAACAGCCTTCATACAACAGAGGATTTATTTCTTTCCTCTAGTTTTGAAATCTGTAAATTTGAGTTCTACAGAGTTTTTGAAGTCCATGTAGGACAGGCCCAATTTCTGACTTCAATTATATTGCAAAACTTGCACAAAGCATTAAATTTACTTTATAATGTTACTTTTTTACAGGTGCAGATTCACTCTACAGAAATAGTTTCAGTCTCAGTGACGAAAAGCTAAACTCTTCAACTGCATCTACTCCAAGCTTGCCATCTCCCTCAGTAACTCCATGTAAAGGTATACTTCTTTTTCACCACTGGCATTTCTTTCTAATCCTCAACTATATGGCCTTCTTTCTGTGACCCAGGATTTGCATGCTTGCATGGCCTTTTTTTTAAATAACAGCAAAACTAAGGATTACTTACTAAGTTGAGCATACTACAGGTCCAGGTATTATTGTCTGGATTATAAATGGCAGTGGCATGCTCTGTCTGCACTTCTTTGCAGGTGACCTGGAAATTCTTTTGGTTTTGAAACACTGAGCTAAAGAAAATTAGAGTTTTGTGGCTGATAAGGGTTAATTTTGATACTTACAGAACACTTAATTATTAACATCTGTTACTTCTTTACTGAAGTGACTAAGTAGCTTAAGTGTCCCACCTCACCATAAAAACACTTCACCTGAATGCAGGGGCAGAGGGACTCCTCTGAAGCCACGTGTGTGCACAATTGTTCAGATGCATACAGACCTTTGAGTGCTGACATGAGGCATATTCAGTAATTCCTTCCTCCTTTGAAGCTGTGCTGTTTCAAAGTGGCTTCTGTCTTGTATCTGATCTAACTTTCCAGGACAGCTTAACTTGGATAAATTCTAGACCAGATATATCATTAAATGAACACTGGTACCTATGTACTACACGGTGCTTTCATTACAACTGGTCTTCTCAGATGAATATTCAATAGCCTTTCATGTCTTTTCCACAGTGACCAGTCCCAAAAAAACAAGTTCAATGCTTTATTTTCAATTAGCATGACACAAGGGAGAAATAAGGAGCAATAGTTAATATGAAGTAGCAAAAAAGAGTTCAGTTAAACTGAAAGGAAATATTTGGCAAGGAATTACACAAAAGGTCAAGATGCTCTTCCTGATGAGAAGACAGAAATAAAGTTGGAACTGGCTTGGAATAGACCACAGAAATGAGATAAGGAAGCCACTTGCAGTAGAACTAAATTGAATGAAACCAGTCGTGTTCTCAGGAGTGAAAATGTAGGTAGATATTTGGTTCCAAATTTACGGTGTATGGGCCAAGATCAAAGGATCTGACAGCACAGCAACCCAGTGATACTGATGTGATTTTAAGAGGCTGAGATTTGAGTAGGGCTGGGACCTAATTGGGTGGGGTTTGATTAGGGCCATGCATGCAGTATCTGAATAGACGAAATGAGAGAGACAGCCACAGTAACAAGGACATGGATTAGCTGACATACAGCTTTTTTTTTCTTTATTTCAACCTCTGCTTTTTAATGAAACTGAACAAAGGATTTCTTTGTGTTGCTTCTGTCAAAAGGAAAACTATGAAAGCTAGAATTTCAATTTGGTCTACCCTGTTTTCTAAGTGCATTTGGACATTGCAGTAACCTTACTGAACTTTGCTGACAATAATCCACAGTGTGTTAGATACCACTGGAAATATTTGGGGGATTGTGTGGCTCCAGTGTTTCTTCTAGCCAGAGAAATGTGTCATGTCTAAGCAATATTGACTCTCATTTTGCAGCAAAGCTTGGAGATACAAAAGAACTGGAGGACTTCATTGCTGATCTTGACAGAACACTAGCAAGTAAGTAGATTTTTGCTAGTAGGTTGCATCTCACTTCCTACTGACAAAGAGTGACAAAAGCCAATGTATAGGGGGAGAGCAAAGGGTAAAAAAGAAATAGTTTATATAATGTAGTTTCATTTTAATTTGCTAGTCCTATGGATCTTTATGTGGATAAGAAGATAAAATAGACTAAATTCTGATCTTTGCCTGAATGTTCAAGGCATGCATTTTAGCTTGTGTGAAAAAGGCTGAACTCAATGAACCCCTGTCCCACCTCTGAGGCAACTGCAATTCACACCTCCTTGACAGTAAATAGATCAAGGAAACTTCACTTTCCTAAATATTCGAAACTCAACTCAAACTGGGGATTTGTTCCTTCATTGAAAAGCTAAATAATATGAGGAGTAAACATAGGTGAGGAAAATTTTTTATTCTAGATTTTTGTTTATGAAAGAATTAAGGAGCAGATATCTGTATCTATTGACTTAAACTAAACATCAAAATCCTGTCTGTGCTTTCTTTACCAGGAATAGAATTTAGATCACTTTTTCTCTCACTATCTAGAAATTGTATCTTCCAGTTAAAATAATGGATTCCTCATTATGATTTTTTTTATGGAAAAACAACAATATCAAAACACTGCCTATTGCCAACCATATACTCTGCCTATTCTTTTTGCTGCTTCTTCTGCTGTTGTGGACATAATACTATTTGTTTTGTGTTTTGGAGTGGGATTGTTTGTTTGTCTTGTGTGGAAGTGGGCTATAGAGCCCAAACCAGCAAACTGTAAGTTTAGGCCTAAACTGCAGCATAAACAAAGCCCTCTCTATCTATGAACTGAGAGTTTTGTGCATTCATTAGATATTTTCCCTGTCCTGTATTTCATGAAGACCTGAACTTAATTCAAGACACCTGTCCTCATGAGCTTTCTACTCCCCTGCTGTCTTGTATCTTAATCCTGGTTTCACTT
>JAWWEV010000001.1:57882010-57902868 GCA_035583235.1 Hafferia zeledoni | reverse complement strand
TGAACTTAATTCAAGACACCTGTCCTCATGAGCTTTCTACTCCCCTGCTGTCTTGTATCTTAATCCTGGTTTCACTTAAAATATATTTCTAGTTGCCTGCCCTCAGTCATGGATTTATACTTGAGCTAACTCCATCTTTACCACTGAGTTTTAATTGACCACTCTTCTGAAAAAATATCTGAGTTCTTGGAAGTTTGTGTAGGAAAATGAAACCCCAAACCAGTGAATATTTACATTGCTGTATCTTGCACAGCCATGTTGCAGTTAACTCAAGTATGCCTGTAGCATACCAGTTTCATTTTTTCCTTGCAAGGCACATCAAAGATGAGGGCAGGAACTACCACCTGCTCTAGTGGTTTTGTTGGTTTTGTTTGTTTGGTTGGGGGATTTTTGTTTTGTTTTGGTTTTGATTTTTATTGCCCCAACTAAGCAAGTCTCCAGTGATCTCAGAAGAGTCTCACTTGTACAGTGTCACTCTACAATGAGTGGGAGGTCCAACTTCCATCTGATTTTTGATATCCTCATATCTTTGAGTTGTATTTATATACTTGAGGTTACATAGAACTTGGTACAGATACCTTTTCAAGCCTAGGGCGCTTGTTAGAACAGTTTTTGCACACTAGCATTTCAGCTTTCATGTTAATTAAAGAAAGATACATAATTTGCCTGTGGGGCAGTCTAGCAACCTGGGTGGAAATGGGTGTCTGGTATGTCAACAGCATGCAGTCTTATTTAATATAGAACATAATGATCTTTCTTTTTTATTTTCAGGTATGTGAAATCAATCTTTGGCATTGTGCTTGCCTGTGAGTGTCCTCTGAGATAAGTGACATCAGTCACTGAGAACTGCTGCCCTTGTCTGGTAACTTTGCTCCCCAAGATACTCACCTTCTGAACATAACCTTTGTAAACTCCTACAAGTATTTAACTGTGGCAATATCAGTCTTTTTATGTTGCAGCAGATGGAATAAAATAACTTAAATGTTACAGCTGTATTTTGCTTTAAAATATAGTTTAAATTGTAATTTAAAGTTGCTTTTATGCAAATATATTTGTAATTTTATATAGTTGAGAACTTTAATGCTTTTTTCCATTATAATATATTTTTGTATGCAAATAAATTCTGAACTGAAATCCGGATGTCTGGAAGGTTCCTATGTACATGAGAACTCTGAAACATAACTACAAATTAAACTCTTATTGAAAAGAACATGCTTTAAAATATCTTGATAAAAGTGTATTTCCTGTTAGGCAAAATTCGTTATACTGGTTTTATGTGATTGCTTAAATAAGAGAATTTTGTACTATGTCAAATTAATGCAATCAGAAAAATAATAAAATTGGTCATACTGTTACTTCAGATTTGCTTTAAGACGAATCAATAGCAGTGAGTTATTAGAGATTTGAACAATAACACCTATTTTAAACCTTATGTAAAAGCTAGTTTTAAAATCACAGACCATTTGACATGAAGGACTAATTGGGAGGTCAGACATTCAGGCCCAGCAGTTTAAATGTATGGAGGTCCTGTAGTGCCAAGAAAGTACTTAAGTGTCTGGATGTTTCTTATACCAGACCCTTGGGTCCAGAACAGTCAACCACTCTCAAAAGATGGTGTTATGCTGAAAGAGGGACGCTTAACTCATATTTTCACAAGAAACCTGATTCTTTCCATATGTATTAGGCACTGGAGATGTCATTATGAGCTCTCCTCCAGCTGCTGCAGGCATTACACCTGGCTCTGCTGGCTGAGCTGTGCATACAGTTGCTCTCCAGTCTGTTCAGGCCAAGTGAGCTGGGCTTGTTTGAGCTCCAGCTCTTATTTGGACCAAAGCAGTCTCATGACCAGTTGCATGAATGGCTCAGTTATTGTGCCCCCATGGCCTGTTATCTTTGCATGAGTTTGGAGTGTTGATGTACCTGTGGCACAGCTACCAACCAGCTGTTTAGGAGACCTTAAAGGAGGGATTTGGACCTGCCTTCTGCAAGGCGGGGAGAACTTATTCTGACTTTCCTAATGGGAATACTGGAAGAATGGTGCAAATCCATCTGCCTGGTTTTCAGATTTCCTAAAATTCAACCAAAATATTTGAGTCATATTAAACACCATATGATTTTTTTTTTTCTATTGTATTCATTGGCAAGAAAAAGAAATTCTGAACTGAATACATTTTAATCATTCTGAAACAACCTTGATGGGGTTGTGTGGGTTCTTTTCTTTCAGGCAGAAGGGCAATGTCAAGTGGAGGCGGGTATGGTGGAGTCTGTTTCTGAAGACTAAAAACTCCTTTCAGCATTTCCTACTGCAGATTCCACTGGTAAATTGTCCCTTAAAATAGAAGTGGAGTAAACTGATTCAGGAGGGAAAAGTTTCATGTTTGCTGTAGGTTCACTCAGATCTGTGAAGGAAGGTGGGATGGTTCAAGTTTGAGAGAGTGATATACTTCTCCTTTCTCTGGAAGCTTCTCAGGAAACCGATTGTTAGTGGAAATTCACTGCTACTACACTGTAAACATATAGGAGAAAATACTCCTTTTTGCTGCCCCTGTGGGCTGGCCCTCCTCTGCCATCCCAGATGTGAAGGGATATGTTGCTGTGCAAAGCCAGCAAGGGGCATTCCTCTGGCTGGAGTAGGACTTGCTGTTAAATGTAAACATGCTGTGCCTTTCAGCAGGAGCTAAAGGAAGGGGAACCAGCATAGTAGAGACAAGCTTGTGCTTCTCTTTTAAGAAACGTCATTTGCATAAGGCATGTTTTTAAAGCTGTTTGAATAGCAACAGTAGTTTTGGCTGGTTTTCCACATTTTAATGCTTGCCATTAGTGTGCACTGTGGGGTGGTGGTGAGTAGTGGATGATACCATCCTGTAGGCAGAATATTCCCAACTTTATGTGGGTTCAGTAAGCCATGAGGTTTCAAAGGAAGCCACTTCAAGTGATCATGAAGTGGGGGGAGATGGACAGCTGTTTGCACCTCTGTTCTTCAGGTGGCAGAGGTTGGAGGCATTGAATATGAGTTTTCTGCTTTATTTCTCTATGTTCAGTTGTTGCTTGATCCTATTGAATACTCTGTGCCTGTAATGAGTATTTAAAGTTGGATGTCTCCCTTTATTGAATGAAATCACCAAATTAGTACAGTACTTTGGAATGGCAGTACTTTGTCGTTGCAGACACCCAGTGTTAAAGATTTTTCCAGTATAAGCAAAGGTTTAAGGCAAGGCATGTTCTTAATTTTGTCTAATGTCGGTTGGTGATGGAATTGGGGATTAAGTCACCATCTGCTTGGGTTTTTTAATCTTATATGCATGAGCAGGTGGAGACTTCTTGCTTATACAGCCCATCTGGAGATCATTGGCTGCAGAATCTGGGAGTGTCTTCTGTGGAGCTGTTTATCTGAATTCGCCCCTGTTTAAGTTCAATTTTGTACATCTTGCTGTGTCAGAAGACACTAAATGTAGATGTCATTTCACTGAAGTATGCTTATGACTTCTGATTACATATGGCATTGAAAAATGCGTTGCTGGAAAAAGTTCTGTGATACTCTATCCCCAGTGAACACTGCTGGAGACTGCACTGTCCTAATGGGCCTGGCTGACTTTTTAATCCTTGTTTTGACCTCTGTCTCGTGCTGTGATGCTGAATTTGAATTCAGAAGAGAGTCTCAGCACTGTCATGCTAACACCATGCATCCAGAAATGGAAACAAGGAGCTTAGACTAAGCAGATGTATTGCCACAGCTTCACGTGTGTGAGGTGAGGTGCAACGATTACTTCCACGTATGCTCCCTACCTACTGCAAATTCAAGGTTAAATGGATTAGTTTAAACCTCCATTACTGAGGCTTGAGTTAATGTATCTTATCTTGGGTTTGCTATTGACTGTGTGTGTCCTTGGTGCCATTGCCCAGGCTCAGCTGATGTGTGGTAACACATTATGCCTGGTAACCTTAATAAGGGAGAGATAAGATAAAGGAGAGATTTATGTGTTTCCCCTGGCTGCACATACATCTGTGGCCACTATTGATGCATTGACTGCCAGGTGGGTTTTTGGGAGGGAGGAAAACTTGTGTTGGCAGTGACGGAACTTATAGGGAAGAGCTCAACCCCTGCTGGCTCCCACAGCCTGTTGTCTTGGTGTCTCCTCCCCTCCTTCATTACTGTGACTTGCTTTTCAGTACACCCCTCATGGGTCTGTGTAGAGGAGCTCTGGAACTCATCTCAGTTGACTCGGGTGGACCCAGCTGACCATCCGAGGGGTATTTGCACCACACTGGAGCCCATCCTATGTGAGATTTCATTTATCTGGAGGTGCCTAAATGTGCTAGACATGACATTTGCTAGACTTTTGGAAGGAAACTTCCAATGTTGCAATATTTGGAAGCAAAGCCAGTATGACTGCAGCAGCTCTTGAACTTAATCCAGCTCTGCATACTGACAGCATGAACTCCATATTCTCAGTGGAGACAGATTCTGTTTTCTGTGTTACTTTCTACATTACTGACTTCAGTGCAGCCTGGCTAACAGCTCTAGCTGTCTAAATAACGTCACAAAAATGTAAGATGATCCTGGCTGCTCTATCTCATCAGTTTAGAGTTGTAAACCAGATCTTTTCAAGGTCCTTTTCTTTCTTATTGATTCAAAACTGTCAGTTAAATGCTTTAGATTGACCTGTGAGATTAAAACAGGCCACTCAATACAAAAGGACCCAAATGCTTTGGTAGTGTTTGCTTTTTCACACCTAGGTTTTGAAAGCTAAAATGTTTACCTGTTCATCTTTTAGGAACTACAGACTGGAGGTCTGTGCCTCAGTTCTCCCAAGGTATCAGAGCTCGCTGGTTTCTCTGGGAGGCCTGAGGATGCTTAAATGGGCTTTTCAACTGTAAGTGCATTCTCCATAGCCCACGGCTGTAACACAGATTGCCATCCTTCGGTTCTGTTGATATAATGTGTTTCAGATCAGGATTTAATTAAAAACATTGCCCTTGTCTCAAAATAACCTATTGCAGTATTCTGATAAATATTCAGCCTTCACAGTCCAATAAAGGAAACCCTGCTAGTGTATCAGATCACGTCATGATTGTTTTCACCTGCTTTAGGCACCTACATGAACCACTGAAGTTCGGGTGTTGCCCTTGGCCCCTTCAGTAGCCATTACAGGCAGGAGAGGGAGGCTGAATTGTCCCCTAATGATGGCCCTTTGCTACAGACCATACTGTCAAAGGCTACAGTTGAGCAGATTTTTCACCTGGGCTTCTTAATCCACTGACCAAAGAAAAGTGAATGTGTCAAAATAAACCTGCCTACAACTGGCCTCAGAGTATAACAAAGAGCAGAGGCAAAACTACCCAGCTGGCTCAGGTTACCTGTGTTTGGGGCTTTGCATCACATTGTTCAAGCACAGAGCCTTGCTTTGGCCCTGGGCTTTGGGGCATGGCACTGCTGGGGCATGTGGGTATTTGCTGGGACCACAGTCTGGGCACTCAGCCCACAGGAGATGCCACAGGATAAACCCATGGGAACTACGTGACATGAAGCAGAAGTGCCAGAACAAGCTGGAGGAGAAACGTACTCCTCCTTCTCACCACTGCACTGCCTGTGGTTCCCAGTGTCAAGCAGGGTGAGAAGCTCCAGTGACCTCACGGGTCAGAACCAAGGAAATGATGAGTTGTCTCAGGTTGGTTCTTGGGTTTCAGTGCTGACCTACAGATATTTGCCCTTTGCGCACCCTGAGAGCACACTCTCATCTTTCATTGCTCTCTGGCAATGCTCGGCATCCACAGCCCAGCTAAAGTGCCTTACCTCTCCATGCTGTGCTCAAAGTCAGGTCAGCCATGGTTGTATAGAAGGACGTCTGGAGCCTTTGTTTTTGATTTGCTTTTTGGTTTGTTGGTGTGGGCTTGGGGGTTTTTTTGGTGTGTGGTTGTGGGTTTGTTTTTTGTTTTGTTTTTTAATAGTATTCTAGGTCTCTACCACTGGCTATCTCAGCTGCAGAAGATTTCTAGGGTAATTATCCATAATGTGTGGCTTAGTGGTTGAGGACTGAATGGGTGCCATGGAAGTCTATGGCAAAATTTGCTGGTTAGCTGGGATTTAACTTTGTGTGAGTACTTAGCTGGGCTGGTGGCTACATCAGGGTTCCAGAAAGTCTTAAAAATTTGATGTGTGTCAGCTTTCTTGTGCAACACAAATAGGAGCTTCTGAACACTATTTAAAACACCACAAGAGACCTTTAGCTTAATATCTAGGTAAAAATGGAATGGGTGGTTTTGTTGTCTGCTGATTTTTCTCCATCTCTCTGAGAAGCAGAGTGGTACATGAAGGTGGATGGGACTTGTCACCATTCCCCCTGTGGGACTTGGCAGCAAGGTTGTGCTAAGTGCTTATATCCACAAACATTTTGCACTTTCAAGCTGTGATTTCAGTAGACTCTCATGCAGAGTTAAGCTCTGTTCTTGACAATCTGCCTCTGTAGACTGGTTCTCAAGGCTGTGTATAGTTTAGTAGTTTTATGCTCTTGGAAAACTGATTTTTGAGTAGTAGCTTTATGTTTATTTATGTGTAGAGTTTATGATGTGAGACAAAATACATGTTTTTCTTAGAGGCCAAACAGAACAGCTCAGCTCTAAGTTTCCAAATAGCATCCCAGAATATTTATTTTGTTGAAAGATGATGCAACATACTGCTAATACAACAGTAATTACTACATATTAACAGCTATGCATTTGCTGTCTCAAAGCACTTTGGCATGCTCTAATAAATACCACTTTAAAGCACAGGGCAGATTTCCCCAGCTTGCAGCAGCCCTAATGTAGAGAGAGAGGTGAAAGTCTGGTGCTTGGCCAGAGGAGGCTGGTTATGTCCATCAGTGCTCCAAAGCTGATATTAATGCTGAGTTTAGGATTAGGGCCTCTTGCTCACAGCATTTCACCTTTAAATAATCTTGTGGGAAATGTCTTGCTATAACAAGTATCTGACATTCCTGAGCCCTTGTTAAGAGAACCAACCTGGTGGAGTTTTTTCTGAGCTTGCTACTGGCTAACTCCAGTCTTTGTGGAGTTCCAGAGGGAAGTTATGAAATTTCCAGAGGCTTGTCCAAAACCTATTAGTATTCTTGTTCCATGTTTCCAGAAATACATTTCATTAGGGATCATGTGTTTCTTTACACCTTCACCCACTAAGAGGATATAAAGAAATAAATGGTCCCTGATGAAATGCATTACTGAAATGCATCTTCACCAACCAACACAAAATGCCATCCATGAACCCTTGTCTTCCCTCTACTTTCTTTTGTATCTAGCAAAAACTGTCCTTACAGTGCCCCCTTCTCAAATTGGACCAAAAGATGAGCATTACAACCTGTCTGACAGCTGGTCCATCTGTGAAAAGGGAAGAGGAAAAGAAAGAGACACAGCCAAAGGTTGTGAATTTCTTTTCCTTCTTCACCCGCTCAACATTCACATGGTCTTTGGGAAAGAGCTCCAAGAGGACATGAGCCCCTTGCTGGTGGCCTCAGAGGTAGAAAGCAGGCAGAGCCAGAGCTGAGCTAAATGAGACTCTGCTCATCTCTCCAGGATTATAAGTCTCCTGTATCCCAGCTGGCCCCATCCCTCTTGGTTGTGGAGCCATAGAAAAACTGTAGAAGTGTGCATAGATAGCAAGCATTTAGACTCATGTCCTGGATTGTGGCCTTCCACAGCATCATCAGTGCCTTGTTATGTAATGAGGGACAGCAACTCCTTCATCCCATCACTTCTTGATGGCCAAATGGGGCTGTGGGGCAACCCTGCTCCTGTCCCCTGCTGTCATGTCTGGCTCAGCTGCAGCCTTGCACATGCCTTGGCTATGCTAGAGCAGCAGCAAACAATGGAAGACAATAAAATAAGAAAGGGGCTTTATGTGTAAGGGTTTTCTGAGATCCAGTTTCACACTTTCTCTCCTGGCTCATGCAGTTTTCTGTTTCCCGTGTCTGTTTAGAGAAGTGTTTTAATGCCAAGATTTTTAATTAATGTTCTTTCACCCTGATGAGAAAAGGTTTAGGTTTACACTTGGCTCTTAGAGAGAGGAAATCTTGGCAGGTCCACTTGTGCATGGTTTGTTTAGCACACTGAATAAAAGTGTAGGTTTTTGCCATCAGAGACTTAAGCTGCTGAAAGATACATGTAGGGGCCATTCTAACCTGTTAATATATTTGAGTTTATGTGTAAATGAAACAATTCTTTCAGGTGATTTACCCATGTTTGATATGAGAATCCCCTCAGCTTCCCTAAATAGTTGTGCTGCCTTGGGAGCTCCATGGTCTCTGGGCCACTCTGCCATGGAGATTTTTCACCACTGCTGTGTCCATAAGGCCCAAATCCCTCCAGTCCCATACAGAGAGATACCTGGGTGGCTTCTTTGACTTGAGAATCTTTCCAGCTCTTAATAAATGTTAATTGGGAGTCTTTGAGACTCCTTTGAGACTCATGCTGACCCATGATGGTCTTTCTCATTGTGTCCCAAAGATGACCTGCAAGTTGGCTGCTGAGGAGGCATTCCTTTAGCTCCAGCTAGGACCATCTTTTTCTTCATCTGGTCACCAGCATTGCTAGAAGAGAATGAGACCAGAATATTCTCTTTAAATTCCCAACACCCTCAGATTATTTCACTCCCACAGGGGTGCAGTTGGCCTCACTAGAATAGGTTACTTCTTAAGAAAAGATACAATTCTGGAAAAGATCACTGGTGAAAGAAATAATGCCTATTTTCTCTCTTTTTTCCTGTCCTGTAATGTCAAATCATCTCTATTCAACATCTGCATTTAGCAGCACATTTCAGTTCTGCCTCACTCCTAGGTGAAAAGCCTTGCTAGAGTGTGTTAAAATCACACTTCCCCACAGACCTTGGAGCAGCTATCTTTGTGAAATGCTCGTGTGCAAATGCTCCCGTCCCTCAAGCCCAAAGATGAGAATCAAAGCTTTGGCACAGAGTGGGCAGAGGAGTGTGATGGTCCTGAGCAGAATGTGAGCGTGTGGGAGTGTAGGAACGTATTTTGAAAACACTCATTGTACACAAAGACATTCACAAAAACACCCAGAAAACTCTGTAAGAACTGTGTGGCAGGGAAAACCCCTACCTTTCTTCCCAGATCATTCAATTCTACTGTGAGACACAGTCACCTTAAACGGGCACCTAAAGAGAGACAGATTTTACCCTTATTGGACTCTCTTTCCCTTAACCCTGAGGGAAAAAGGTACCCAGCAGTATCAGCAGCTCAGCCTTCATCTTTGGGAGGATTTTCTCCCACACAGTTTTCTACAATTAAGAGCACTGGCACAAAGGTATTGAAATTTGATATCCGTTGTTGGGTTTTTTCTTTTCTTTGTGATTAAATGGTTCAGCTTCAGAGGATGGGCCCTGGGTGTATGTGCTCCTTTATTCATCCCTATCAAAGATGGAGATGGAGGGGAAGGGAACGAGCACTCAAACAGCAGGTGGTCTTGACTGGAAAAAATTTAAATATTTAAAATGTCACATCAGTTTTAGTATTTCTTTACTATGACACATCCACAACAGCTCACATTAATTTCTGGAGTCTATGGACTCCTCTCTAAGACTACAACAAGTTTTTGTGGCAGTGATGGCTGGACCATCTGCCACTCTTCCCCAGTCCTCATGACTGAGTGGTTGAACATGAAGGAGCCATTCAGGTAACCTCAGCATCTGCAATTGTGCTTTCCCAGTGACCTTTCAAAAAACGGACTTTTTTTGACTGAAAATAAATTTTACATTACCAAGCCAAAGAGGCAGACTGCCCTATGCATTTTGAATAACATCTTTGTTTTGAAATGTCCCTTGGCTCTCATGTAACAAAAGCCTGACATTAAAAAAAAAATGTTTTAAATTGGTTCTGAGTATTGGCTGACACTCAAAATACAATAGGAGAGCTGAGCGTCTGTGTTATCTTGTGACATGCTATCGTTAGCACCTCATGAAATGAAGAGGTGAGAGAATAAAAACACTCAAACACTTTCTTGAGCTACTTTTTTATGTAGGAATTTTCACTTTCAGGGTGCCTCTGTTTCAAACTTTCCCTGTAATGACGCGTCTAGACTTCTGACGGAAACATTTTCAGGCGGCTCTAATTTCTCAGGCTGCTTCTCTCTTTCCACCCAGGGGTGAGCATTTGGGGCGGTGATGACGATATCCAAAATGGGAAACAGACTGTGAATTGAGCCAGTTCCTCCTCCCTTTGGGCTTTGGCATGCACAGATATACATATACATAAAAGCTTGGCCTGAAAAAAGGAGAACTCAGTGGCAGAGGTGAAGCTGCAGAAACAGGGAAAGGGTAAGGTAGGAACTTAAAGGATGCCAGGTTGTGATGATTTGCTTCCTCAACTTCTGCCATGCAACAGAGTTCTCTGAAAAGCTTTACCATTACACGAGCTGCTGTGTCTGCACACAGTACCATGCTGACAGACTGGAAACTGGGATCCCGAAAGTGCAATTCCTGTAATGTAAAAGTACATTTGCAGTATGTGTCTGTTAAACCACTGATAGAATTTCAAATGTTTCCTCTACAGTTTACAGACCAGTTCTTAAAGTCAACCCAGTTCTGTTGTGTCTTTTGAAAGTAATAAATATCTTCAAGCAAAATAATTGTTCCTGACTTCTGTGAGAGCCAAATGGCAAGATGACAGACCTGCCAGCCTTGCAAATGTATTTTTTTATCAAGAAGGAACACTACTATGTGGTAGTAATGTGTGGTTGCAAACTGACTGCGCTAAAGGGAGAAGACAGGAAAACCAACTTCTCTTAACTTGGCTCAGAGAAGGGCTCAGCCTCTCATTTTGCCTATTCTGTGGCATTTCTCCAACTTCTGTGTGGTTGAACTTTTATTTTTTTCCCCATAATCAGACTGATATCATAGGGATTTGCATGGAAATGGATGCCTTCAGCTCTTCTCAGTTCTGGAATTACAACAGTCTCTTGTTCCTAATGGAAAAAAGGATGTAAAATCTCCAGACAGCCTCAGTTCATGTGGTGAGTGATTTGCTATCCTATATGCAGAGCCTTCATCTAATTTCATGAATCCAGAGGAGAATTAGAAAAAAGTATATGTATATGTGGTATGTGCATGTATAGATGTTCATCAGGTCCGTGTTCCTCTGCTGCTTCTGTTTGCAACCCCTATGGGACTTTGTTTCTGTCACCTGGGTTGTGTGAAGAAAAGACCCCAGGATCCTGAAGGTGTTTGGTACAGTGTCCAGTCTTTTTGGGGGTTAACTTGCTCTCCAAATTCTGAAGGGAACCATTCTCCCTCCATCTAGCAGTAAGTGAAGGGAAGTTCAGGAAATGGTAGGACTGGCAGAATGAAAGGCCACTAAAAGCCTTGTGCCCTCTGGGTTGTGTACCCTCATTTGGAACCATCAAAGGAGGGCTGACAGGAATGGGTCCTGAATCACATTCAGATATGCCAGGTGGATGGATTATAGTGTTAATAATAACGTCATCCTCCAGGGGAAAGAAGCTGATGGATAGCCCATGTGTGTCTTGCCCCTTCTGGCATATTTACTTCCTTGCCAAAGCGTCGGGAAAAATAAACTGCTTTTAATGGAAGCTTGCCCAAACAACACCCAAATACTGACACAAGTCTGTTGCGTGGCAAGATTGAATCAACCTGGCTTGTTGGCTCACTTCTTCAGAAACCAAGCTACAGTCCAAACTGTGAACAACTTGAAGTGTCATGCTTCCACCTGATGCAATTTGAAGCAGCTAAAGCAGGAATGTGGACCAGAGAGCCAGCTCAGTAAAAATCAAGACCTGCTTTAACAGCAAATTATGTATTTTCAGCTTACAAAGGCTTGGCTTCAGACTGGGTTTTTTTGTGTTTGGCTCAGTATGTGCTTTAACCAGAGCTGAGAAAGCTGCTGACTGTGTACTCTGGAACCTCAGCCACCTGAATGAGAAGCTGATGACTTACTGCCAGCATCATGCTCAGACTTACTGGCTGTGGTGTAGTCATGTTCAAAAGACACTGATCTCCTGTGCCTGACCCGATGTGAGAGTCTCACCCCATCTGCAAGCCAAATTAACCTGAGTCCTTACCAGTTCTAAGAAAATGATGGTGGTTTAAAATAATGAGTTTGACATGGGTCCTTTTCCTGGGCACATGAGCTTGAGTGGATAATTTTTTCTCCTACACACACACAGGTGCTCTCTGTTCGCAAACCTGCAGAAACAGTGGCTTCCATTTGTGTCTTTTTGGTAAGCTTGCAACCTTGAGGGGTACGAGCTGCTTCAGTGAAAGGAAATAGAGAGTGCTGAGGGGTGTGTGTGGAGAAATCATGTCTTTTCCTTGGGAGTGCTGGAATTGCCTGATATCTGGGGCTTTTTGACAGCTGGGTCTGCAGGAGCTGTGAGAAGGAGCACTACATGGATGCAGGTTTCTCCTTGCCTCCACCCTGATGTGAAGGGTGTCTGAGGAGTGTGTCCTCCCCAGGGGGACACGCCTTGCAGGTGCTGAAATCCACTCCCAGGTCCAGCAGCAAGCACAGAAAAAGGGTGTATTTTCACATGTGTCAAAATTAGGGACAGGAAAATAGTATTTATTTGTGTAGTACGTGTAGGTGCTTTCTGGCTTTCTTGAGAGACACCCTCTTTCCACTCTCCCCCTCAGTCTATTTTCTCTTCTCTTCTGCCTCCTGTGCACCCCACTTGTCCCTGCAGTCTCCCCCTTGCCCCTGATGAGTTAGTGTGGCTCACAGGAATCAGGGCTGGCACACTCCTCTGCAGCTGGAGGGATCGGTCTTGGCAGCTGCCCAAGAGCCAGGGTGGTCCTCCAGGCACCTGAGTCACTGCTGAGGGACACAGTGGGCAACCACATCCCTCCTGGGGAGCCCAACTGCTCCAGTTTGAACTCCGGCTTCTTCCCATCTCTTTCCTATCCTCTTTTGGGTTTTAGGATTCAGAGAGGAGGAAGGGCTCTCCGTAAGGGACCAGGGCTGCAGACAGATGTCATGATGACCCAACTTGCCACTTACCAGCTGTTCTGCTTGGGAAAGGCAGTGTGGATATTTTTCTTCGCCTGGACAGCTCAAATGGTGTTGCTCTGGTGTGACTCAGGAGTGACTGACTTTGCCTGAAATAAAGACGACTTGCAGGAATATATCCCTCTTCCAGAAGGAGGTGACTCACTGGAGATGTGCCTCCTCCATTTTTGGGTGCAGTCCCCAGCTGTGATTCCCTCTGGAGCCTTTTTTGTGTTTCTTTCACACCAAAACACATGTTGCCTTTGAGAAGAGAATTTCTACTTCCCAGGCCAAATTCTGCTCCCAGGTAGTGCTTGTGGGCCAAGTTGCTCAGTTCCCTGCCTACCACAGTACAGTGTTGCTGCTTCTCATCCCTGCCTGAGCATCTAGAGCCTGGTGAGGACTGGTGTGGCTTGGCATGTTCTGTTTCCAGTGAGCCCTTGGTCCAGAGCTGCCTCTGATCTGATCTGGGCTGCAGAGGGCCCCAGACTGGGACCTGGGGCTGTTGTGTTGATGTGATGGGGCAGCACTGATGGGACAAGACTAACTTATGTAACCTACTCTGGAATGATACCTGGAAACATGGAAAATCCTGCAGAAGGAGGAAAATATAATTATAGTTCTAAGAGTACATGAAGGAGACTCCAGCTAATGGAGACCCTGGTCATCTCCAATGTACTGCATACAGGAGATTTAAAGCAGCAGCTTATTTTGCTAGCTCTGATTCTGCACACTTGTTTGACTTTACGTAATTACAATTCAGCTAATTGTGTCTTTCTGGATAGTTGATCTGAAAATTAATTTATAGCATACCTTACTGCCTTTGCTGAACTTTTTGTGCTATGTCTCCTCATTTTTATCTTCTGACACTCAGTCTCTAAGGACCCCTGCTCCTGCCTGAATAACATGCTAACCTTGGAAACCAGATGCTACTTCTTTTAGTCCAAGATCCCAAATTTCCTCTGGCGAAAGCTGATATCTTCTTAAATCCTCTGAGTCCAATATAAACGATTTTCTGGACTTGAAAACATGAGGCTGCCTGTGGATTTGGCCCCAAGCTTCTCCTCTTCCATTTTTGACCAGAACACCAGAAATGCTCCAGCCTCTTCATCAGTTGCCTTGGACTTTAAGGCATCACAAAGCAGGTAAAAAAGCTCTCTAGAACTCCCAGCAGCCCAGCTGTAAAATGCCCCAGCCAGAACCAGTTTGTACTGATTTAGCAAGACTTTTTGTTCAAGTGGAAGGTGTTCCTGCTCATGGCAGGAACAAGATGATCTTTAAAGTCCCTCCCTACCCCAACAGTTCTATGGTTCTGTGCTTCAAATCACATGCAGCCTGTTGTTGCATTCACCATAAATACGAAGAAATGTCCCTCACAAACTTCCCAGAAGGTCAAGAGCTGCACTGTTGTCTCACACAAGCCCCCAGATATATTTGTGTCAATGAGGCTTCACAGCTTAATCCAAGCTGGTAAATGTAGAATGACCTTCTGTGAGTCCTGCCCTGTGTATTCCTTCACGATGTTACCAGGTCCTTGATTAAGTGCTTTGCCAGAGGTGAGATACTTGTCCACCTGCAAACACAGGGGCTGAAAAAGCTCTTTGGTGGGGAAGGGGGAAGAGTCTGCTGATGGAAGACTTGGTGGTATAATTATTGTTTTTCTGTTTTTTACAGGGAGGAGCAGCGGACAATTGCATCCTGTCTGTGCTCTTTGTATGGCATTACAAAATTAGAAAGTTGGTTTTCAATGAACATGAAATTACTGAAGAACAGAAACTGAAGTGCCATAAATAGCACTGGGCTCTTTGAAGCCACAAAGAGGAGACTGTCCTGCTGGGAGATGCCAGGCCTGGGAACACGGGTTTCCTTTGTTTGTATGCCATTATGCAGCAGCTGGTGTATGTTGAGCACAACTCCCAGATTTGCTTGTGCCACTAACTCAGCACAAAGAGCAAACTGTGACTGCCTGGGAGTGGTGGCCAAGAGAATTCTGAGTCCTTCAACCCACCTGGCTCAATGGGGCAATGGTCTTCTAAGGCTATGTATGGTATGCTAAAGAACATGTCTGTAAGTAAAATTTCATCAAATTACTTGAGAGAAATGTTTTTGTTTTGTCTCAGGAGGGATAAAAAAATCCCAGTTCTTTCCCTGAGGAGTTACAGCTAAGTCGCCAATGTCCTTGTCACCCTTGTGAGTGGGGTTTGCAATGGGGATGGTGGCAGCTAATGAGAGCACCACCTGTAGGTTGCCCATGCCTCCTGAAAACAGCATTTCAGTGCTCTGTTGTTGCTCCTTGGCTTAAAATGCAGCTGAGGAAGCTGATGGGGTTAATCCTGAACCCAGCTGAAACCTCTCCATGGATGTACCTCAAGGACAAATCATGGGGAACTTTGGTTGCAGAAGTTGAAAATGAGAAATGAGAAAATTGTAGAAGCCTATTATGTTTTACCTGGTGCAAATGCATGTCTTTGGGGAATTGAGATCCCATCCTACATCCCTGTCTGCTTTCTGGATGTGAAACTTGGGGCTACTTTCCTCCACACGTTGCCCATGGCTGTGCCTCAGCTTTGTGCAACCCCTGCTCAGCTTTTTGTGTTGGAAATGAGGATGGTCATTAAAACCCACTGACCTTCAAAGACCTTCAAATGAAGCCCTAACAATATTATTAATAAAGAATAAGGTGCTGGCTCCAAAGGCTTTTGTCTCATTTACCTCAGGCCACATAATGGCACAAGAGATGCTTGTAAATGGGAACTTTATTAAACTTTATTAAAGGATTCACAGAAGCAAGGGCTGCAGGTTTCAGCCTTGTCATGGGAGAACTGCTGCAATAAAGCTTAGTTTGTAGATCAAGCTATGGAAAGCAGATTTAAACACTGTCAGTGATTTTATTATATGGGTATGCATGAAAACATTTTCTTACCTAATGAACACACGGTGAAGTCGTTAATTGATTGTAATTGTAGGTGCCTGTGAGCCTTTGCATTGCACTGATTAATTGCCTGCTCAGCTTTTAGCCTATGAATGGGTGCAGGATTAAATGCCCCGTGGAGTCAAGCTTGAGGACAGACAACCACAAAACAAGAGGGTTAGACATAGTTTCTTCAAGGAACAGTAGCCAAGATCTGGGGGGGAAACCTGCCAAAATCATCAGCTGAAGTAAGTAACTCAAGAAGGAGCTGGGCAGGTTTTCAGAGCTGCAGAGTATGAGGTAAAGCCATTAACGGGATTTTTGGTTTTAAGATAACGAGACATTGGTTAGTGGTTGGGATTTCGTGGACTCATGAGGCTTAGGCAATACTAGAAACATGGATCTGGAAGGCTCGCCTTGGGGAAGTGGGTGCAGGAGCTGCTCTGTGCCCACAGCCAGACTCCTCTGGCCCAGTGCCCTGCAGAAGGAGGAGCCTGGCAGGATGTCTGCATCTCATTGTTGTTCCCAGAGCCAAGGGAAGGGTGAGCTCCCCCATTTGGCCTGGCACACCTGCCCACTTGAGGGCCATGGGGCAATGGCTGGTGGTCTGCACCCAGAGGAGGATGGACTTACCTCCTAGGCAGGGGGTATTTTGGCTATTTTTATTATATCCCACATCCTTCCAGTTATTTGGACAAAGGAACTTGTTCTTTTCAGGGACAAAACTCACAAAACCCAGCCAGTGACCACAAGAGCACAATGAGGTGTCTGCTTGCAAACTGTAATTTCTGTGGGGTTTATGCCAAACTCTGTCTTTGCATTTGGAGAAGCTTTAGAGATTTTATTATTATTTTAAGGGTTTTCTGACAGAGTTTTGCTAAAAATTGGTAGGATTGCATAAAAATTAATTGACCACTGACTGTGGGTCTAAGTCCAAGCAGAAATGATCAGTGTGTTCTGGCACCCTGCTGAGAAGCCAGCAGGACCTTGGATGATGATGGATAAGTCATTCTGTTGAGCTTCTTATTTGTCTGTGCTCTTAGGTTGTTCTTACTTATCTGTATGCTGGGGGGCTGGAGCTGACCCTCTGAGATCTGACCCAGAGGTCTGCCATCCTGCTGCCCTTTGGAGCCTGGTGGCCCCTGAATGATGGGAGACAACATGTTCACCATGCCCCTCAAAATTCTCTGGTTCCTCTCTTCTTGTTCTTGTTTGTTTCTTTTTTAATGCACGAGATACAAATAGCATAAATTAACAGAGCCCATCAGGCTGAACGAAGAAAACTATCTTCAGATGGCCATTCAAGGAGGAGCTGGACTTTCCCTATAGCACTTTGTTACAACTGGGTTGTGTTAAACCTGGCACAGGTAACATTGCATCTGCCTCTGCAAGGGTTATTGTGATTATAGAGTGACACATTGCTCCGAATTTTTTCCATAGGCAAATGATCATAGCAAATCTCTTGGAATGCTTTACAGCAATCATCAAGAGATTGAATAAATAATAATAAAAGAACTAGCTCTCCACAAAAAGGTTATACCACACTACCACCTGTGTCTTCACAACCACCCCAGCATCTGAACTGTAAAAATAATGTTCAAACCCCAATTATGAGGAATGGAACTAGTTAGTTTTATGCCTATGTGTAAATTTTCTCTGTCTCTGCCTCCCTGAAGAGTTTGCTTCATCTTGGTGTCTTTCAGTGTTAACCAAGGCTCCAGAAGTGATGGATACTTGGAGTTCCAGTTACTAGAAAGGGATATTCAAATACTCAGATATTTGTATGCACTAGCCCTTGTTAAACTGTCTTAATCACAGGCTTGTCGAAAGAATCTTGATACCTATCTTGACATAAGGTAATCCTGTACCATAGCACTTTAATTCTCTCTTGAGAAAGTCTCTGCTTGTTCCCTTTCTGCCCCTCCGTTTCTGTTGTAGGCATGATTGCCTTACAGGGGCTTGAGAGCATACTGGCATATCCTCCTTAGTGAGGACAAGGCTGGCTGATTAATATACACAAGAAAATATCCCAAACAATAATGTTAAAACCAATGAATTCTTCCCACTTTCAGTGATCCTTCCCACTTTCAGTGATCCTACTGAAGCAGGAGATAAGAAAGGGGAAGAAATGGGGTGTGACATGAACTGTTCCTCTAAGGCAGTGGATGACAATGTTAGTGGCTATGTCACTACTGAGGTACATTGGTGGCTCAGCACAGCTTGGTGAAAGGCCAGCGGCAACGAGCATTGCTGCCTGGAGGGAAGCAGTGATTCAGGCCTGGAGACTGGTCCCTTATGGTTTGGGTCCAGATCCATCTGAAACTCTGGATGATAAGAACAAATTTAAGTGCTGAGCAAATAACACTTACCTAGTTTTGAACAGAGTGTGAAACTTGAGCAATTCAAAGGGGATTGGTTTGTTGGGTTTTTTTAAACCCGTGAAGTGTTGAATTCCTGTTTTAAGGGAAAATGACTAAACTTTGACCTTCTCTGCCTTGCCAGTCTGAGTTTCCCACATTCACACACATGCTTTTCCTAGAAGAAGTCATCCAGAGAAACAATGTGTCCTTTGTTAAGGGCAGCCAGTTTCGCTAAATAATGCTGCTTTCAGAGCCCTTCATGGTAATGGAAACAGCTCAGTGCCCTTTTGGTTTACTGTCTACCACTGTCTCAAGTTAGGCTGGGCTTTGCAGGCTGTGAGCTGACAGACAGGACGGACGCCTCGAGTCCTCTGAAGAGGTGCGTTTGTTTCCTGAAGCATGTCCTGAGCAGGTTTCAGCCAAAAGCCCAGGGAGACGCTGCCCTGCAGAGCCCTGGCCTGGAAAGGAGAGGGCGGCTGGGGAAGAGCTGCCGGGTGGGATGGGGAGACACCAAGTCTGGAGTCTGACACCTACTCAAAGCCACTCTCCACAGTACTCGAAAGCAATAAACAGAGATAGAAAAGACCTCTTCTTAGGTCTTTTCTGTCTCAATCTGTGACTAGGCACATTTATTCTTCACCATTTGCTTTTGTTTGTCTCAGCTTGGCTTTGGATTGTTTCCTGCCTCTTTCTAGCCAGCCCTCTGGCATCTATTCCTGCTCTCATTTATTTATTTATTTATTTATTTTAGAAAAATAACTTCTTTCCTGCTCTCCCTCCTCTCTCTTCATCATTTTTGGTGCTGCCGGTGAAAGGAAGATATCTTCACTTTTTGTTTTCACAGAGAATCATAGATGCTTCCTTTTTTTTAACCCTGAAAATGTCATTACTGAGACACAGTGATGAGGGTGCACACCAGTGCTCGAGAAGTAGGAAACTTTAAAAAACCACACAGTGACTGCAATTTGTGTAACGGATTTCACTGCAGGTGTGCTGTGTGGAGGATGCAAATGACACCTCAAAAGGCTCATGTGATAGCTCAGTACAAGGGTCATGCCTAGGTGTTAAGGTAACGACCCACTGCAGATGCGCAGTGTGCGTTATACTGGGTTGCTTTAGCAAATTGCCCGTAAAATCTTTTAGCCAAACCGTCTGGCTGGTGCTGAGAAAGGAATGGAGAGGCTCATGTAGGGCACTTGCACATACCAGTGACTGAGATTTAACTTGTGTTAAGTAACTGTCCATCTGCCTATCAATCCTGAGCCACCTTAGATGGTGTGCTAGAGAAAGGATGATTAAAACAAAAGGCTAATGAGCTTTGAGCACCAGAATCTTTCACCTGCTTTGTAAATCACTGAGGTGCATTTATGGAAATGTTTTGATTATATTTTGTGATTCCAAGTATTGGATTAACACTGTAAAATACTAGTTTAAAATGATATTTTGACCTTTGGCACTGACTAGCTATTCTGTAACAATGGTTTATTCATATGCATGTGGATAAAAACTCACAACTGATGAATTAAAAACGAGAGGAGAAAAGACACTGTATTTTCATTGCATTATAAACTTATTAATGACTTCAAAGCTATAATACCTCATGCTTAAAACCTTAAAAAAGGAACTCCTACTTCTCTGCATATGATGCACAAGCAGCATTAACACTGGCCCACGTTTGGGTCTGCATGCTGCTGTTCAGGCTCCTGAGTGTTGTGGTAGGGGGTTTGTGCTGTGTTAATCCAGATCTTGTGTATTTTAAGAGCTTCTGTTTCCAACCTGTCCTGCCTGCAAAGGACCAGGTCCTACAGAGGCTCCTTGGTCTGG
This sequence comes from Hafferia zeledoni, assembly GCA_035583235.1. Lineage (NCBI taxonomy): Eukaryota > Metazoa > Chordata > Aves > Passeriformes > Thamnophilidae > Hafferia > Hafferia zeledoni. Next base: position 57,882,769 of record JAWWEV010000001.1, on the reverse strand, counting down.
CAGTACTAGTTGCAGCAGAGAGAAGGGTGATTTGAGGTGGGTGATGATATTTTTTTCTGAGGAGAGGAGAGCTTTGAGTTCTTAAATGCACCATAACAAAGAAGGAAACTTGCTGTTTTCAGGGCATGGAGACCTTCTTGAGTGCAATGGGAGATTGAAGTGATTTAAAAATGTAAGAATGAGGGAAAATAAGGTGACTTCTTAAAAAATTCTCTCAGTGGCATTTGCAGTGACTGCCTCCACTTCACTGCCCTATCAGTCCATGCCTGTTCAGAGCTCAGCTCCAGCCTTTGTGAAATCACAGCAAATTGGTGCTATTCCCTGTCACAAATTACATCAACAGGAGTAGGAGACAATCTCTGCCCTCCTCAAATGAGGAGGTAACAGCAGAGGAGCAGTTGGTGATGCCATGGGGAGCAGCTGCAGCACAGCAGACCCATGTGTACCAGGTCAGCATGGCCCTGAGCAAGCATGAACTATGAGGCAGAGCCCTCTTTCAGTGTTTGCGTTTCCTAAAATGATTGCTGCCCTCAGATACCAAGTTTACAGCTAGTTTGGCGTGTCTCCCCATTATGAGCATGCTTACCAGTCTGTGCTGCCTCCATCCTCAACCCTTGTACCATAAAATCTGTGCTTAAACGTTAATATGGTCCTTAACCCAAGGTGTCAATAGCAAGTGGGCAGTCCTGTGGTGTAAAGGAGAGCACTCTGGACTCTGAATCCCAAGGACCTGAGTTCGAGTCTCAGTGGGGACCGTCC
>JAWWEV010000001.1:57744781-57881910 GCA_035583235.1 Hafferia zeledoni | reverse complement strand
TGTGCACGCTGTGCCTCACCTAAAAAATCCACTGTGCAGGCTGGAAGGGCACACCCACGTGGGGAGAGCCCTGCCCAGATCTGCGTTCGCAAAGTCTGGCCATCCACACATAATAGCAAATATATTGACGAATGTCAGGTCTCCTTTTTCTTACTGCATTTGACTTGCTCTCTGGGAACCATGCCACGTTGAAAGGGGGTCACATCAGAAAGCTGAGGGAGTAAGGAGGACTATGGCAGCTGTATCTCTATTCTGATTTTGCACATTTTGTGCACATTATATGGCTTTTTTCTAAAGGGATGCAGTGAGGTACTCAGTATAGGAGAGAAGGAAGACACAATGTTTCAGTGTTCCCTGTTCACCACTCACACAGTGAGGAACACCAGGGGGGTTGGGGACAGCAGCAAATAGGGGAAGCTGCAGATCAGTTTCAGGTAGTTCTGATGGAAAAAATATATGGTCATTTTGGTGCATCAAAAGTTGGCCACACTTTCTGCTGCTGAACGCAGCACTTGCAGGCTTTTCATTACAACCGACTCTGGGCTTTCCTATGAGCCAGAAGCAGCAAATTAAGCCATCAGAGTCTTGGCTGGATGTAACCCCCCACAGCGGGGAGGAGAGGAGCAGATAGTGGGGTCATGGGCTTGGACAGAGAACTGTGTGCTGCACAGGCCAGCAGCGATGTCTAGATGTCCTTGTCCCTGCAAAATCTGCTCCTGCACTACCCCTCCCTGTTACTGCTCAAGTAGGAGAAGGGGAGGAGACAATGCTAATGTTGATCCTTTGCTACCCCCAAATATTTTTGTGATGGGGACAGCATATGCAGTGCTATTGTTACCAGGAGGTGTGGTCCCTGCTTTTTTAAATCATGGCAAGGAAGCAGCCCTGTCCCTGATCAAACGCATTTCTTTAAAAAACCCCAAACTTATTTATAATTGTCATTTTGGAGACTATAGTAGGTCACCTTACAGGTGTTGAACCCATTCAAGCTGAAATGCAGATGTTGGTACAGATGGCACGGAGCATGTCTTAGTCATGGTGGCAGCAAAAATATGTGGGACATCATGCCTCATATCACTCTTCAGTATAACACATTTTCCTAAGCCTGTAATGTTATTTGTGGACTTTCTCCAAACCACTGTCTGAATGTAACATTGTCATTGCCAGAGAAGTGAATAAAAAAAATTCATTTAATGACTTCAACTGAAAAGGCTGTTGCTAAGAATGGGACTTGTATCAAATGCTAGTATAAAAAACCCTTTTCTTCTTCATATTTTTGAGATGTGTTTAGTTTATAGGTGGCCAGCGCATATTTCTATCATCACTTCCAGGGACTTTTAAATTTGAGTTTGTGCTAGAAGGGACTCATACATATTTTAAAAGAAAAAAGCGTACAAAATTAGTATTCAGGGAACACAGATGTTTTATTCTAGCCCCCATGTCACTGTTTGATGATGTTAACAAGCCTCAGTTCATTCTGAGCATGTGCCTGGGGTAGGGAAGTTTATTTTATGCCTACTGCTGATGAGGAGCCTTAAGCACAAGAGTTGAAGCCATGATGCCTCTGATGAAGTGCTGACTCCAGAGGCTGAGATCTGCTCCTGAACCCACCCAACCTGAGTGAGGATGGTTTCTTGTTGCATAGTCCCTGTAGCAGGTCCTGGCCATGACATGGCAGCACCTCACTCATGCTCTGTGAGCTGAATGTGCTTTCTGTAATGACCCTCTCTTGGCTTTGGATTGTAGTTTTTACCATGAGTAATTTTATTGCTGTGGCTGTGCCTGGTAGATCTTTCCAGGCAGGCTCTGTCTGCATTTTTCACCTCTCCTGCATTGGTGCTCAAGACAAGCAAGGTCAGGAAGCTGGACAGGTTGAAAATGAGGAATTTGTCATTTTTTTAAATCTTCCTGCTCTCTTCCCTTATGTTTGTTTTGGAACCAGGGGAAAGCTGGTGCCAGATTACACCCAGTTAGTAGGGATTCACAGCCTTGGGCAACCAAGGTCTGGGTTTCCAGCCCTACCTGGATTTGCCTGTCCAAAGCAAAACTGTGTGTGATGGCTGGAAATCCAGGGTCAAAATCTGAGATTTTTTTTTTTTTTTTAAACATTTCCAACTATCAGCATACTTACTGCAATGAGTTTTTCCCTGACTAGGATCACGCTACATGTGCAGCATGGAGGACACAGAATTCTTCTGCATGCAATCATGCCAGATGTTCAGACTAAGCATGTTGTGAGTAATGTTAAGAGTATCTGTTTGGGTGTTTAAAGCAGATTTTCATACGCTTATTTATCCTGTCAAAATTGGAGAACAGATGGTAATGAAAATGAAGTTATTTATAATGCAGTCCTCATCTTTGGAAAAAAACCACCATCACCTTCATCCCGAAGACTGTTGAATCTCTTCTGCAATCATCCCACATACACTTATTCCCCAGAAAATACAGTTGACTTTAAAACATTTTATTCAGTGATGATGCTGTTCACATTGTCACAACAATCTCAAAACCAAAAGTACTTCTGAGTCAGACAAATTCATTACCTTGTTTATTTTGATGGTGTAAAACCTGTCTCCCAGATGATGAAATCCTTCAGCTGAATGATTTGCCTTGCAAGTGTATTTTTTCCCAGGGGAATTTGTTTGCTACAAGTTGTTGTAAACAATCACACATTCTTGAGTGAAAGACTGTTCAGCAAAGAGCAGTGTCACTTCCATTACTTTTATAGCACACAAACTGAAGAGCTTTACCTATTCTCTCTAACAGTAGTACTTAAAGCACTAACTAAACACCGAACCTTTTCAAATCTAGAGATTGTGTACAACAATTATATTTTCAAAGCAGCCTTCTGGATTTGAGACATGTTTAAGAATTGTATTTTATTTCTTAATAAATACCTTGTACATTCTTATTTTTACAGGAATGCTATTTAATAATAAACACAGTAATGTGCAATAGCCAACACAGGACATTATCTTGGTTTTTGAATTGTAAAGATTATTTTAATACTTGTTATGTAATAATTTTAAAAACATATTTTAACTGTATAGATTAAAAAGAAAATCCAGTATTCTTGAACCTCTGATGCCTAGTTGAGAGTACGAATATGAGTCCTTTTCTTGGTTTGACTTCGCACATATAATACAGTATCTCCTGCTGTATGTGTGTTTACTCAAATATTATATCAGTATATTTTACCAGCCATTAGGATTAGTCTTAATTTTACCAAGCTAATGCATAAGCTCTAGCATGACATTCATAATCATGCTTGACACCTAATGTTGATAAAGGAAAGAAGTGAAAAAAAGAAATAGACTGCTGGAGTCAAAGTTTAGGTGTCCCTCCTAACCCTCCTTGCACTTCACGCCAACCTTTTGCTCCTATACAGTCACATGAAGCTGTTTATGAAGCTGTAAATGTGGAACATCCTTTGCTTTGACTGAAGTCACATCTGCCTGTGCTTTCTGTATCTTTTGTTGTTTTTGCACCTCAGTTAAATAATAATCCCAGATGACTGTGTACTGTCACTAACTGCTAGTGGGTATGAACACATTATATATAGAAACAGAAAAAGACCAAATTCTGCATCATAAGAGGTAATTAAAATCACTACTGCTAACGTGACTAATGCTATTAAAGCATTAGCAGTAGGTCAGGACCTGCTCCAACCAGCAGCTTTATTCGTGCACCAAAACAGTGCTTTCCATAAAAGCTGATGAGTGCAGAAGTGCCTTAATAGACTGTGAGAAGAGAGGAAAAATACCTTAACACATTTTCCGAGGGGATGAGTGACATGCAGCCCTGGTGCAGGCACTGCAGTGAGAGCAGTCACTGGTGCTGCTGTTAGCTAGACAAAGCCATGTTACTCTTAAGTATTTCATTAATTAAAAACAAATGCATATTAGGAAGATCTGCAAATCCCAGGGACATAAAGAAGAATGTTTGTGGATTTCTGAGCAGAGAAATAACATTGTGGGTCCTTGTGCGACATGGAAAAGCACAGCTGCTGCTTTGATTTCCCTGGGGTAGCAATGGGCATTAAAGCAGGTGAGAGATGCACGGCCTGGGGAAAATTTTGCCCTGGATTTTTGAAATTTAGAGAGACGCAGTCGGGTCAAATATGCTTTGCAATGAAGTGTTATCAAATGCAAATCCCAAACCCTTTCCCTCAGAACTGAAAATTTAAAAAAAGTTTCACTCATTTCATCTCTTTTTCTCTCCAAACCTACCAGTAATGCTTCCCCCCTACTCCACTCTTGCCAGAGTAAGGACATGGACCTATGGGAGTAAGTCCAGAGGAGGGACACGAAGATGATCAGAGGTGGAGCATATCTCCTCTGAAGACAGGCTGAGAGAGCTGGGGTTGCTCAGCCTGGAGAAGAGAAGGCTCCGGGCAAACGTTGTAGCAGCCTTGCAGTACCTAAAGGGGCTTACCAAAGAGCTGGAGAGGGACTTTTCACCAGGGCATGTAGTGATAGGACATGGGGGAATGTCTATCAACTATGAGAGGGCAGGTTTAGAACTGCTTACACTCTTTTCCGCCACCCTCATGGCCAGGCCTGGCCTCGGACATGGCCATATCCTATTGGTCCATGAAGCATGAACTGAAAGACAAGAGACATATTCTGAAACAAAGAATAAAACCAAACACTACAGAAAGGTAACTTGAAATAGTGTGACATGAAATATAATTTACAGGGATAATCAAACAAAAGGTTCAAAATTGGATTTACTGTAGTTTCCCTTAAATAGCACTGTGGAATGATGGATAGGGTTAAATCTGGTGAATTTAAGTAAAAAATACAGTAAAAAGCAGCTGCAACTGGCTGGACAGACTAAGGTCAACATGTTCCCCTTCCCCCACGCAACATTATCTGCTCAGAGGAACAGAAAGGAGGGTGGAATGAAGTGGAGACTATGTGGCCCCCCCTCCATTCAACCCCAGCAGAATGGGGGAACACTGTGGTACTGAGACCATACAGCACCTCTCTGCCAAGGGAGAACCCAGATGTTCTGCTGCTGAAGCCAACGACCATGTCAAACCCCTTCCTCAGATGCCAAGCCATGACCACCCCCATCCTGTCATTAGGTATGGCAAGAGAAATTTACACCAATCAGAAACAAAAGGTATTTATGACTAGAGTCACTCAAACTCCACCCAACATAAAGAAAATACTATAAAAGTAAGTTGAGGGTAGGGGGAAAGTGGAACAAAACCTCCACTGAAACTTCTGGGGTCAGTTGACGGGCTGAATCCATCTTCTTCCCCAGCCAGAGGGACACCTTGGGTGAGAAATATACTGTCTGTGCATTAAATGCTCCTTTTGGGACTAGAGGTTTGATTTGTGCTCACCCCATAGCATATTAGTAGATTGCTTCGTATGAGAGCTTGTGCTTGCTTAACATATGTATCAGTAGATTGCTTTAAGACATATTTTTGCAGTTAGAAACTGTCTTAGTTTGAGGGAAACCGAAATGTTTACCAAGACCAGGGGAGAGGATTCCTCTTCAATAACCACGTCACTCCTTATTAAATTTAGGAAAAACAAAACTTTAATTAGAAAATGTATATAAGAAGGATAACTGTTCTTAACCACTATATATAGATATAGATAAAACTACAAACAGACCAGAGCAAACTACTCTCCCAGCATCAAAAAAAACCAACAACCTCAAAAAACTGTAGGTTCCTCCTGGTGCAGCTATATTTATGGACAGTGTCAGTGTCACACCTCGGCTGGCTTCGAGGTGAATTCTCAGTCTTCCCAGCGAGGCAGAGACAAGGGGGTGTGTGACTCACGTGGCGCAGGATGGAGCCTTTCCTGTGGGGAAGAACAGACTCTCTCTCCTTATCCTTTGTTCAAAAGAAGGAAAAGAAGGAAATGCTGGGAGTCAAGGAGTGGTGGTTATTCCCAGAAATCTCCCTGCAGTCGAAGTCAGTCCCCAGGAAAGAAGGTCTGCAATGTGTCCCGAAGCAGCTGTGACCCTCCTCTCTCTCTCTCTGAAGCTCAGGGTGCCCAGAGATGGAGGGGGGAAGGCAAGGAGCAGAGCCAGAAGGAGCTCTCACCAGCTTAGCAAACAGTGGCTCTCCCCAGCAGCTGCCCAAAATGAAGTGAAGCCAGCACACAGGAAAAAAAACCCTCCCACTCCCAGGTGCATTGAGTCTGTTTTCTCACCTCTATGGCACCATTCAGTTAGAAATCTAGAGCCATCAACCACTCCTTTGTTCTCAGTCCTGGCACTTCAACTCCCAAAACCTTTGTGTTGGTAGGGTGAGAAAAATTCTCTGAAGGAACTCATCCACAGAAACTATCACTGACAACCTTCAAACCTTATTAACCCGTCACAATTTGTATTAATAAAGACTGTTATTCAGTGAACTGTTGAGGTGAGTCCTTGCAGTTGGCAGCAGTGGGTAACACCTTAGCAGGACCTGCTGAAGGGGCTTCACTCCGTTGAGTTCCCCCTAACAAAGGTGGCCAAAGTACTCTCCAACCATGTAAATCTGTTGGTGAAGGGTCTCATTACAAAAAGCTGACAGACTGTCAGACACCAAGGTCTTGACTTTCCTGGGGGTACTGACAGACAAAAATTCAAACACTCACGTTTCATGTGACAGGCACTAATTCTTTTATGATAAGGATAATAGTATTTTACTGCATGTAAATCTGAGGTGAGAAAGTTTATCCACTCAAGACTTCTAGAAAGCATACAGTGAACTTGCTAATTAACTGTAAGAAAATGCTTCCTTTTTTCAGGACTGCTGGCAATAAAAGCAGAAGTGCTGAAGGAATTTCCATGTAAAAACACATTTACTAACAGATTTATAATATGCCAATTCTTTATTGCATTTAGTATCTCGTATGTTTACAGGACCAAGGTATTTTTATTTTGAAATAGTAGCATCTGTGTGTATGGGCATATACATGTCATTGTTTCAAAGAGGGATAACCTTCTCAACCTTCTCCTCCCAGTTCCCTTCTCTCCAAACAGGAATTACATCTTCAGCCTCTTTGTTTTCACATACATAGCTATCATAACAATACTAACAAGTCTTTGAAAAATGTCTGGTAAAGATTTTTTTCTGCAGGACTGATAGATTAGAGAATGATCCTTTAAAAAAAACAGTGGTTGTACTTAACAAGTTTAAACTAATTTGCCTCCTTCCCACCAAACATACTGCTCATGGTGCAGTTTGAGCAACTGCAGGATTAAGAGAACTATTAGAAGAAGCGCAGCTTCTCTTTCAGATTTTTATATGAACTCTTCCTGAACTTTCTTCTATCCAGTTATCCTCAAATTAATATCAGCAGAGTATCAGTAATGATGCACATCCCCTGCCCCAGCATAATTAAATCATACATTCAATTCATCAAGTATTCCATTGTTCCCAAAGAACTACAAAATATCTCTTCTTTAGGAGATAAAGTGGAATTACCACTTCATGGTACAAACCAAACACCAACCGACTGAATTACAAAGTTAAGTCTTTATAACTAACTTGGATATTAAATATTCTCTAACATAGATATCTTGCTAAAATAGAAATTTTCCTCTTCCTTTATAAAACAATAACTTATTTTCTCATGCCTAAATCTCTCCTCCAGTTTCATCTTCAAAAGACCCAAGAAAAACAGACCATGAACGCCGTTTAGCAAAGCATTAGTAACCTTTTTGTCTCATGATGTAAAAGTTACCCCCATGTGCTGAGGCCACCCCAGGGATTCTGTACAACAGTGCATCATTGGCCATGCAGCAGAGCCATTGGTGTAGTTCTCTCCTAGGAAAAACTGATGATTGGGTTCTTAAGACCTTTTTGACCATTACCACTTACTTTTCACAGGCAGAACTGACGGAATCTATTGTTTTGTTTTCCTTTCCTTCTTAGCAGCCACTTTCTCTAGATCTGACAACTCTGAGCACTGTGCCTGATCAGATAATGAATGTTTACATGTGATGGTTATTGTTTCCAAACTGCTCCATTGTTATCATCATCAGGGTGAAGCCTCTGATGCCCATCAAAATAAGAAAGGAACAGCAAAGGAAAGAAGGTTTTCCTGCCTGACAGGAGCAGTCCTGCTTAAATCAGAGATGGAGTTAACTACTCATTCAAACATATGTATGCAAAACACTGAAACAGATTGTCTGGCTCTGCCTTGCATAATATTACCAAATCCCAGTGAACCGTGTTTAATAAAATAGGGTGAGATGATACTGCAGTGCTGGCAACATGGCAGGCAGAGGAATGATCACAAGCTGTCCTTGATTTGTTTGTCCCTCCGGAAAAACATCTGTTGCCATCCTCTGCCCCGCTGCAGTTCTTTGAATGTGCTAAGTTGGTTGAGAGATTTTGTGCGAAAATTTATAGCCTGGCTGTCATGTAGATTTGGGTTGCTTTGCTGATTGGAGAACAGTATGTATTGTATTAATAAATGCATTTATCCTCGGCTTTAGGGTTTATATCTCCAGCAGGAGTGGGTTTCTTCTTTAAATTCACGCAGCATGCCATCAGTGATGCTTAGGCACTTGACAACATGGTAGAGGTGAAGATCTGCTGCAAAATCTGGGGGATCTCTTTGGTATCCATGGCAATAAAAGACCGACCTGCTGGTAGTGTCCTCTGCAGCCTAAGGAGCAGAATGAGGGACAAGACACAATTACCATCTCAAATCATCTTCCCTACCACAAGCCAGTTTTTTTTAAGAACAGATGTTGTCCTTTGGAATACATTCCCAATCCGTGCCAGTGAATGGCACTGCTGTCACTGTGCAATTCAAGGTTTGGGAAAGCAGCAGTGGGAGGAAACACTGAGAGTAGCTAAGGCGTAGAGATCCTTTCAGGAACACAAACAAGAATGTTTCCAGAGATATCTCTCCATGTCCTCTTTCTGACATGACCTTTGATCAAGGTACCAGTGACACCATGAGGCATCACCACAACTGGTTTGCTGATGGCAGCCAGAGATCTACAGTGGAAATAAGATACTCACTCTAACTTGACTATTATGAACCCACAGCTCTTTCAGTTCAACAACTCCCATGATTCTAAATGCCGATTCTAAATGAGACTGCGGCAGATTAGATGGAAATGCATTTTTCTGACAATATTTACCTGACACATTTTTATTCACATCTTAATCCCCCTTAAAAAAGTTCAACTAGATGTATGTTACAAACCCCTCACATCCAGTCAGCACATTTGGGATACATTTTTCACTGTTTTTTAAAGGAGTTTATGCTCCAGACCACTCCTCCAATGCTAAGTCAAGTCTCACTTTTTAAATTAGCTTTAAAAAAAGCAGCAACAGAGAATTCCCTTCTCCTTCCCCCACAGCATTTACAGGAAGGCTTTGTCTAATTCTGCACTTCCATGTACATAGAAATGCATTTCAGTGACAGCATTGTGTGCATTTTCCATACCCAGTGAACTAGGCCATTATAAGATTTCCTCTTACACAGCAGGATATGGTCAATGACTTTTTTTTTTAATTCCAAGAAAAAGTAAAAGGACTTTCTCTAATTATAATGTTTCAGAATAGATTCTCATTTGACACATAATGCAGCCCTGATGTGCAGACCTGCAGCCACAATGGTGGCAGTGCAGCTGTATCTTTCAACCCTTTACTGATTAAAATTATGTATCCCTTTGGGATTTCTCTCATTCTGCTCTAGTTGGAGACTCAAACAGAAGCAGAAAAGACTCCCTCTCTCTATATGTGGCTATACCAGCTTTTTGCTGCACGTACTGGTCCTCAGTGGATGTGGAACTTAGAAGGACACCTGGGATAGAATTCCCCTTTTCTCCCTTGTGCCCAAACAATTTAAAGTGAAATTATGTAGTAGAACTAAAACCAGACCATTAAACTCCAGCTTCTTTTGTTTTAATCCCATTTCTTAGGCCTACACACATTGGAACCACATACTGGGCAGTGAGTGACAAAGGCACCATATCTGTGTTATAATTACACAGCGATATTACATAAGGGAATAGTGCACATTCTCCAGTGGGAGGATGCTTCAATTGCCTCGTTTGGATGCACAGAATGCCCTGAACTAGCTGGCCTCAAGGGATGTCTGTGGGACCCACAAGCCAGTCTCTGTCTTGATGCATGTCAGAAGCTACAGCTTCTCACTAGTATATTAATAATAAAAGAAAAGGGGAATGGAAACTTGGACATCACCTGGCAATGTGCCCTCACAGCCCAGAAAGCCAATTATACCCTAGATCTTTTCCATCAAAAGAGGTGACCATCAGGTCAAGGGAGGTGATTCTGCCCCTCTCCTCCACTCTTGTGAGACCCCTCCTGGAGGGCTGTGTACAGGTCTGGGGTCCTCAGCAAAAACAAGATATGAACAGGTGGGACCATGTCCAGAGGAGGACCACAAAAACAGTCAGAGAGGTGGAACACCTCTCCTATGAAGACAGGCTGAGAGAACTGGGGCTGTTGAGCCTGGAGAAGAAAAAAGTCCAGAGAGACCTTACTGAGGTCTTTCAATACATACAGGAGGCTCCTAAGTACAGAGTCAGACTTTTCACCAGGGCCTGTAATGATAAGATAAGGTTTAGCAGTTTTAAACTGAAAGAGGGTAGGTTTAGATTGGAGACATGGAAGAAATCTTTGAAATAAGGGTGATGATGCACTGGCACAGATTATCCAGAGAAGTTGTGGGCACCTTCGCTCTGGAAGTGTTCAAAGTGACATTGGATGGGGCTTTGAGCAACATGGTCTAGTGAAAGACATATCTGTTCAAGGCAGGAGGGTTGGAACAGATGATATTTAAAGGTGTCTTCCAACCCAAACCATTCTATGATTTTATGATGCCATGATCAAAACCTTAGTGAGAACAATAGCATGGGCAACTATGCCAAACTTCACTGCAACCAAAGCACAGCTTACGACAAATGAAAGCAAGCAATATTAGGCATAAAACAAACCTACTTACCTATCTGCCTGGTCTCCCAAGGATCCTATAAATATGGCAAAAGCATTGACTTGAGTATTGGTGGTCAAGACCTGGGCAAATCTTGCTGGTGGAATACCGTATCGCTCGAGATTGGCATCACTTAAGACGATGACAAAATACTCATCGGCCTCTTCCTTGGTGATTTCACGAATGGCATGCTCTGTGCCTTCCAAGGTGTGGTCTCCACTCATGCAGAACTGAGCATGGGCATGCATAGTCTGTGTGCACAGCATACCATGTGGAAATACGTAACATGACTTTAGGAATAAACATTCATTTCAGCTAGAAGGGAGTAAATATTCTGTTATACTGCATAAGGGGATGCATCAGAAATGCAGACAGTGCTCCAGATACAACAGAAGATGTAGCTTTTTGTACATAATACATCATATTTTATGATAGACAGCACTTCCTAAAAACATAGTAGGTCAAACAATCAAAACCCACATAGGGACCTAACTAGACTGGGTCTTAGGGAAGGTAAAATACTTCAGTCACCTGCAGTTTGAGTAGCTACATTCCAACGCATTTAAGGAAGAAAACAGGGCTTAGTTTCCTAATACTGTGACCATAATTCAAAATCCTGCCCGTTCATACTTTGCACCAGACCTCCCAGCAGTGTCACAGTATCACAGTGTCATAGTTACTATCAAATATCTGACTCGTAACAGTAGCAGTCAGATTTAAAAAATGATGAAACAATCTGCTTGAGCTGTTACAAAATAAACACACTGTTTTCATTGAAGAAGCCATTTCCTATGCAGAAGGCAAGGAATTTTAGACATTACTAAATCCCTCAAATACACAGTTCTAACCTATCAAGCTGCCAAACAGGTTAATCCTACAATATGCTCAAATGTTTTTCATTCTAGTACAGCAGAATTTTGGTGAATACATCCACTTTGCAACTGTGATTTAACATGGTTTCAATTCAGCATTGACACATTTTCCCACTGCTACTGTGATGCACATCTCCTTGAAGGTGCCAGGCCAAATTGCTGACCGGGGATCTCTCTACAGTTCAGATTAGTCACTTAGGTACTAATAATAACACCACATGATTTAGACAGAGCTATCTATATCATTGTATAATGCTTGGAACTTCCCCTATCCTTTGACAGGTGGTCAGAATGACATATTTATGACATAGTAGTCCAGGAAAAGGCATACCCAGCTTCTACTATTTTTGCGTAATTTTTTTCTACCATGTCTCTGAAAGGTCCTGTTTCACTTTTATGCAAATACACAGATTTTGCTTTCTTGTCTTTCTTTTTTACTTTGCTCATGTTTTGCATTCTGTGACCCACCCACAATTTTATCTTTGCAGTCATAAAGTTCATAATTATCCAGCATCGCTTATCAGTAGGATTTACCTTAAGAATCTCTAATCTTTGCTTGTTGTTCTTGGGAACTTTGTCACTCCCAACCAATGCGATGTTGAAGCCATCTCCGGAATGTCCAACAATATCGTACTGCAAGAAAGAAACATCATCAGTCATCTGTTAGTCACGAATGGCCCTTGGGTCTCAGTGATACAAGACAGATCAAAGGCAATTTGCTTTCAACAAGAAACCCCAAATACTGTTCCATGCTTCTGTTTATGAGCTGCTTTAGGGAACTACTTCAATTCCTCAGTGCCATGAAAACATAGGAAAAAATTGCTACATAATGAAATTAAAGTTACTTGTTTTTCACATCATCCCAATGATGTGTAAGATCAAGACCTTGTCCTCTCACATTGTCCATATATTTTTTAAAAGCAGCAGTTTTCATCCTCTTAAGTCTGACAAACAAGATGCACATTGTCTGAGAGTAGCTCCTACGTTTGATGGATTTTTTTTGTGACCTCATTCTGCTCTGAAAAAAAAAAAGTATTACAAGCTGCCTTTTTTGAAAATCAGCACTCCTTATTTTTGTGCATAACAGATCAAAGCCACTGCTTAAAGTATGTAGAGAAGTGAATTCCAAGAGCCTCTGTATGTTTTCAAAGGAGATGGTGTGCACATGATTCTCTAGTGAAAGATGCTGCAAAGATGATATGTAGAACTGTAACAGTGCAAATATAGAATCTTGTTGAACAAATAATGCAATATTAGGAAGGCCTCTGTTTTATGTGAGAACTTCACTGTTGTTACATGTAAACCAAGACAAGCTGAATTATGGCAAGGTCCTGACCTGCCCTTTGTGTTTGAATGTGGCAGTCACCCCAGGGAGAATTCATGAGCAGGACAAAAATGGATTTAAGAGCTGTCCACACCAAGCAATAGAGCACAGAGATCCCGAGCCCACAGAGACCTAAGCTGGCAATTCCTCAGCATGAATGTGCCTGTATTTCCCCCTGACTAGCTGATACAGACCTGCCTTTAGTTGACAGGGAGCCATATACAATATTTTGCCTTTCTGTTTTCTCTTTTTCACATACTGCTGTTCCTGCTGGGTTCACCATCCCTAATTTCCCCATAATCATTTGGTAAAAGGCAGGTTTGTTCCTCAAAGTTTTTCTATCTTTTCTTGCTTATTGAAAGCTGCTTTATTTGGTATGTCTGGTCCTAGAGAGTGGAGAAATGGCATTCTTTATAGACAATGCTCTTTCTGTTTCCACATCAACAATCTGCTTAAAAATATAACAAAAGAAAGCTATAGCAGCTGGAACAACACTTTTAAAGGTGGCACCTCCCTCTGTGAAACAGCAAATGAGCCACATACTGTAGATTATTTCACCCAAGGTCAGACTATTCTATGACAGCCTCACATAATCCAGACTTTCTCCTCCTCTTTGTTTAATCTAGTCCCCATACAATCCCATTTCTTTCTACTTTGGTGGCTTTTCTCATTCCTGTTCTCTGCTCTTAAATGTTTAGGATTTGCTACATAGCCTCATGTAAAGCTTCCACTCTGGCACATGCTTTTTCTTCAAAACCTGTTTCTTACCACTAATAATGCTTCAGACTCTTCCTTTCCTGAAAAGACACGGCAAATGAAAATACACAAATTTTCAGAATAATGCTGAGGTTATATTCAGCATACTTACTAATTTAAACAAGAATAAATCCTGCTTAAATAAATCCTTAACCACACACAAGGAATGCATGCATGAATATTGTTTTAAAATGTACAGCTAATTCAAATCAGAGGAACTAAATAAAGCAGTGGTTTAATGGAGCAGAAAATGTCCAGAGTTCATGGTTCTTATGCAATGTCAGAAATTTCTACACATCTTCAGGGTAGGCTCTTAATTATGAAAACTTGCACATCCTTTGTTGAGCAGATTTGTATTAGACATAATTTTTAAATCAATAACCTAACTATGTAAAGCAAAATGCTGTCGTTCTCCCATGTAAAAAGGCTGATTCCTTTGTAGAAAGCTCCTTCCTGGTTTCCTGGGTGTCTCCCACTGGCTGTCCTGGTATCAGCTCTGCCATACTATGTTCATGGAAATATAGCAAACTTTGCCATTTGGGAATATCGTTTTGGTTCTTGGCATTTACCAGTAACAGACCAACCTTTCATCTCCAAAGCCTGAGCTTAAACTCAATGTGACAGATTGTGTAAGGGAAGCTGCTGTAGCTCCCAGATGGAACACTAGATGTTGACCCTCCAGCTGGGCCCCCTCCACATTCTTGCACAAGGTGGGAACACACACTGGGTACAGGCAAGGCGAGGCTGAAATGATCTGAGCAAACTATCGCAGGCACGTAAAGGCATTCACCTGGGAACATCGTGTCCTGTCTGCCCCCCTCTCAGCTTGTTATTCTTTGTGTGTGCCCATGCATGCACTCGAGTACTGTGCTTATCTTTAACAGATGTTATCAGGTTCCTTGTTTCTTTGCTGACAGCTTACTATGCTATTAGTGATTTAAAAATGTTTGGTGAGGCAGCAGGGAAGAAGTGGCTGTTTGCTTTATCCTGACCGATGCATTCTAGGTGAAGTAGTTTCTTGCAGTAAATTACTACCTCCTCCTGATTTGTGTTCTAGCAAATAAACCCTTAGTGATTTCATATAATCTTGGTGCAGTCATTGTCAAGAAAAGGTGAAGACAGCTCCATAGCCCTGGTCAGCTGGGAATCCCAACACATGCAGGCACATGAAGGCTTTGTCAAAACCAGTTTCCTTCCTTTGCAACAGCTAAAGATAAGCATTGAAGAAGGCTGTGAAAAGCAAGGATCCAATTTGATGCTTTTTTCTTATAAATTCCCTAGGAGAATTTATGTGCATGGAGTTACAAGTGAGAGGAGAGCTGTGATACAATCTTACTTGCAACTGACTTTTGTTTTATTTTACAAAATAGGTTGCAAGCAAAGGCTCTCAGGACAAATCCAGCAGCAAAATACATGTTTGCCATAGTGAAGGCTTAATTGAATTAATATATTACTGTGGTAAACAGCAGCTTGTTTTCCAATAGCCTCAGGTACACCGAGACAAGGACTGCTCTATTCAGAGCTGTGAGCACACAACATATAAACATGTCTCTTGAAATAGCATCAATTTGTTGGTTTCTTTCCATAAGGAAAGGTTAAAACAATCTCTATTCCACTGTCACATTTTGTACTGAATGGATGGTTGCTGCTGCCTAAAATGGGTAAAATGGAAGACTTTGTGCAGCTGCCATGGCAAAAGGATTAATTTCCGAAGGCATTTAAAAAGCTGAAAGAAGATGTGTGCTGAAAGTAAAAGGCAGTGTGAATTAGACAGGACTCTGCTGGAGGGCTAGACCTTTATAAATTCATCTCTTCTTTGTACAACATTGAACATTTTTTTTCTAAATTTATTTCAAACCTTTTGTTTATTATTTAAAAGAAACTATTCTGCCAAGCATGTGGACCATTTCTTCTTTTCCTGAATTAGCAGTGCTGCCTCCACAGTAAATCTTACAAACACAGAATGCTGAAATGGGCATGCAAAATCGGCAATATGCCTTTAATATAGCTATAAATAACAATTCAGGCTTTTCCTACCAGTTACATAACATGTTATTTATTGAGTCACTTACAATATTTTAAAGGCTTCATAAAACTGCTCTTGGATAATTCACTGGACATGTCTCCTCCATCTGCCATCATGTGTGCAAATGATGGTAATCAGGGATGATACAAAACCATGTGGTTTGTGACGAACGTGTACCTCACATAAAACAGAGAACAAACTGCCCTTCTGAACATTTTTGAACAACTGGTACCTAAAATGAGATGCTCAAAAGATGGCAGAACTTTAATCCTGCAAAATATTTTGCTTATTATAACGTACATGTATAGGTGACGCATCTACACATTTAAAGGGGCCAAGGGGCATTTGTAGGATGACACTTAACTTCCATTATTAGGTTAAGACTCACAATGTGCCTTGTATTATCTCAGTCACTCCCACTCTTTTCTTTAATTAAGCACTTCAGAGGAAGAGTGGATGAGATGACATTGGAGGAGGGCTTTGAAACACGTCTGTTAATTTAAACAGATTTCTTGACTGTGCAATGGGCCTCCCATTTCCCACCTTGACACAGAATGATTCACTGCCTGCACTTATGGGAAATGGAAGGAGGGAGGATGTCCCACGCAAGTGTAAAAAGCTGACAAATACCTGCTGGTGCTTGTCTGCCTTTTCATCACGGATAACTTCATTACCTGCTGGGTACAACTTCATTACCTGCTGGGTACAGTCACATACCCAATACTTAGCTCTTCTGTATAAGAAGGCAAGGAGCGAGTATTTTCTACTTTTACTCAGTGCTGTTAAGACCAATCAGACAAACAACATCATTCATGATACCAAAGGGGAATCACTGGGAAACCTCAGCTGGTAGGATAAAACAGCCAAGGAAAAGCCCATCTGTCCAACTGACAACCATATTTAGCAGAGAACTAAACCAAGTACCATCAGAAAAGTGATCTTGAGCAAAACCCAGAATTGCTTTCCGAAGTTTGCAATGCAGTTAGATAGCAGAAGGGAACTTTACTATGTAAATTCCCTTTGCTCAATAAGTCTGATGATACCCTTGGTTCAAAACATTGTACAAGAAATCCCTCAAATTTGCAGGGTATGTTGTTGTGGGCCTTGCAGATGGGTTTACACCAGGAATACATAACACACATATCTGAAGGCCAAAAAAGTCTATTTTATAAAACCAGACCAGAAGAGGATAAGCAAAAGAAAGAAAAAAGAGATAAACTGCAGATTTCTCATGACGCACTACACAGTTGTGTGGTCTATCTTTTTCAAATGGTTCCTCTTTTAGACATGAGAAATGTATGCTGTTTTTGCAGACATACCAAACCATCAGCTTTGTCCTGAGAAAAATTAGCAGCATCTTGCAAAATATCAAGAGTTTTACAGAATGGAATCAGTGATATTTTAAAACAATCACTGGCTCTCTTACTCTCTGAAGACTGACACATAGACCTGAAAATCACTGAAAATAGTTCATAGTTCATAAACTCATCTCCACAGTGTGCTGGCTGTATTTCTACTTCTACATGTTATTCCCTTACCATGCACTTGAGGTCACATCTAGGTTCTCAGCTTTAGAGATAAACTGGAAATAAGGACAGCTCACTATCTACCACTGCAGTGAACCTTTTCCCAGTGTTATCTCCTTCTAAGCCACTGTCCTCTGTTCTTCAGTTGTGTAAATGTAAAATAATTCCTTGTTCACAAAAGGAACAGGGTGGCCATAGTAGAACATAATGAACATCTGTCCCTTGGTAACTGTTTCTGTTTTACTCAAGACTTTTATCAGCTCCTGGATTTTTATTTCCTCCAAACTGCGCAGTTCTTGCCTACTTAGCCATTTCTTATATGGGATACTTCCATATCCTTTGTAATCTTTGTAACCTTCTCTTCTTATCTTCTTTTTCAGTTCTATGGGAACTTTGTGAGATGGGGGACCAAAACTGCATACATTACTCCTGATGTGAACATGCTATGGATGTTTGCAGCAACACTGTCATGCTTTCTCCTTCATTCTCTGTCCTTCTGATAGTTTCAAACATTCAATTAGCTTTTTTGACAGCTGGTGAACACTGAGTGCTCAAAGAACCATACAATGTAATTACAACATTTCTTTTTTGGGAACTAATATATAGCTGGGAATGAGCACTAACAGAAAGCTGAGATTTCCTCACTGCGTATTTAAAATCAGAATTACTTTCTTCTGTCTTCAGCACTTTACATCTAATAGCACTGAACACCACCTACCATTTTATTTCCCAGTCACCATTTATGTTTAGGTCCCTCTCCAACTTCTTGCAGCTGGATTTCGCTATTTGTTTTCCCAAATAATTTATTATAATTAGAAAATTTTGTCACCTCACTATCCATCCCCTTTTACAGATCACTTATGAATATACAGAACAGCATAACAACATGGGGATCTGGTTCAGATCCCAGCACAGTTCCACTTCCTCACTCTAAAAAATGACCATGTAGTCTGTCTCCTATATATTTAGCAGCAGTTTGTTTATCTGTTTATTTTACCCTCCAAATTTTATCACTTCTTCACAAGCCTCTGGTGAGGGACTTCATCAAGTGTTTTTGGCTAAGGTAATTCTATCAACCAACCTTGCTTGTCATCTACACAGAGATGTTACTTCCCTTTACAAAAGCCATGTTGACTGTACCTCAGTATATGATACTTATCCTTGTGTCCACTCCTTTTTGCGTGGCTGATCCTGCTTTTTAGCATACTAATATCTGTGTTCCTCAGATATGCCTGACTTACCAAGCTACACAAATCATATCATTAAACTATTCCTGTAAATATTTGTCATTGACTTCTCTATTATCAGTAAGCAGGAAATACATGAGCAGCTGAACCAATAAAGCCCTCATTTCTGATATTTTTTTAAATTATATTTGAATTCTCACAAGGCTTCTCTGGGCTAAGGTTTAAGTTTATGGTTACAGCATTTTCCTCCAACAGGATTACGGAGCATCACTTTCTACCAGCCTATTTTCATTACATTTGCAGGAATGCAGTGACTTTGGGAAAAAAGTACAATTTTCATTTATTTGCAGTTTTGCAACACACTTGGTTTAAGAAAGTTTAAGGCATTGCTGCCAGAGAGGATGGTACTGCATGTCTCATCTCCTTAAGAAAGCAGCCTAAAAACAATGGCTGTCTCCTTTTATACCATTTCCCCCTGAAAAATAGAAGTCTATGTAATTGTACTTTAGAGGACATTCTAAAAGCACATGCCTCCATATGGCCTGATTTTGTACATGTAATTCTATGAAGAGCAGAAACCTGTAGGATTATGTTGTTGGTGGAACAATGTGGAAGCAGACCTTGCTGAATTGATCTGCATTAAGTTTCTGTTAATGTTGTGTAGGAGATGTTACATTTTTTTAAGATGTATTTTAAGTCTTGTGCTTGAGATGCTCTTTAGTGAAGGTACTGGACATCCCTGTTCTTCCACTAAACACTGAATCTGTCCCGAATTAACTTGTGACTGGCCATTCCTATCTCCTTTATGGTTAAAGAAACATATCCTAGACCTTGTTTGGGCTTACTGAGACAAAAAGGATATTACATTTATTTACATTTCCTTTGCATGCTCCCATTAAATAACATCTGGAACCTAGTATTTTTCAGTATAAGAAATTATTTTCTTGCTTTCAAATAATTGGAAGAGACCATAAATAAGGACAAGGAAGCTTGGTCTTTTCCCATGATAAAGTACTGCTGTGTGCAGACTGGGCAGATGGAAGGGCAGAACATCTTTGCATGTCCTCAAGGTCATATTTACTTGTGTTCTGTAGGCTGAAGGATTTCTGCTCAAAGAAACAGATAAAAACAGAAAAAAGCAATAAATCTCATTAAATCAAAATCTTAATGTCCTCCCTACTGAAATGTGTAGTGTTTCTTATCCTTTCACTCGTATTATTTTTCAGATTGCCAGAAATAGATTAATGTCTTTATTTCCCTTGGGAATGAATAATATTATTTGGCTAGGCTGACTGCTGAAACACTTTTTCCACTTCTCCACACAGCCTGTGCAATAACCACAGAGTGCTTAGCCCAGCTGCAATTACCTTGAATTTGTGCTCATAATTCTCAAAAGCTTCCATGACCATGCAGACAGCCTCCATGGAGCGTTCCAGTCGGCCATCCACCCCGTTGAAGCGGTACATGCTGCCAGAAACATCCACCACCAGCCGCAAGCGTTTAGGTTTCTGCTGAGGACTCCCAGGCTGAAAGGAAACACAACAGAACAAACCCCAGTGTTAATGGGAAAGCTAAACATCAGTAATGATAAAACATTTCAGAAAGAGAACCCAATGCACTTTGTGAAGTAAGAAAATTTTATTTTGCAAACAGTGATTTTTTTTTTTTTGTAAAGAACTAAAACATTTTAACTTCTTTTTCTATTTCAAATCAGTTCCTTGACAGATACCTCAACTAATTCTTTCCCTTCACCTTCAATGACTAGAAATAAAATACCTCAAAAAATTCCACACATGCTTGTCAGGAAAATACTTTTTCTGTTTCAGCTTTGATTCTTAACATTTTATTTCAGCAAAGAGACTCTGAAATTTGCTCTTTCTGCCAAGGCTCATAATGGAAATGCTTCTCCTTGGCTTACAGTACTAACAGGGACTCGTGTACGACTGTAAAAACTTGTCTGATGAGGTTAGTAACATTCCAAAAATGTTTGAAATCTTGTTCTGATTAAGTATGAGCTGCTTCTTCACTCTAATGCTGAAACCATTATTTTTCCCTGAAAACAAATTCCATCTGTTTTAACAATTTTTGGCACAGTACATTTAAGGGAGGTGTTTTATTTAGCATGCAATGAGATGTATCTGGGTTAAAGGATGAGGCTATTGAAGATGATCTAGTAAAAAACCCAGTCATATTATAAACAAAGAACTGAAATGTTTCTTTTACCTGTAAAGTATTTGTGTGCTTTATTCTTTTAATTATTCTTTTCACAGACTGTGGCATCCCTGCCCTCACAAAAACAAAGGGAGAGAGGGCCCATTAAATCTTACATTTATTTTGGGTTTTATAAACACACTTGAAGGTATCCTCTTTTTTTTCCTTATTGAATTATTTTTACAAAGTCTTAAAACTGATACATGGAATAAAGACATTTTAAAACAAATGAGAATTGAGTAGTCAATCGCTTTTCCCTTATTGATCTTTCTTTCACACAGGCAGTACCAGGTTCCATAAATCATTTGAAGCAATAGACATTAGGGCCAAATGGCATAAAAAATAACATCAGGGATCCATCAAATGTGGGTAGCTGACATGCAAAAAGACTCTGTACTCAGCTATTAAATCCCAAATTCTTAGTGTAGTTAAAAAATTGCAATCTGTCATTAAGTATTACTGTTAAATATTAGGGACTAGCCCCACTAGCTCTGGCCAGGTTTCGTTGGTCTGATTCAAGTTGTTCCTCTGTTCCTGACTCACACAGGTCTAACCATAATATCTTCGAAGGAATGGCTGAATTGAGCCATAGAACAATCAACTTTATTGTATCTTAATGGCTTTCCCTCACACTTTTTTTTTTCCATCCTGATTTTTATTTTTGCAAATCCAAATATCTGTGGAAGTTGAACTAATTCACATACCAAGGAATAAGGAAAAGACATTTGCAAACCACATTTTTTTAACTGCCTAGGGTATCAGTGTATTTGTTAACAAAAAATAAACTAGTGAGAAAACATTATCCTTTTCCTGATAAAAACTAACAAAATTAATGTTTTTTGCTAACTGCCTTCCAGTCATTAAAATACAAAATAAGAACATAAAAACTTTTTCATTAAATAAAAACTAAGCACTGCCTAGATCAGTGTCTCCTCTCTGAGGGTGGCCAACAGGAAATATGTATGTAAAACTGTAAGAAGAGGTAAAGCAAATTTTCCATCCTGTAGTTTCCTCTGCATCAGGGACATCCCAAGCCAGAGATGATTCTTCTGAGTTTCTCATCCCTATAACTTAGCCAAACTCCAAACACAGACACTGTATAGCCACTATGAAGTCAGCAAACTGGTTAAGCTCTAATCCACCTTTCCCTGTTTCTTGTTGGATACTTACTTGTGGCTCAAGGTCTCCTCGTCGTTTATATATGGCTTTTTCTCCTGTCAGCCCATCAATAATTTTGGCATCATCCAGCTCTCCAACAGCTTGGTGTCTCAGCCATTGTCTTTCCTTACCCTTGGCCTACAACAGAAAAGAAGTCTTACTTCACTCAGTGACATAAGTGTACGTTAGACAATTTAAGACCTACTGTAGATGACATGATAGTTTTGGTGTAAGTCAAAGAAATCCAAGCACATGTTCATAGCTGTTTTGTTCTTCTTCTCTGAAAGAAAAATTAACACTGACAAAGAACATGTTCCCTCTGAAACTTCATCTTTTTCAGTTGTTTCATGTAAGGGAGTTTAACCATGGACTGCAGAAATGTTAACCTTCTTCTTGAAAATATGCTGAAAATCTGTGTAGCAAGCTGGATCTGAAATACGTACAACCAGAGGGACACGAGTAACTGACCATTTGTTATGTATTCTTAATCCAAGCACCACAAGAAAAAGTCACCAGGGGACTTTAAACAATATTCACCTTCAGCAACAGTAAATGCTTTCTTCTAAAATAGAATTAACAATAATTATATATTCAAAAAACCCTATTTTTAAAATCATGACACTCACGAGACAGTCCATTAAACATTTCTTTTGTTTTAGTTAAAAGGGACCTGGTTATTTCCAGCCTGACTAGATGAGCATATATTATAATCCAGAAATTCAAACATTCATGGTACTCCTTACACAGAGCATACACTTCAGACTGAAGACTCAAGTGTTTTAATATTATAAGGAACATATTTAAGAATGTGCTCAAAGGATAGCATCATCATTGTTCATAATATGTAAGATCCATTTAAAGACACTAAAGTCTGTATATATGGGTTTCATGGTTTATTTAATTTCTGTTTAAATCATGATGTTGAAATCTCTCATCCTAGAGGTAAACCCAGGAAGGAAAGACAATTTTGAATTTATATACATATAATGCTTCTGCACGCTCAGCAAATTGTTGGTTAGCATTTATTGGAAAATCAAATATCCAGCAGGACACAAACTGCTTAAATACTGGTTTTCAGGAATGAAAATCAATTACTTTCTGTTGAACAGTGAGTCTTACATGACAAATCCTCGGTGAACTGTAGGCCTGGGATTTGAAAGAATGATCTGAATTTGAATAGTCTGAGCAGGCAGATAATGGCTTCTTAGGGCTCACATAATCGTTAGTTTTGCTTTGGTCAAAATCTGTGAGTTTTTTGTTTTGGTGTGTAAGAAGGTGGTGTTCTGGACTATAGCCTATTGTCTGCAATTACTCAAGACAACTGACTACTTGTCTATGAAGATAAGTGAAAGACTTTAAAGCCACGGAGAAATGTTTTGATTAACTAATTTTAGAGAATTTACATAGCTATGAAGAAACAGGTTTTTTAGTTAGGTAGTGTCAAAAGCTTTACAGACACTTCCTCACAGGAGGGAAAAACAATGCCAATACATGGAAAGCTCAGCATTTTAGTAAATCACAGAAGTGGAAAGTGGAGATTTCTGAGGTTGTGAATTCAGTTGGTTGTGTTCTCTGATACAACTCCACGGGGCTACAGTGAACCTGGCTTTAACCAACTTTGGCGGCGAGGCACCCATGTGTCTGTTTGTTTGTACCACCAGTTAGTAGTTTTCACTATCATTAAACATGCTCTGGATGAAAAGTTGAAGTCCCTTCTTCCATAGGATTGATTCCTCTGTTGCCTTCAGAGCTGTGCAACATCACTAAGAGACACTCGCAAACTTCTGGTGACTTTTACATGTCCCACCGAAATGTCACATTATAGTTTTCCTGCTGTGAAAAACTGGCAAATTTCAACACTCCAGCAAACCATTGAAAAAGTGCTCCTGTAGACAATATGTTGCTGAGTAAGCAAAGTCTGTCTACAATGAGTCATGCACCTTCCAGGGTGATGCAGGTGAGATGACTTTGTTTCTAGTCATCCTAACCCCTCTAAGTACTGAAACAGAGGTAGATCCTTAACACTTCCTTAGCACTGCTGTTTCGTCATATTTTTGTCCCTTGCCTCCTTGCAGAAGGCAGGAGGGACAAACAGCAAGATTATTAAGACTCAGCCTCATTGAGCAAATAAACTCACAACAAGTTTCACTGTTCTTTTCATTGACAGTGCTTTAGCTTCCTGCCTATTTGATGTTCAAGGAACAGCAGTGTGAGAAGGCTTTTTACTATAGCTCAAGTTAAAAACATTTGGGTATCTTTGGAAGCTTATGCAACATAAGCCAGTATTAGAGCTGAAGTTTTTTTGAGGAATAGAGTTGATATTCTCTCCTAAAACAGGAAAGAATGCTGACAAAATCTGATCTAACCTCTTTCCATAGGCTACTTAGCATCTGCCTCTTTCATGCAGAATTCCTAAGAGTTTATTTTCTTTTATAAAAGCTGAAAAAAAAATCCCCTTAAGCATTTGTTTTATACAATGTGCACACATTACATATTAGAAAGAAGCTTCAAAGGATTTTTAATATGTAATTTTCATATGTTTAAAAGCAACATAAGTTTAAAAGCACTTACAATTTCAAGAGAAAACCAGAACCAATACATAAATAATTTGCTTTAATATTTGACTAGAAAGGGCATACATCACATTAGTATTTTGATGCACTGCAACTACAGTGATGAAAAAATACATTCATTATGTTGCTTTTGAGATTAGAAAAATGTGCTAGATACCATATTTTATCAGCATGGCAATGGCTGATCATAATGCACCACTGAAGCAACTTTATTCACTGGAAGCTGTCACAAGCATATTTACAAGAAAACCTGCAAAATGTTAACTCTGATGTCTGTAAATGTCACAGAAGAAGATGTGAAGCAATCACATCTAAATATGTAACTTGTAATGGTATGGGATGGTATGAAACACTGCCAGTTGTGGTCTGCATTTGTTTCTGGAAGAACATTGCACAAATGTTCCCTTAGCTGCTGACATCACAAAACTGCTACTGACAGGGCATAGGGTTTTTCACCTTTTCAGTTCTCTGAGCTATGTTTATTATAGGACTGCAGCTATTTTATTCTTGCTGCTATAACCAGACAGTTCCCACATCGTCTAAATTACAGAGCCCAGTAGGCTCAGTAACTCAGGCTCAGGTTTGACCAGTTTGCCTAAACGAAGCTCAGACACTACAGGGACAGTTGTCCCTGATTCCCTCTGCAATTAATAGAGAAGTACTCTCTGGAAAGCAAGTCACATAATATTTAAGTATGCCTTTCTCAGTGACTGACTGACCATAACCTTTTGAGTCTGGAGTTTAGACAGACATGCTTTAGAAGAGAGAGGAAAGCTCATCAGTGACCAGATTTCCTGGACTTCTGGCTTTGCTACTTCTACAGAAGATAAACAAAAACTCGTAATGTTTTGTTAATGATGTTTAAAGATCTGAGAGAGATCAGTGAGCTATAAAAAGTAAAATGAACAATGAAATTACATTCTCAGACTATGTTTATGTATCACTTTCAAGGATCAGCCTATTCCAAACATCTCTTTCTGCTGCTGCTAACTTTAGGCGAGCTATCGACAACTGGACCTGAATTCGAGCCTCTTGGTCCTTGGGAGGTAAAATTTAATCAAAGGAACGTATTTTAAACAAGCCCACAAAACAAACAATAAAAAGGCATATGTTGAAAAGAAAATCCAGGTTAAATAAACATGGGCAACATATTTCCATTACGTAAACACACTGAGTTTGAAACAAAGCAAACTCAAACATTTTTAAAAAGCCAAATGTGTTCTCTGGTGAGAAGGTAATTTGGGATTTTCACAAAGTTAAAAACACACAGACATCTGAGCCACAAAGTTTACTGGAACAGACTGTGCCATTGGCTTCTCATTTGAGGTATGAGGAAGGTTTGACTGATAACAGAAAGAAAACCATTCTATTTGAGAACACGTGGTGTACATGGGACTATCCAGAAAAAAAGAGGAGACAGAGGCACAGTTCTTCATCAGGGCTGAATGAATTACAATGCTGAAGAATTCAAATACATTTTCTCCCTCTCAAAAAGACCACGTGAAATGTGCTTGGACTCAGCTTTCCTATTAGCAGACGGGCATTTTGCAACTAAGTGACTCCTGTTATTACTTATCTTAACTTTCCTGGAGCATCTTCTAATAAAATCTCTACCAAAATCTGTATAAAAATCTATAAAGTTAAAAATTTGTTTTCACTATTGCTCTTATTCTATATCTATTTTTTCTAAATTCAGTGATTTGTTTTCTTCATCATAAATTTGGTTTACTAGCTCTATGGTTAGCTGTTACACTTTTTGGCAGAAGTTACCAAAGTGTCATTAAATACTGAGGCTTGTTAAGACTTTGTCTTGATATTAAAATGACCTTTTTAACAAACCAAAAGGATATGTCTCCTTCTATTAAAGTATGTTACATTTTGATTATGATTAACATGATCCCTGAATGTTAATCAGGGATGTAAATCAAGAATTTTGGCTCCAAGGGATAGATAAGGCAGACTAAAAAAACAAGACTTCAAACTGAAGGTTCACTTATTAATTTTATACCCAACAGCATCTGTGCTAGAAACACGGTAAAAAAACCCATCTAGATATAAATGCTGTAGAAAAAACTGAGACATACATCCAAATTTTTTAAATGGACACCCATCTTCATGAGTCAAAAGTCTGTGTCCTGATCTGAGGCACATATTAAGTGTATGAATCATCTAATCATGCCCATCTTAAAGGTTCATCACATGAGAAGTTCTCTGAATTGGTATATTCATAATAAAACTGGCTAATGGCTCAGTGTTAATTGTAGTAATGTTGTTTTAGTTACAAAGGCTTAAAGATATAAGTAAGAAAAAGAAATGTTCTACTACTTACTTGTAATACCAGGGGATTGGATTGCTTGACCCAGGAGGAGTCTCTTTATCATACAAAATAATTTCTTTCAGTTTTATTGCTGAAGACACAACACAGTGACTAACAAACTAAGGTATACATACACTGATGGTTAATAGGCTTTGACAGAAATATTTATAATCAAATATATATTATAAGGAGTAAATTAATTTTCCTTTAATTTTCACTGAGGATGATCAGATTTCTCCTAGAAACAATGCAGTTTCAGTTTTATTTATCCTGAATATGAACATTAATATTTAAAAAAAAAAACAGAAAAAACAGCACATCAGTTACCAGAAGAAAGGCAAATTGGTGGGTTTGGTCAGCTTCCACTTAGGAGATTTGGGCTATACCTATTTTCATTAGCAAGGGTCAAAAACAAACCTGAGAAAAATCCACATTTTCAGCTGTATATGTGGTAAAGCACTGACCTGGAGTGGGCGTCTCTTTTAATTTGCACTTAAGTGGAGTGTCTCTTTTAGCATGTGCATTTCTATAACGCAGAGTCTTTTGGACAGGACATAAAGACAAAGACTGTACTCTACACACCTTCACAAATTCTTTTCATAACATGCAGTAGTATTTCACAAAATTATGCTCCTGAATGTAATCTCTGTAAGATGTGGTATGGGAATACTGTAACTGGTAGAGCGGAGCACTGGGATCCACTTACAAGCTTCCATTGAAATAGTAATATGAAACTGTTTTTCCTACTTATGATTACAACCTGAATCTGCTTTTAGCCCTCAAAGGTATGACCACCAGACAGTAACAAAATATTAGCAGAATAGTATTTGGGGCCTAATGTAATGACCTCACTGTGTTCCTTAATCAGGAAATCTAAGATTACCTGCAGATTGTCTAAGATGATGCGGAGTGACTGAACTTGGCGCCGAACTGCTCCAGAGAACCTTTCATAAGATGATGCATCATATTCACTCATCTGAATCTCTTTCAATCTAAAGCAAAGAACAGGGAGCTAAGAACAGTTTAGGAAACAAGCGTATCTTACATTGACTTAGGTAAACTAAAAGTTTATGTGCTTGATAACAGGGAAATTCAGACAGCAACAAGCACACAGAAGAGACAAACCAAAGAGGTGGCAGCTGCTCTTGTGATTTTTTTGACAAGGCAGGTGTTCACCAATGTCCACAGGGATTGAATCACATTAAAACTTCTTAAAGTTACTAATCCTTTCACTCTCTCCTAATCTGCTTTAAAGTTTGAGAAGTAAAGCAGATGTTCTGAAAACTCTGATCGAATTCGAAAGGTTTTATTGGCTCAGGTGTTGCTATCTGTTCATAACATGAGTGTCTATTCATTACTTCACTGCTGGGGCATTTTAAACCTATCCTGATTCATGAGTTAACACAAAGGTTAAGTAAAGACACACTTATAAAACCTGTCTTTGAAGACCTGCAAATAGTAACTGTCTCAAATACTTATCTTTCTGCTTCATAAATTGAAGAAACCTTGAAAAAAAAAGTGTTTTAAATGAACATTAACAAAAATGTGCTCTCCCACAAAGGAAATGAGTCATGTCACCGAACACTATCCTGTCCAGTGGCCTCACAGAGAGCACAACATCTGCACTGTGAAACCAGATACATGACTCTTCCCTAAGTTGTGCCCATTTCAAGTACTGTATCATTCTTCTTAACATTGTAGCTAAGCAAATACTCTTAAACTGGTGAAATTCACAACTGGAATGTAATCATGGAGGCTCAGCTGTGAAGAAGGAATAAGAGGACAGGTGGATATGCTAGAAGTGTGCCCTGTTCAGTATTTCCCATGATCCAACCTCATGTACCAAGGCAGCAGTTCTGTATGTGGCCACTCTACCATCCAGCATGGGGCTGGTATCAGTCCTGAGCTAAAAGATACTGGCCTACCTGTGCCCAGCTCATTTCAAACAAGAACTTCATAACAGCATAATTTCACTTACAGTGTTTTGAATATATTGGGTTTTTGAATATATTGGGTTTTAACTATAAATAAAAACATTTTTATTTATAGTTTAAACCCAATATATTCAAAAACCCAATATATTCAAAACGCTGTAAGTGAAATAAAAAGTGAGCTTAGGCTAATTATATTTCTAATGACAAGTTTTTTTAATACTATCCAAAGTTACTTGCCTGGAACATAAAGTATATATGGAAACTGCTGTTTAGACTAGCTCTTCAACAATAAAATTAAAATCAAATATCAAATCTTTGTAGTCTTTAGTATGATTATGTCTTTTTCCATTTGAAATTTTGTATAGTCATTATAGCCAATTATTATTCATTAGAGGCAGGAAAAGGTGACTTTCAGGGCTATGCAATTAATTTCACGGATCCTGACATCAGAGTTCAGTATCTTCAAATCTATGAACATATTTTTTCCAAACAAAAATAACCTCACACACAGTTTTACTTTGTTAGACTCTACATCAATCCACAGTGAAAGCTAGTACAGAAAAATAACATGAAAAACACCACATCTGAATAGATTAGCAGTTGCTAATTTCATTCCAGTCAAATAGGGCAATTTAAAATGTTTACCAGAAGAAATACTATCTAGGCAGGAAAGTAATCAATAACTTTCATATGAAAATTCTCCCTTCCAGATAATCCTGTATAAACAAAGCAGTGAAATCTGTAGTTTCCCTTATTTTTTTTGTCAGCCTGAGAACTCCAACCTCTCTGTTCTTAACTTTTATCTGTTAGTTCCCATAACTATCCAAGTGGTACAGAACAATAATCCAAGTCAAATGTGGTTTCATGACAGGCTGCATTTACGGCTGGCACATGCCAGCTCAGTGGGTTTTGCCAGGACATAAATTGTTACCTCATGTACAGATACTCTGATTTTACAGGACACAGCTGGACTGTTCCCACAAACTCCCCTAATGCAAATTTGCTAAATCACCACACAGGTAGGTAGAAACTCATCAAAGCATGCCACGTGTGTGTATGTAAAACTGCCTGCTGAGGCTCAATAGTTCAAATCATCTCAACTTCTGGCTACAGACCTTTCAAACAACAGAAATTTACTTGCAATCGTCCATTTTGAAAGACATTTGTTAGGTGATGAATTCCTAACAACATACAGTCTGGATTTATCATAATTCAAAATTTTCATATGGTTTATCCCTTTATAAAAAGATAAATATTGATATCACTCTTCTTATCCACCGAGTTGTGGTTTACTCTACCAAATCACACATTCATTTTAACAGTGAAGCTTGATTCAATAAAGCATTCTACACATCTTGTCCAGAACAGCTAAACATGTGCTGGTAAACTCTGTTAAATGATCATGAACAGGGTAATGTAGCTAATAAACACAGCAAAGAAAGAAAATTCTTTTTAGCCATCTTTTTCAAATTCTTCAGGGAAATGGAAAGGAAAACAGAGACTTTCACACTACCTCTGTTTAAAGGCCTTTTCAGCCATCTCTCGAGCAGCTCTCTTCACCTCCTCTGGAACAGCATCCTTTTCAGCTTGAGATATTTGGTAAACCCTGTGTCCAGCATCCAGTCGATATGGCCCACCTTTGCCACCTAACCCAGCAGTGTCTCTCCCACCTAACATTGTTGAGATAAAAAATAATTAAGAATATGCATTTCATAACAAATAAGAACACATTTTCTTTAAAGCTTCCATTGTTATATCTACTGATGTTTCAAAAATGTTGCCAACAATCCCCAGTATAAATATTCATTGCCAAATATTTTCCAAGCCAAACACCTACCATGGTAAAGAAGAACTCCCATGGAATACTGGTGTTAATAGTCCCTTGAGACCAGATTCATAATGGTTTCTGTCTTGTACAAAGGGGACCACAGAACATAGAAATCTTGTACGTCTCCTCAAAGCTCATGGTCCTTAAAGCCATTCATCCAGACTCTGTCTTCTCTCTAGAATTTGATGGTTTACACTGTTTCCAAACCACTTTACCTAGGGATCACTATTATGCTCTTTTAGAATTAGGAGGCACTTTCTGTGTACTTCTTGCTTACACTACCTAAATTGCTGCAGTTACAGGAACATCTAAGAGGATGGCAAATGGCTCAGCCTAGTTTTTGTGGTTGCAAGCTTCTAGTTCTGTGTGTGGCTGATGAAAAGAAACAACAAAATATAATTGAAGAAGAGATCTGGTATATACAGTTTAAGTTAGACACTGCAAATACTTCTTTTCACTGGCAATAAATCAACCCTGTATTGGATAAAATAGCTCTAGGTAGAGGATGGTTTTATCAAACTGTTATTGACTAGCACAGCATCTCTCTTAGATATCTATCAATGATGCATTAAAAAAAACCAAAATAAAAAGCAACAAACCTGTTCCACCAGCCCACGTATTTCCACCAACATGTGGCATGTTGTCTGGATCCACTTTTCCATGTTTGGGGGAACTGACATCCAAACCACTGTCCCTCTGAATGGTTATCTGTGAAACAGAGAAACAGATCTGTAAATCCCTTTTATAGCAAAGAAAATGCTCTAACAATCCAGTAATAGCATTCCAGGTGTGCTGAAGAGCTATACGACCAGCATTAACTCAATAAATCCAACATTCCACCTGATGAGGACAACAGAATAAAGCAGAGTAAAACAGGGCTCCTGAGCAGCACCTACTGCCACATCTGAACCATTTGGTGCAGTCAGATCACATCCATGCTGGAAAAGTGCTTCCTGATAACTGCCTAACACAATTCAAAATCCCCCTGTAGACCGAATCACCTGCAGTTTGAACACTTCTTGGAGTATTGTATATCCATAGTACTGTCTATCCATTTACACATTTCATGCACACCCAATTGTAGTTCCACATTCATTATTGATGGGTAGATAGATCTTCCTTTTGTGAACAGGGACTAAAGAAACGATGTGCTCTTCTCTGAGATTTGTTCCAATGACACACTCATGCAACCTTTACCTTCCCCACCATGACTACAAAAGCCTGCTGTGGTGGGTTTTCTAGGCCTGTCTGCTGATGGCACTTTTGCCATTGATTCATGGCACAGCTGAACACCCAACAGCTGTCAGATGGTCAGAGTTGAGTCACTCCAGGCTGAGGCTGGATTTAAATGGGTGACTGAAGGTAAAAATACTCCTTCCCGTTATGAATTCTGAGTCATGCAGTGAATCAATGACTCATGTGTAAACCACCCTTCAGTTACTAATCTTCTATAATTTAACGCCACTTTATTTTTTTAAAATGAAACGACTGAGATGGAAAATTAATGTCTTTAACCACTAGAAATTAACTTTCTTCTCATCTACCACAATACATTCAATTCTCCAATAAATTTATGTGTCCCAGTAACTATGATTTATTGCCTCCTCAGAAGTTTACTGGCATTTTCAGGGTTTTCACTGTAGTACAGTTTAATCCTTGAATTCACTGTCTTGCAGACTCAACTCCGTGCTGACATGAATTCCATACACGTTTTTGAACTCAAAACATGTGCTCTAACAACAGTGTCTTGGCAGCTATTCAAAACATCATTTTCTTTTCCTTTATAGAAGTTATATCAATCCAAAGATACATAAAATACATCCTCTGTAAACCATGTCATTAGTGTAAAATGAAGCTCTAATCTGAAAAATTACATTCATTTAACATTCGTATAGGAAGAAAGACACTTAACCACAACAGCATGTTACCCTTAGGGTTACCATACACTTTTTTAGTTTAAGAGATTTCCTCCAAAACAAACCATTCTTTTTTTGTATAACTGGTAGATTTAAAAACTATCAGGAACACAGCTCAAAAATCACTGAGCCTGGTTTAATATAAAGTCATAAAACCAAAATGGAAGTGTCAGCCTCATGGATCAAAACAAAATACTACACTGTAATGAGAAACAATAAAATACTGCAAAAATTTTACATGTTCATGCTTCTGGGTTCTTTATATATAACCAGTGATGCAAATGTCATATTCTATTTTTGTCAAGTTTTTCCACTGAAAAATTTCAGTAAACATTTTGAAATACAACCATTGTTTAAATCTCAAGTGAGAAGTTTTGTCCAATAGAGCTTTACCGCTCATATGCCTTCCTCATATAGAAGCTGTTCACAAATATTTCTATTACACATGCAGTCAACAAGTTTCTAATATGAACCTATTTGACAACACCTGGTTAAAGCAGCTGTTTGTAAATTTGAAATGGCATATGGTTAATAGCAAATATTTTCTTTTATAATGATTTTTGGCTTTCTGTTCTTAAAAGGACAGTAGATCCAACATTCATTTCTGTTAAAACTTCAAAAAAAATTGCCTGAGAAAAAAAGGAACAAGGGGTGAAATCTCATAGCCTAAGAATGTGACCTCTTCACTATTTTTTTTTATATATAGTTAGGCTACTGGATAAAATAATTGTAAATTTAATGCTACTAGAATGAACACCACCAGCAGATTTAAATGTCTGTGCATTGCAGCAGTTTC
The DNA here is from genome assembly GCA_035583235.1 of Hafferia zeledoni. Classification (NCBI taxonomy): domain Eukaryota; kingdom Metazoa; phylum Chordata; class Aves; order Passeriformes; family Thamnophilidae; genus Hafferia; species Hafferia zeledoni. The sequence goes on along the minus strand of JAWWEV010000001.1, from coordinate 57,848,555 downwards.
ATTAATTTACTTATCTTTTAAGTATCATTTATATAGGCAAAAGGTAAAATTTTGGTAACTCTGAATACTTCAACAACCATATTTTATTAGCACTGGTTTGCTGGGGTAATTATTTTTTAAATTTACCATATACTTAGAAACTGCATTCAATTAGCACACTGTAGAATCCTTTGAAGAAAATCTTGTAGATGTACTTCCCTTGCTTTCCTTTGAGCTGTTAGATAACTCCCTTAGTGACTTATTAGGCTTTTCTCCTTCTCATCCCTGTCTCCATGGAAGTGTTTTAAGGCCATTTTACAACCAAAAAGTTCTCTCTCCTCTGAAAGCGTCTCTATAAACTAAAAGTTAGATTAGCAAATATCTGTATTAGAATTGAAGATATATTTTAGATAACCAGCAAATCACTGGGTCTTGACATGAAATCGGAGGAAAAAACTGAAGAGATAAACTTCTGGACAATGATAATTTCTTCAGTGTGACAAATATAAAGAGATGGAAGAGTCATAGATAAGTCACCCCTTTGAGAACTGGAGGAATTCCTGGTATTAGAAACTATTAGAAAGGTAGATATAAGAGGTAGGATCCAGAAGTGGAAGGAATATGAACCTGAGAAAATGAACAGCAGTCAGTGGAAAAAATCTAGTTTGTCTTGCTTGAGAAGGAAGATAAGAAAAACAGATACTAAAAGTAGAGAAATGGCTCAAACAAAACTAAAATTCACAGTAATTTTTCCAAGCTTGTCTGATTGGAGTTCCTAGAAAGAATTTTCTCTTACTGTTATGATGGACACTTTTCAAATATGTAATTTTCTTGCTCAAATATTGATCTGTTCCCTCCTGAGTATTTTCTGTTTGAGTCTACTGCAAAACTTCTGTGTACGTTGTTTCTTTCAATGAGAGTTTTGATTAAGAATCTCTTCTTGAGGGAAATCTGTGCACTTCCTAGCTATACATGCACTGAAAGGCACTATTCATTACTGCATCACTGTTCAGATCCCATACTGCTTGGTGTGCATATCACAGCGTTGTGAAACAACACACAAATTCAGTCTAGTAGCCTTGAGCTCCAGCTGTGAGGCACAGGCCAGGGTAGAATAGCTGGAAAAACCGTGAACTTTTTGTTTTGAAACTTCCTTTTGATTTCCAAAATAACCACTATTTCCAAAACACTCATGGTGCACATGTTTCATCTGTATATTATCTAAACTTGTTTATGCATATTGATTCACAATCAGAGCATGAAAGCACTTTTCCATTCCCTATTCAGGTAGGTTTTTCTTCAAAGTCTTCATCATACAAGAAGCAGAACTGCCATCCTCTCCTGGGATACATGATTCTTATTTTATTCTCTGTAGAGTCCAAATTCTCAGTAATCATCAATGATCCCTGGTTTCAATTATTTTTTTCTCTTATTTTCTTTGACTATACTATATTCTTAGGCCATTATAGCAATAGGTAATGGGTACATTCAGAAGGACCTTGTGGCAGAGGCTCTGTAGGTCTTCCAAAGTCAGTGAGGCAAACAAACAAAAATTTTCTGCAAGAAGAATATGAAGGCTGCAGGTCAGAAAGATACCCAAGGAACGTTCTTTTCTGAAGGGGTAATGGTATGAAAGAAGTTCTTAAGAAAATAATAAATGAAGAAACAACAACAAATACCAAGACTTGTTAATGCTTTGACTGAATTTTCTGGTCCCGCATCTTACACATCCATTCCATTCTGACAGCAAGGGCAACCAGGAAGGAATAGAACTAATAGAACTAAACACTCATTTTAAATTCAGTGAGAGATCCACAGCATTTGAACAACTTATTCCGTATCAGTTCCTATTGAGATACAGAAATGTATACCAAAATGGTTTTACATGGCTACACTTCTTTTTGCTTTTTTCCCCAGCAACACTGACATTCTAAGAGTGAACCAAGTAAGAGAAACTGATAAACATGTATTCAATTGGAAACTAAATGATCTTATTATCCTTCATATAGTAATGTAAAAAAGAGGCTCAAAGAAGCCAGTTGCATGATTTACTGCACTCAACAACACATTGAAACTGGGTTTTTCACATCTATGTCTTATTTATGCCAAGCAGCTACTAAACTACAGCTAATCTGTAATAGTGGCCACTGTGAAGATGAGTCTAAGGCTGGTAGTTTTGTCTAGACTTCAGCTGATCAGTCAAACTATGGTACACTGTGTACTAAACAAATCTTAGCTATGTTTGGAAGTGGATTTAGAACCACATTCATGTCGCTTATGTGAATGTGGGATTGAATTCTATTGACTTCTGATGTGAAACAATCTAATTTAATAACATTAACTCCTAGAGAGTAAGAGAGTACTGGCATACTTTTGGTACTTTTATAATCACTCAGTAAGGGTCAGAAGCTGAATTTGTTGAGGACCACACAGCTGACCCAGACACATTGTGCATTGGTCCTACAAGACACTGTCACAACTATGGGAAGAAAAGAGCTTGCATTAACCCATAACAAAAGCAAGGGAATTGTGGAGAGGGATGCTGTACTCTATTATCAAAATTATTTATGTCCCACACATACCTGTATTTCATTCTAACATATGAGTTATTTTCACATTACAGTACTTCCCTTTTGAGTTCAGAATGATTTTTTTTCTAATGCATTGCAAATAAATCGCTGTGGCCCTATGAGTAAAACTGACCCAAAGCATTATCAAATTTTGTACAGGTGACCTTAATGACATTTTAGCATCCAGTAATCTTAATCTTACATTGCAATGAAACTGAGAAGAAAAAGATATCTTTAAAAAGAAGTTTCACCATGTCAAAGGCAATCCCAAGTAGCACCACCAGGCATTTCTGTATCTTAACAAGTATTATTCAAAATACATCTGGCTATTGAATGCATATTAATAGCTCTATTATTAACAAGTTCATAATAGTACTGAATTTAATGAGCAAAAGACACTTAGAAAAGTCAAATGAAATAAGCATTTCAGTATATCTATTATTCAATTATTCATGTTTCAGAGTATTGACAACATTCCTCCATGCATTTTTAAGCCCGTACATAAGCTTATTCTTCAAGTCTGTTACAAGAAACTAAAGACAAATTCCTCAAGTTATCTGTACTGTGGAGACAGGAAAAGAGAGAGGGAATTCATCTCCTCCTGTTTTGTCCCCTTTGAAATTTTCTTTATTCCTGGGAGGTTCATGCAGGAGATCTAACCAACAGCTCTCACTGTCTTAGATGTCCAAAGCTCCATTACAGTTGTGTAAAAAGTTGACTCTCTAAAACATGTTTTAAACAGAACATGTACTTACACTTAACCACTGGCAGAAAGAGAACTCATGGTTACAGGCTAAGAAATATCATTTAGAATTTGTAAGCAGAAGTCAGGTGAGCTTGAAAATATTTCTAGCTTTGAACAGAAAAGTAATCAAGAAGTGAGAGCTTCCAGTAAAATGTGAAGGACTTTATCCTTAATGCCAATTAGGATGTGACTGGGATGCAGATAATCTTTTTGGTCATGGATATTCCTGTCATCCTACCCTGTAGCTGACAGGTCTCTGTTCAACCCTGCAAACTAAACTGGCTAGAGAGTAGATGGTCCTTTAATACAGTAGCTCACTTTTGTATTCTGATTCGGTAACTTCATTAAAATTCCTGAAGGGCGCAGGAGGTGTCAGGACCTCCCATTTAGGAGGCCCTGCCAGAAAAGCTCCTTTGTGGTGCTCACAGCAATGAAAGCAAGTTTCTGCCTCAGGACTGGCAAAGAAACTCAGGTTTCCAATGGGGGTGAGCTGGCTCATGTACGAGGGACAGACCTTTCACCTCTTAGTTTTAATTATCTCTGGCCCTGATGGCATGAACTCATATCTAATCCCCTTACATGAGACACAATGGTTATTTCAATACTCCAGATACAAAAAGTGGAGAAAACTAGAAAAAAGTACTCTGATCCCAGGCTACCATCCTGAGGTGTAAAGGGATGACATAATTATTTTTAAAAATGGACCATATTCCCATTCTTCAAACCTCCCCCAAACAAAGTATTTCTTATCCTTTGGGGAATGTTTAAGCAGAGCTGGGCATTCCTTACAGGCTTTTACATCTTCAAAATAGAAAGAAATGGAATTACTCCTTGTTACATGTGGTGACAAGGAACCAACCTCTCTATTAAGCCCTTTTAAGCATTCAGTGGATGATTCCACATAGAACAAATTTGCTAAAGCTGCAACCAGCATGATTTCATGTGTCAGAACTTAATAAATACATACAAATTATACAAGCAAACAGGGTCACAGCTGCAGTATTTACAGCTGTAGGCGGTATTTATGTAGGAAAATCTTTAAAAAGAAACTGTTAAGGTATCAAAACATTATTTTCACAAGCGCTTATCCTAGTGCATTATTGGTTGTTTCCTCCTGTTGATCAGAAGAAAATAGGAAGAAGAATGTGTGCACTAAGATTTGAGGTAGAATACCATTCACATGATTCAGGTGCAATGCAAATTAAGGAGGTGTGCACTAGATTAATTACTTGCATGATTAGACAATCCTGGAAAGTAGGCAGATGCAGGCATGATCTAGGCTGGCAAGATCCCATTCTTCATTTACTCTTTTTATCATATCGGACAGAACCCTTCTAAGATCCAAATTAGAAGATATGCACTCTTATCCTAACATACCTGAGATGTGGAAGGAAAGAATTAAGCTGCTATTTTGCCTTTTCGTTAACATAAAATATATTAAACAGGGTAGTATATAATCAATGAAGAATATGGGTTACTTTCCATACAAGGCATTAAATTGTTGTTGAAAAACATTAACTATATGAATATAAACCTACTAGAAAGACTATAAAGTTAAAACATCTATGTTTTCTTAAATAATTTCCTTTTTTTTAGTGCTGTGGACAAAGATTGGGAATGTATGAGAAGATCATTGAAGGAAAAGAAGGGAAAACATCCCAGATTTTTGTCTTACAGGTGATTTGGGAGGTAGTAATTTCTTCATCAAAATCAGTGAAAAAACCTGTTATCACTCTCATACTTTATTATGAAAAAAGATTGACTTTGGCTGTAACAAAATATGACTATTCTCCAGCTGAAAAAGGCATTAAGTAATCCATCCCATGGTGGCAAAAAGGATTAGGAAACGTATTCCACAGAATGCAGAATGTATTTCAGTAGAGAGGCAAAAGACTGATTTTTTTCCTGAAAAAAAGGAAATTTCTTTTATTTCCCCACTCCTCCAACCTTAAACCCACAGTATTACCCTAGGCTGCATTTAACAGCTCACAAGAACGTACCTTCCTCCAACACATTCTTTAGCAGCAGCATGAATATGCGCATTACATCCTCAAAGAGCATATAAAAGTTCCACACCAGGCAAATCAAAGGCTAATTTGCCTGTTCTGTGGTGGTTTTACAATCTACTATAAATTGGTTCTACCAAAACCAGAAGGAAAACATTTTATAATCTACTTATACAAACTAGTGAGAGAAAGGCATAAACAGGCAAAAAAAAATCTAATGGCTTCTATTATGTTCACTTGTAGCATATCATGTACAGCTTTTTTTCTATGTACTAAAAATTAATAGCATAATTTCAATTCACATCAACAGCATAAAACGGAGCCCACAAGTAATTTTTCCACAGAAAAGACGATTCGGTCTTAGACAATAAAAATGCATGAAATACATTCTGTTTCTGCAATTGTATCCTGAAATACAAAAAACATTTGTTGCACTGCAGTATAAAACTTTTAATATGTTTTCTTCCTCCATGCGGCTTCCTTTTGATTTTCTGTCTTGTCTCTAAAATTTTGCAAGAGTCCAAAATGAACTAATGAAGCTTCATGAATTATCTGACTCTTGCAAACATTACTTTCTAGAAGTAGCTTTTAAAATTCATACAGGCATTAAGCTTCTATCTTGAATAGCTAAACTGTTGAAAGCATCACAACTTTGATGGAATTTTAGGAAAGTGAATCTGGGTCTGGAAAGAGGTGGAGATCTGGAGCGAAACTTATAAAAAGGCGTATGTGGCTTGCAAACAAAGTTTATATACACCAGCTAAAACAACCATACCACTGTGTAAAATGCAGTCATTGCTGTTGTGGGTCCTCATTTGAACTAAATTTGAACTAAATGTCACTCTAAGAACTAACTCGGAAACTCTGCACAGTAGATACATTATTTTTCCAAGGTATATGCATCTTGTGACTTAAAAGCTGGATAAATGAAATAAAGTAATGAGACATTTATTTTATCTAACGAATCTTCTGCTATGTTAACACCTGTGTAAATTCCATTTTCCTCTGTCATTATTTAAAATTCCTGAGTCAATTCTATTCAACTAAAAGATGTGAGGTCATCATCTTTTTGGTATGCTAATCCACTATGAGATGCCATCAGAACAGATAGAAAATGTCTAGCTTGGTTATTTATCATGACTACTATAACACCTCCTAACATCAATGAACTCAAAAAATACTGTGTTTGGTTGCTTCTACAGTACTGTGAATAATCAACAGTTAGAAAGATGGGTTAAGTGGACACATCAAGTCAGTTTGGAATAATCCAGATGGAAAACAACAGGGTCAAAATAAAGTTGAAAAAAATTACACATGGAAGCAGAAAGCCTGATTTCTGCATACCTAGGACGATGCCAAACCTGTCCTTAAGAAGCAGAGGAAGAAGTTAATTAAGATCAACTATGTTTTGTTTTCTAAAGGAAAGCCTTCTCTATTTAGCAGTACTGTAATGGATCAGATGATTTAAATTTCCCCTACATTTGTCCCTTCATTAATCAGGGAATAACTTTCATAAGGCAGAATTATTAGTATGCATTTGTCTCATTGGGACAGCAGGATTTCAGTGGTTTTAGGAGCTCCAGCCTCTATGTCAGCAATGTGCACTGCTGCAGTTTCTGAGATCTGAAAGAGGGCGTTGAGGTGATTGTATTTTCTCCCATGAGAACTTTGGCTTTTCACAGTAAGGTCAGAGGAAGAAAGAGGAACTTTGTGATGGATCAGCCTTCTCTAACAGAAAGTTATTTCCCTCCTGCTCTTTGTCAGTCTCCTCTAATTAGACTGGAAGATCCTTAGCAAAGAGAACGTATTTTAGACATGTTTGTACAGTGCTTCCAACAAGGGTCTCACTTAGGCTGAGGGCATTTATATTAGAAAAAGTATCTAACAAAGGACCAATGATCTTTTTCTGAGTTGCTTTACCCAGCAAATACTTTTAGAGATATGAACTTACTGAACTCTGTGTGTTCACGGCTTTTTAGTCTCATGCTTCCCCACACTCAGATGCCTTCCTTCAAGGGGTCATATACAGCTGCTACTCCTCACTTCGATAAAATGAGTAATGGGGTCCAGGAATAGGTCATAGACCTAAACTGTGTATTTGGGGCTCACAGATCTCAGAACTGCAAGTGCTATCACACTATACCTTGCAATCCACTTATTGAGTAGATAACTCTGTAATCTGCAGCATTTCAAGATTTTCAGGACCCCATGCAGGACTGCAGAATGTCATCATATGGTTATTCCAAACTTACAAAACTCTCCATTGCATAACTTTTTCATAATTTATGGTGTTTGTGCAGACAGTATTTAAGAGCTGAGGGAAATCACTGTTATTAGCCCACCGATGCCCTCATGTGGTTAGAAAACCTGCTCGGTCTAAAGTAGCAGACAACGGGGATGGTGGTGGGGAGCAGGATCAGCTGCTCTTGCTAAAGTTCATGCTTTAGTCTTGAGTCAAGAACTGCAGCTTTGTCCAGTTCAGTCTTAACATCAGGAAAAGGCTGGATTTTTGTTAAAATGTTATAAAGTAAAATGTTTTTTAAAAAAGGAAAATAAACAAGTTGGGATCACTGAAACTGCTGAATTAATTATTATTCAGATAAACATCCAACCTGAAAAATAAATTTCATCAGGTGGCCTTACATTACTCTGAACTTTCAAGTGCAGCTTCAGAAAATCAAAAGAAAAAATGGGTGTATTTAATAAAACAAAAAATATTAATTCACTTTAAGGGGTGAGTCCTTTGTGTAGAGTTTTACATGATTAGTTGCGTGGAATACAAGTGGAATAAATGAGACTATCCAAGGAAGGGAATAAGACAATCATTACCCAAGCTGACTTCCAGTTCTTGCCCTTTATGAAATGCAGTCCCTGAGGGACTAGATACCTGCCAAGTTATGATGATATCTTGAGGTAATTCTAATTCAAGAGAGCCAATGTCCAGGCATGACTGCTAGAGAAAAATGAATGTGTGTGTGTGCATACACATATATGTACATATGTATCTGTGTGGGAACACACATTTATATACACACAATTACATATGCACATCTCCCCACCTAGTTTAACATGACTGCTTCTTTTAACTTCAACCATAAATGTGACATTTTTGGCATTATGGTTACTTCAGAAATGTACTCAACTTTGACTCCAGATCAACACAAGCTCTACCTAAGTACAGGTAGGATAAGAACATATTTTAAATATATTTCTAATTATGGACCTGGCATCCCGTAATAGCTACTTAGCATTTGCCTTTGCCCTAATCAGATCTAAAGGTTAACTGATGGATTGCAGAAGAAAGTCTAAACATTGAGAATTACTACTGTGTGCTGCTGAACTCATGAAAATGATGTTTTTAGCGAAAAGTGCTAAAAAGTGCTATCATCATGGGTGATTTGAGCAGTTATAACATGAAAAAAACTATTGATGATGAGCACATACACATTGCTCTTTTACATTACTAACATGAACCACATGTTCATATCTTCTAGCTGTTCAGAGGACAAGGGATAATTTACATGTTCTGTTATAACTTTTGAGTGCTGCTATAAGACCATGAAGGCAGCAATTTAAATCTGAGAAAAAATTTCTTGAGTTTTGCTAAATATGCCTATACTCAGCCAACCATGTTTGACCCTTGAGCAATCTAGAGTTGATATTTGTTTCCTTAGGTGGCTGGGCTGCATTTATATGCTTTCCCCCCCGCCCCAGTTTAAGGTATGTTCATACTGACTACAGCATTCAAGGACTTTCAAGCTATTTAACTTGGCAACACAAAGTATGTTAATATGGGTGTATAATGCATTTATTCCACTGACACTGCAATGTAGACATATAGCATGAACTTGAACAGGTGACCTGCCCTCCTGAAGTCTCACTTCCCACCTCTGGAAAGCAATGATAATGCTTACTGGCCCCAGATGCTGCAATAATTGTATATTTAAAAGTTTGGGGTGTCTAAAGGGAACCAGTTGTGGATGCATGAAGAAATTTTTCTTCCCTTCTCCATTTAGCTAGTTAGTGATTCATGTCTGTGGAAACACTGTATCAGTAAAATGTTAACTAGTCCCAGCAGACACAAAAAGAACATGCACTACTGAGAAAAGGAATCACTATTTCAGATACAAACATTCATTTTTGACAGAAAGCTATTCTCTCAGTTTCACAGGGCAGAAGATCAGGAATGAGAGCTCCCAAAAACTTAATCTAAAGCCTGCCCTATTGTTACATCCATTTCATTCATGTCTCTTTTTACAGCCAAGACCTGAAATATATCCCAAATAAACCCAAGTCATGTTGAGCTGTCCTCCTCTAGGACCTCTTCTAACAGATCTGGGACAGTACTGCATGAACGTTGTGAATTCAATTTTGAGTCCAGATATATATTGCCATAAACTAAGTGACAAAGATTTTGCAATCTTTGACTAAGTGCATTTTTATACACTCTATAGATTTGGGTATGTCCTGGGACTTTGGAAAACAATGACATTCTGACCATAACCTTCACAAAGCATAAAAGGTTTTAGACAACACTCTACAGTGGGAGAACATTAAGCAGAAGGACTACAGAAATAAATCTTTTTGCTAATCGTCACAGATAAATGCTTTAACATCTATTGAAATACCTCTAAATGATGCACCTTCTAATTATTTTTATCTAAACACTGCACTTCATCTAAATGAGACGTACCACTAAACAGTGCTTACTGAAAAACAATATTCCATGTCAGAATGTACTCAGAGTATTTCTATTTAATTTCTGTGAATAACAATTTGATAAAAAAGTAACACAAATTTGTCAATGTCCGCTTATTGAAAAGAAACTTAGGGCAAGATTTTAAAAATAAATTATTTTTCAAATTATTTTCAGATATTTGATAATGAACTGACCTTGTTCTCAACAACACCAAACTGTGAAAAAACAATTTTTAGGCTACAGTTCACAGCTTTTGAAAATACAGTATTTTGTTTAGAGTTTGTATTTTAGGCACACCAATTAACATTTTCACTGTAGAATTATTTTGAATTTAAAACTTCAATAAATTATGATTTCTGACCTGACTGTATAAATGCAGACTTATGTAAGCACATACCATATTTTGATAAATTAACTTTGTAGTCTCAAGACTTCAGCAGTTTCAACTCCGCTGAGTATGTCAACAATATAAAACAAATGTTGACTATTTTGAAGACTGCCACAATATTAGATGAAGGGAGCCTAATTACTGATTATAAGTGGAACAGCTGTTTGTTTTCCTCTGTTTCATTGCTTATGTATATCCAGCCTGTTTCTGAGAGCTAATGTGTGTATTTGTGAAAGCAAAAATGCATCCCTAGAAGAGAATATCAATAGCTCCAACTGAAGCCTTGTTGAAGATTTGTTTCTAATTCTTTGAAATTTTATTTATATTGAAAGCCCTTTAATTATTTTTTCTCTGAAAAGTCAGGAAGATTCAAAGAGATTCCGTGTGTTTCTGCAGAACAGTGGTTCCCAACCACCTAGACAGGTCTTGTGTTGGTCTAAGAACACCACCATGAAGACATAATAAGCTTTGTGATATGCATCTATGGCAGTTTTTTGGGGGTGGATGGGTGATATGTGGAACACTGACAATTTTCTTAAGTGAGTTTCTGCTATAAGATGATTGGGAATGATGGGTTTAGTCAAGAAATTAGAGATGCCTCATTAGACTCTAAGTTACTTAACATGAGTATGCATGTGAAACATCTGCTCTGGAATGAACAGACCAATACATGGCTGCAAATTATGCCCAATTTTTTAAAAACAGGTATCAGGAAATATTTAGCTGCAGCATTCTTAGCAAAGTAGTTGTGTCTAAAACAGGGCACACTGAAGTTCTTAATTGCTTAATTGCACAGGGAATCTAAATGAATATGTTTTCAAGCTAATGGGATCCTTTAATTTCCAGAAATGAAAGCTTTATTGAAATACTACTTTTATGTCTCAGTCCATTGAAAAACTAAGTAGGAAAGGTGAAGGCCTTCACATCCAATTAGTAAAGTATAGAGTTTATACAGCAACTACATATATCTTATTGAAGGTTACATAAAATAAAAGACCTAATTTACTGCTTATTGCTCTGTAATGTCTTTGTAAACAAAGTTTCTCAGGTCTTATTATCTTTCCATTTGAAGCAAAGCAAAAAAGTAAAGCAGAGAAACCAAAGTTAGTTATAATCATGCAGGCTTGAAGATCCCACAGGAGGCTTTGTTCCACCCCTTTAGCACAATCAAACAGTATGCCATTTCTCTCAGGCAACCAGCAGTAGGACAAGAGGGCATGGGCTTAAGCTCTGCCAGGGAAGTTTAGGTTGGATATCAGGAAGAAGTTCTTCACAGAAAGAGTGGTCAGGCATTGGAATGGCCTTCCTAGGGAGGTGGTGGATCCTCCAACCCTGGAGGTTTTTAAGGTGAGACTGGACGTGGTACTTAGTGCTATGATCTAATGATCAAAGTGGGGTTGGATTAAGGATTGGACTTGATGATCTCAGAGGTCTCTTTGAACCTAACTGATTCTATGATTCTATGATTTCAGTTCTGAGAAACACTGGTTTGAGCTCTGTACCCTGTGTTGACAAAGGAAAAAGAAATATACCCTAGTAGAGAGGCAGGCTGTCAGTTGAGAGGAATTCTACATCAGATCTTGAAAACTGCTTTGTGATTGTGGGAAAACTTTCCTGCGTTCTTTAAAATGGTTACTTGACATTACTAAATAAATGACTTAAATTTTCTGATGACATGGACTTTCCAAGCCAGTACTCTCTAATAATTAGTTGGCTATTATTGAAAGTAAAACTCTAACTGTTCCTGCTGGCTCTTTTAATTTCCACTAGTTAACTTGATTGTCAGATGAAACTGGGCTGGTGTAAACCGACTGTATCTGGCCATAAGATGGTGCTAGTGCTACTGCACTGGCAATAAAAATGGCACTGGTAAGGTGACAAGTGTCAAGCACAAATGTGCTACTGGGTAACAGTTTCCTTTTCTCATGACTTCTATGAATGGCATTTGCTGAGGTCCAGTAATGGGAACACATCAGCTCTTGCCCAAGTCTCTGCAACTGCAGAACATCTTGTAGAAAGAGAGCTAGGAGTGGGAAAAGGAAGTGAAAGAAGAGCTATGTTTGGCCTAATACATCTCATTCACATTTGAGATGCCAAGTAAACAAAACAAGAGAGACCTAATTTAGAATAGACTGATTCTATTTTCCCATTCTAATTTACTAGGAAAGTGGTTTCAGAAAGTCATGAAACAGCAGTGGTAGAGAGAGAACCTCCTAGCCATGGCAGACAGGATCCGCCTAGTTGGAGTGGAGAAATCCTCCTACAGCACACTCTAGTTCTTTGAAGTAAAGTGATACCTTCTCCAATCACTAACAAAAATTAAAGATGCAATTGAACAGTTGCAAGGATGATCATACATATTAGCCAGTACATTAACACTTATACATATATAAATATATGCACACATATGTATATGCGGTGTGTTTTCAGCATCTACCTAAACACTCCATATGAGAAAAGAGCTCTGTGAAGATCCTTGCAACTCTTCAGCTGGGAGAATTATCAAAACTAGCTGAAGGCTCTACTGTGAACTCAAGGCACTTTTCACCCAGGTTTCAAGTTTCTTTTTCAAAGTAAAATCACAGTACTTTTTTTCAAGCATTTGAACACTAGAAAAGCATATCCTTTACTTAAAAATTAATTTCATTATTCTACACTTTGAAAGTTACAGTTAAAATCAGCAGGAGACAATTTATTTGCATTTAATTGCACTGGAATTTGGCAAAAATACAAACGCTGTGAAACAAACAGTCTGTCAGTGGTCACAATTACAGGGGTCATAAAAAGTTTTTACATTTAAGCTACTGTGCCCCTTCTTTCACTGAAGAAGTCTATTCAATTTTTCTCACAGGTGTATTTCTACTTCACAGTGTTTTTCAACACACCTCTTCCTTAACTCCTTTCCCAGCTGAAAACTCATCCACAGCTCATTTTATTAAATGTTTTTCACTTCAGCTTTGTGAACTCCTACCTGCACAGGACGACCATCTTCTTGGCCAATCATGTTCCTCCAATCCTGCAGTGACCGCTGGAGGCTTTCCAGCCCAGTCTCCCAAAGCCTCACACCTCCTCCCATGTCCACAGTAACCAAACCTACTTTGCCCAGTGGTGCCAATAGGGCATCAGCATCTGAGATCTTAGACAGCCAAGATGTATATGGGGAGAGAGACTGGGATCTGAAAAACAAGAATTAATATGATTTTTCTTGAAGCTGTAATTAAAAGGGTCATAAATAGTTCTGTAGTTAAGGTGACAATTAAATGAAATTACATTCTCATTTCATGAGAGACTACAACTATGACCTGCAGACCCACTGTTTCATCTGACAGAATAAGAAGTAGCATAAAAAAACAGGCTGAAAGGGAATACGTTACCTAATCCATTGCTGTTATAAAGAACATAAAAAATGTAAAGAGATGCTATAAAAGACCTACAAATGTATGTAGAACTAAAAAAAAAAAGGAGAGAACATGACCTCGGCCCTGAGGAAAATGCATTTATGCATTTCCATCATATTAGAGTAACACCTTTCTCTAGTGCTCTAATACAAAACACAGATTTACACACTCATTTAACAATAGCACAGCTTTATGCACCGAGAGTCTTAGCAGTATTTTAAATAGTGATCTTGCTGGTAAAAATTTACCGCTGAAACAGGGGGCCTAATAGGTACATAATCTGAAGTGAAATTCAGATAACACAGGAAAGATTCTATGTATTTTTCAGTATGTTAATGACATGTATAATGACTTGGCAGCCTGCATTAACATTACAATTAATAATTTTGAAAAATATAAGAGGGAGCAACACATACCCCTCTACCTATGACTGAAATCATCAAGTTACCTTAGCATTTGACCAGGTCAACTATGCCAGAAAGAGGAAAGGTTGTTATATTTTAACATAGAAAAGGAAAAAAAAAAAAAGGCAGCAAAGCAGAATGAAACACGGTAGAGAATAAAGTGGATGAAAGAGGGGGAAGGAGCAAAGGGCCTGAAAATCAGAAGATAAAGCTACCTTTCATATTTACCAATCAATGGCTACATTTCCACTGGTATCACCTAGTAACCAGATAAATTATGTATACAAAAAATATGCGTCAGTGTTTGTAGAATTTTATACAAGGTATGAATTAGTTTTACTTTCCACATCAGAAGAAATATTTGCTTATCCTGATGTAATAAGGGACACTAAATTCTCTTTGCTCTTCCTCTAAGACAGAGGCTGCCCTAATCAATAAAAACAGTTACCTAGGAATTGCAATGTATTTGACTTTCTTTGAGTTAAGATCTGTTACTTCCAAGTATCCAGCAGCTGGTGGAGGAGTGACATCTGAAAAAAACCCAAACATGTTATTTTCCTGCTGCATGATTAACTGGTTATTGCATTTGCATTTAGCAGATTAAATTTAAACACTTCATTATACTGTATCTGTCAGAAAATTATAAGCTTTCACATTAAATACAGGAATACAACTTGCAAATAGGGAATTGTTTTATTATTATGATAGAGAGTAAGAAGACAGTCACAGTTACAAAAGAACAATGTCTTTGAGTGGCAAATGCCAAAATTACACACAAAGAGAACTCTGCTCACAAAAGCACTAATCGGGCATTACTGCAACCCCTAACTCACTGCTTTTATCTGCCACTGAAGATAATGTCAGTTGTATATCTGACTTTAAAAGCATACAGAGGAACATTTCAAAACATTGTTTACGATTTTCAGTTGACAATTTCTCAGTAATATTAACCTAAATGCTGTTCCCTTAAATTGAACCACTCCTTCTGGAAACAGATTCTCAGTATCCAAAGATTTTATAGCTTTACAGTAAATAGCTCTTTACTATCAAGCATTCAATATTTGGTGTATGGACAGTTTAATGAATACAGCTCATACACAGTCCTTCTCTCAAAAATAAATTTCTGTGTGTGTACCTACATTGGCATTTGCCAACATATGAGCACACTTAGCCTGGGCTCAGAAGCGGTTTCCAGTTAGGAGCTGGCTTTCATTGCCTGGAGCAAATCAGGGCAGTTTTTCCAAAAAGAAACAGAAGACAGAATTACATTGCACCGTAGTGGTAAAAAATGTCATTGCCACAAGATGAAAGAAAGTCTAGATTTCCTTCAGAAACAAAGTATCTTTGACCTCCTCACAACGAAGTAGAGTCTGGCATTACCTGCAGAAGCGTTGAGGCTTGCACACAGCACACACACAAGGACTGCTAAGATCAGCAGTACAACGCGGCTCATATTCCAAGGAGTATACAGAATAACCCACAGCAGCCATTTATGCATAGCTACGGTATCTATAGCACCTACAGGAGCACATTGTTGACTTGACTCATCTTCATAAAAATGGAAATATCAAACACATCAGAATTAGGAAAAAAAAAGGCTGGAAAAATGCAGGTTTGTGGGCCAACCACTTTTTGTTTTCCCTAGATTTTGTTACTGTTCTAAAACATGCTCTCTCTTTCGGTAATAACTGAGAATAATATACACATTAAAAATTCTGATGAAGCTCTAGAACAAGGGCTAATACTGAATTGGAAAGGGTAGAACTGTGGCATAAGGATTAAAAATTAAGAAATTAGAGAAGGAATATGAATCAAACAAATTAAATTACAAAAACACAAAGGATTACAAAGCAGGAGCTGAGGAAAAGGTAATCAAACGTTTAAATGCTCATAGGAGCAGCTGGCTAGGCCCCTGAACTGCAATCAAGAATCTTATGATGGCACATGAATATCAGACCTGAGCAAGTGCACTTTGTTGCTCTTTTGCCAAAGCCTGATGGAGAAGAATAGCTATGCACAGCTCTAGACATCAAGCTTTAAGGAAAACAGACACAATGTTCAGTTATGGGCTACTCAGTACAAGGAAGACATGGAGCAAGTCCAGTAGAGGTGTATGAAGATGATTAAGGGACTGAAGCATCTCTTTTAAGAGGAAAGACTGGGGAAGAACTTCTTTACTGTGAGTGAGGGTAACTGAGCACTGGAACTGGATGGCCAGAGAGGTTTTGCAGTCTCCTTCCTTGCAGAAGAACTGTCCAGACACAATCTTGAGTAATGTACTCTTAAGGAACCCTGCTTGATCAAGGAGGTTGGACTAGATGACATCCAGTGGTCCCTGAGAAGCCTACCCATCCTGTGATTCTGTAACATGAGACAGTCCTGGGGATGACAAAGGGGTGAGAACAGATGGGCTCTAAGGGCAAATCTAGGGATTATTTTTTGTCTAAATAGAGGCTTTTTAAAAACACACACCCAATCCTATTGAGAAGATCCTTATAAAGAGAGAAGTATTTCCCCGAGTCAGTGAAAGGGACATGAAATATCCTGGTTTGTTTGGAGAAAAAAAAGGATACTATGAAAAGATTTTGTATACAAGGAGAGTGAAACATTGCAACAGGCCAAGTGTTTAAGAAACTTCAGTTAAGAAGAGACTACAGGTGTCATCCTTTCCTGACATAAACAGGTGGACCAGATGATGTATCCAGTGTTATTCCAGTAACATTTGTGTGATGTGTTATTCCAGTAACATTTTGTGTTACACTCCATGTTGTTCCAGTTAGCATCACACTAACATAGATAGGCACTCAGTAACAGACTGTTATTTTATGTCCATCTATAGAAAGTGCTGAGAATCCAAATAAATATTTGCTCTCAAGTAGCCCTCATATCTATAGCCTTGTTTTTAGAATAAGCATTAATTCTTATTTGCTGGTTTCTGCTATGATCTCTTGTCTGAGTTTATATTTTGGGTCCATATATCTATTTGGCAGCCTTTGGGGAAATTATTACTTGTTATAGTTTCTTTTCAAATGTGCCTATCATTCTGGTTTACAGTTTCAATAAAACACACAGGCAATTATTCCTTTGCTTATTGTTCCTGGAACAGCTTCAGTAATACATACTGGAGCATGCTAGAGTTTGGCTGAGTACCTGGAATTATTAATAGAAATGGAAGGCTGTGTGCCAGAACTGACCAGTTGTCCAAGAAGATGAGAAGGAAAGCCTGATAGATATGGAAACAAAAGCAAAAATATAAAATAACTTCTCAAAGGCAACAGAACACAGCAGTGCAAGAACTTCAAGTGACTGAGACATACTTGACTTTATGTAGCAGGATGCCTTTGTTTCACTATACCATTTCCCATGGAAGGATACAAAGACTCATAAAATGAAGTCTCATACAACTTCTATAGTTAAATAACTACAGGTTTTCTAATGCAGAAACAACAGCACAGATGACTCATCAAGAAGCCCCCATGAATTATGCAGCACAATCAGGAACAAGCAACATTGAATTTTAAGGGACCAAGACTGTTAAGCAGCTACTGGTAGCTGTTAAATGTGTATTCAATGTGGAACTGAGAAGCAAACTCCAGAAGCAACAATAGCCCAGCAGAGAAGGTTGCAAACACAGAATCTCAAAATTAGCACTGTAAGAGAACTAGTACTTTATTATCTCACCTTCCAAGTGAACAGATGAATGCATGCCTCTTTTCTTTTGTCTTCCCTTTTTCACTTGGAAATATTTATGATTCATGCCGTAACAATGGCAATATTGGTTCCTCTAACCTAGTATCCTGTCTCCAAGAAATTCTTGAAAAGTCTAGTAACAGACAAGTGCACATGATATTTTCCTCAGTTACCAACCAGTTCCAACCTAGAAGCTTCTTCAGATCAATGTGGTGTCCATGTTTTTATGTCTACATATTTAGTAACTTTCCAGGAGTTTTTTCAGATTTCCTTTAGATCCATGTTTCAGCATTCACAACATCCTTTGGGAAGTGGTTTCACAGGCTGGTTCCTTACTCTATGAAGAACCATGTCTTGTTTGTTTTGATGAAGTCCCTACTAGTTTTATAGCTGCTCCCTACCTCTGGTAATGAGTGCAAAATTGTTGCTTTTCCCAGATCCCCATGCCATACATAGTTTTGTAGAACACTGTCATATGCCTCTTTCCTGATTTTGTCCCCACATGCTGGAGGGTTGGCCAATCTAATCTTGCTCCTCCTTGTCTTTTTCTGAATTTATCCCAGTTCAGTTTTCTCTCACCTTGAGATGGAAGATGAAAACTAAACAGTGCTAAGGACACATGGATTTTAACAACAGCACAAGGAGGTTCTCTGTTTTTTTCTGTTCCTTCCCTAGTAATTCTCAACATTTGATTTGCTTTTTTTAACTGCTATTTAGCTTTGAACTGCTATCTTGAAACTGTCTATCGTGACAGCAAAATAATGGTTGCAAGATGTTCTGATTATCCCATCTTCTTTGATATAGAATTAGTATTCTTTCTTCCCTCATGTATATTATATTTATCTATACTGAATTTCATCTGCTATTTCTATTGCAGTCAGAATTGTAGTCCTGTAATCCTTCAGGGTGAATTCTTCCTACCATGAATAATAACCAGTCTCTTTAGCACTTTCACCTCAGTGTTAATTCATTTTTCAGTTTTTTCATGACAGGCTGAGTAGCACAGGTCTCTGAAGGATTCCTCTCATAGCTCCTGCTCCACTAGAAAAACTGGTCATTAACTGATAAATGGAAACATCCTGAAAAAGTCCTAAAAAAGCCTATGGAATAGAAAACTTACAGTCTTGCTCAGGTCCCATTTAACTGTATCAATAAGGTCATATTAATCATGATTCTGTTAAGATCAGTTTTTGTAATTCACAAATTGAAACATCATTTAGAAAAGAAAAATCAATTATAATGATAACCAAGGCATGAAATCTTTCAACTTAAATGGCCATAAAGCACTGCACAAACGTCACAAAATGTTCCATGCATTTAAAGCTATCAGTCACTATTCATGAGTATATTTCATCATAGTTGAGAAAAAAAAAATTAAACTGCTTGGTTAAACACAAGCCAATTCTCAGACTGATAAAATGCTCAGGTCATTGGTATCCAGGATTCACAAAGAATGTCCCCTGGTTTTTAACTATAATAATCTAGCATTATAAAGGGTTACATACCACAGCAACTTAAAAGGTTTTTAGAAACAGCTATCAAGATCTCATTTGGAAACACTGTATCCCTTTCTTACTCCCAAATTAATAAACTAATTTCAACATGAACCCAGAAGATTTACCTTCTGAATTTTTAAACCATCTACTTTAGAGTCAAATCCTGTTTTTTTCTGTGAAGGCCTGAAAAAAGTGACCCAGCCTGACCCCACAGCAGTTTATAAAGTATGAGGAGATTACAGCCTGAAGTGGTATAATTAGTTCCAAGATGCTAACTCTAACTAATTTTATTAAGTTTAATCTTTCTAGAAGGTAATCTTTCCTTTACAAATGTAGGTAACTTAAATTTTCTACCTTGTTGATATCCTTGACTTGGCTTCCTTAGTCAAGTAAATTTTTTTACCCTCAATAATAAATAAAGGATTTCTCTACACAGGGACGTTAATCTGTGTTGAATGAGCGCAGGCATATTAGGTAATTCATTCTGTTCAAGGGAGATAATTTGGAATAAAGTGTTTATTCTGGGACGGAAAGTTCCCACATACAATAAATCAGGAATAGTTTCTCATGGTGATGAATTAAAAAAACCATTGCCATTCTACCATATACAAATATTTTGGGTGTTTTCTCTTTTGATAGTAAACTTTCTTTGGAGATTCCTAGAGGTAATTAATGCAGAACACACAAATGCTGTTATTTAGCACTAATTGGTATATTTTTATTTATTTGCTGAAGAAGCTAAAGTTATGATGATAAAAGAAAGCCTGGCACGGCAGCACAAAAATGTCTGAAGATCTCTAGTCCACACCTGCTTTATTAGTGTACAAATGGAGGACAGTTTTGCAGTATGTGAATGCTGCTCATGTACCATTCTCTTAGACAAGGAAGCCCAGGGCTCTTCAGTTTGTCGAGAAGGCAGAGCTGAGTGAAGTTTGCAAAGTCCTGAAGGTGATGGTTAGAGTGAATGCAGAACTGCTACTCACCCAAGCCTGCAATGCTAGAACAAGGAGCACTTGATAAACCTGGTAGAAGGAGATCAGTTGATCACAGAAAATGGTGAACCTGTAAGTTTGCTGTGAAAACACATTAGTTCAAAGAGGGCCCGGATGAACTTGTGGACAAGAGATCCACAAAAGGAGATTTAAAGCCTGAGGCTTTAACATGCCTAGCAGAACAACTGCAAATACTGAGAAAGCACGAAAGAAAAGACAGAGAAGTGCCCAGGCTCACATGCGTTCCCAAAATAACCTCTCCTATTGTCCCTGCTGGGGCACTGAGTTAGTCAGACAACAGGTTTACGACTGCATCTCTGTGTGACACTGAGCAGAAATTGGAAATACTGGTGAAGGCTGATTGCTGAATTGGAATGATCATATTCCTATAGTGGGTTTCCAGTGCAGACAGAGGGATATTCAGAGTACAGACAGCATGTTAATATGATCCAACATAATTTTAAAAATAAGTTCAACTACTCTCATTCCCTCTCAAACTCTATCTCTGTAATTATTTAAGAACATTTTGGAAAAATTAGTAAGTAATTGCAGTTTACAAAACAAAAAACATGTGTGTTGCAGCACAAGTATGAACCTCTTACCTTTTGGGTAAATGTCTTTCAAAGGCACATCTCCAGGTGCTAAAATTCTGACTATTTGATTAGAAGCTAATAAAGTTACACAATTGGTTTGTTTTGCAGCTCCTGTTTTCCTCTGGGCTCCGTAATAAAATGGATCAGAAGGAGAAGCTCGTTTTTGACTCAGAGAAGAGTTTCTTTTCCAGCTATACACTTCACTGGGAGACTGCAAGAGAGAAGGAGTCTAGTGAAGAAAATGTTACTATTACTGAGCCTAAGAACACACATTTCTTGGTGAGTTCCACATCTTATTTAATTTCAAATCAAATGTGGCTATTGTGGCTACTTCTTATGTTATCACATGACAAGGAAAAAAACTCAATTATTTTGTCACCAAAAACTCCTATAGGAGTGAAAAACAACAAACCATTTGCACAAGTTTTAGGCATTAAGACTCTCTGAAGATCTGAAGTTGAAGTGTTAAGCTGAGCACTGCTACTACAAATAAGATACCTTGCTCACACTGAACACTTGCACCACTAACACTAAGCACTGAATCTGAAGTTTTGCCCCATCACCCTTAAATTCACTCTTAGCACTCCCCCTTCAACATTCACATGGACATCTAAAACCATGTATGAGGAAAGAAGGGACCTCACTCTAAATCAGGCAGAACAAAATGCTTCATTAGCATTGGTGTGTTACTACTGAAGTGTGTAGCACCTTTAGTACTCCATCCTCCAAACCACCTCCCTTTTCTAGCAATAAACTCACATCTATTATAAATAACATGAAAAGCTAGAATAATCAATCTGGTCATGGAAAACTCAAAATCTAATTGCAAATATATGGAATGTCTTATTGTCAAAAAGATAATTTTTGAATACTTTTGGATTTCAAAGTATTTTCTTTTACCATTTGGCTTTCCTAAAATTCATGTACGTTAACACTCATATTTTCTAATTTGCCCCAATTTATTAAGCAAACACAACTTACAATTATTTATTCCATAAGCACTACACTTCTTATGTATCATTAGGTGGCAAATATAAAAAAGTTCAAAGAGTTGAACATACTGCTTTTATTTTCCTCATGTTTACCTCCACTCCTTGCAACACTCCTAGTCACTACACTGCTAAGTTTCACTTTCCTTTTTGGTTCTTTTCTAATTCTGTCACAACAGTGAGCACACTTACCTGCAGTATTTACACTCAACTACATTATTCAATAGTGAAGGGGCTGTATACTTTTGCTACCATTTTCTGTATCTTTTTCTTAAATGTAGTCTTGCTACCTGCTGAACACTGAGCAAAAAGTTCACACTGAATAGTTCAAAATTATAGATACTCTTTTTGTCAGTAGTTATGTTTAATTAAAAAAATGTAAAAACACATGAATTAGAAAATACTCCTCTAGCCAGCACTGACAATGGATTTTGTCTGTGCTAGACATTGTCCAATTTCCTATTATTTAAAACCCCACTGAAATCTCTCTAGAGTAGACTACCCTAACAAATGGTGTACACTGCATGAATTTGTCACTTACTGTCATTCCCTTCTTTTTCCATATAATTTGGTGAACAGGTACTTAACTGATTACAGAATAAGTGAGATCATATGACTTCATTGTATAGTAACACCGAATATTTACCAAGAGGTCTGGGAAACCAATAACAATAGTAGCATAATTATGTTCATCTGAGAAGATCCTGTTGGGGGAGCTGATCTTTTGTCCCACAGCTGCACTAAGGTTTTCTGAAGATAGCTGGTCACTTGAAACTGCATGCGGCACACACAGTTCTGAAGCTAAACAGGGAAATTAAACAAAAGGAAAGTCATTAAATCCAGATGTGCAGTAGGAAACAATATTAACCGTACGAGTGCTGAGCACTGAACATTGCTATTACTTTGAGCATAAAATTACTAAAAAGCAGAAGATCTGAGTATACTATACTATACCACAGAAAATAAATCAGGAAATAATCTTATTTTTGTAAAGTTAAGTACTTCAAATCAGGAAATACTTGCTTTGTAGATGCTTATACCACTTAAGTTTGCTCTCTACTGTGCTAACAAGGCAGGAAGCCTATGGAATAAAACAGCATGTGATCTCGTTGAAAATTGTTATAATACAAATGCACCAAAAGGCAAAATGTAGGTTTGCACAGGTAAGTGTCAATGTGACATTTCTCAGTGACTGTCTTGCTGTCTTTAAAATTTAAATAATATTGTTTGTAATGCACTTCTGTTAAATAATTGTCTAGTTTTCTTTGTTTATAAGCTAAGGAAAACTAAATTTTATTCTGTGCAACTATAAGAGCCTTTTACCTTGCCTCAAATTATCAACAAAGTCAGAACTTGCTGTCTTGAGTTCTGCACGATACACTGTTTCCACTTCAGTGGGCAGTCTGTGCCATTCACCTGGCACCAGGAGAAAGGCCTTTTTCCCTCAAAGGATAAATGAGCTACTGGTTTGGGTCAGCAGTAAACCCACACCTGTTTACCATTTGTTAGTTCTCCTGCCACAGGTTCTGCCTCAAAGAACAAGAACAGGCTGAAGATGTTCCATTTGGGGTTTGCTGGATGATTTGGAAAAAAGTGGAGAGGGGATATGATAACTTTTTAAATGGGAAAAGAAAAATCAGATAACAAAGGATAAAAATAGCACAGAAAATATGCAGCAAAAAACTGTCCAGAAATATTTTGAGACTGGAAATTATAATAATGTTTCTATCCATCTGAGGAATGATACTTTAGAACAGTTTCTAAATAAGGTAGTAAGAGGAAGGAAACTACTGTGCTCTGATGGCACTTGATAAGTTGGTAGAGTAAACTGTAGAAGAGATAAAAAGGATTCAAGATGTTTAGGCTGTGGCTAGTTTTTGGTATCCACTTTGTTGCTGTTTATGTAAAATAAGCCCTATTTATTATTTGTCAATAACATTTGCTTGTATCATGTTTACACTGTGTTAATCTCATTTTTCATACTCATGCCAGCCACAAGAAGCAGAACAAAACTTTTCCCCTCTTTAACAGATATAAAGTGGTTTCTCTATTTGTTTCCTCTGCCTCTATAAGGCACAATGGCCAAAACCTATTAACTCTTAGGAGGGAGGCACATGTGCTTCCAGTGTTATTAAACCAAGTAGACTGAAGATTTTGTGCACCATGATCAAATGCTCAGGGTTGAAAATGCTAACAGATCTGAAGATAGACAGATCTTGGCAGGCAGAATGATGACCACTGGAGATTTCTGCCTTATTCTGTAATTAAGACATGCCTCAGTGCCTAGCACGATCTGGGAATTTTACTTATCAAATCCCCCCTATCTTTCAACACGGGAGCGAAGGCCTCAATGCCATCCTGCATGCTACTGACAGAACTACAGAAACTGTGATTTCTGTTCTAACAGTAGGTCTTTTGTTATTTTTCTGAGGGTGCTACAATAAAAAAAAGGTGCTTTATTCAAATAACCTGCAGTTTGGGCATGGGATGTGCCTTGCCATGTGAAAAGTTATTATTAAGCAAACATGATAAGGGAAGGACAAAAAGAGAATCAGAGAGAAGGTTACTCAGACGTTTAAAGAGCCTTGTTTGTGCAGCTGCAAACAGAAATGATTAAAAAAAAGAAAAGAAGGAACTAGCCAAGCTTGCATTCAATACCTGCTGTTAAGCCAAATCCCATTTCAGCAGGCTCTTCACTCAACGCATACAGCTGGCAAACCTCACTGTCTCGAGCTTCCATATGGGCACGCTTGGTTAAAAGAAATTTCCTGTAAAGGATGCACATTTATAATAATTCCTGGCTAAGTGTGTAACTCTAAACAAGGATTTTTATCTTCTGAAACAGTGAAAACATTCTACATTTATATAAACAAGGTTATCAACACCTTTTGCTAAAACTAAGTACAATTTACCAACATCTGTGAGATAGGAAAGGGTAAGCCAGCAAGTGGCAGATTTGTTTTCTAGTAACTATTTACACACTTTCATTTGATGTGCGTTTATGAAAATAAGAGTGCAGAAACATTTCTTTCATGGGACCACAAAAGTAAAGCAAGTCGGTGCCAACTCTGGACAACATGTCTGTATTTCCAAAACTAGGTCCACCAACATTCTCTCTCAGTAAAATCAGTATGAACATGCACACAAAGATAGTCTAGACTTTCAGAGGCAGGCATATCGTGTTCATTTCCTACTCTAAAAGCCTACCTGCAGTTTCACCATAGCAAATCTGCATCTTAAACACCAACTTTGAAGTACAGTCAGTCTCACAAACTGAAAAACAACTATGAGAGCAGGAGTGAGACTCCTGAACATAAACGAGACACAAACAATCAATAATGCCATTAAGAAAATCAGGCTGAACTAACTTATTTGTTTCATTTTCCACCAAGAGCCACCGGTCTTCAGCTGCCAGGAAAACAGATTTCACATTGATTGGAAGGGAGATGGCATGAGTTTGACCCTCCAATACGTCCAGGACAATAAGGTGGTTTCTGTAAAATTGGAAGCCAAGAAAAGAATAATCAGATGGGATATACACAAGGAGATCGGTTATAAATCAATATAATACAAGGATATAATTTTTTCTCACCCTGACTCTTTGTAGAACACCAGCCAGTTTTTGTGTGAAAACTCTCGGCACATTTTGTAGTTGCTCTGTATAAAAATATATCATAGAGCAATTAGTGTCTGTTAGATTTGTCCCAGTAAGCTTCCCTGACTCCCCTGAAAGCGTACTACTTTTTTCCTTTATTTAGATGAATCCATGGCATTAATTACCTCTCAAAATGCTGTCTAGCCTGCCTTGTTCCTAGTCATGTAATTGCATAATAACTGAGTTCATTATTTTGGACATAGTTCCTTGTAACAAAATGTTCCACTATTTCCAGTTCTAGCTCCAAAGAGGGATATTTTAAAGAGACATGTCTTCAGACTATCTATCTATCTGTCTGTCTGTCTGTCTATCTATCTATCTATCTATCTATCTATCTATCTATCTAATTAATTAACATCATTATGCTGCAACAATGCTATTTTCTGTGTAAGACATTTAAACATACATAAGAGTAAACAATTAAGTGCTTGGGCTGTAAAACCAGAAAAGTTTAACAATCCTGGGACAGTTTTTCCAATACTGAGCCTTGATTTAAAAATCAAACTCAGTATTATAGAAGCAGGTGCAACTTCTCACCATCTCTTCTTTGTTACTCCACCAAGATGTTCTCTTAGGAGACTCCTGAGCATCTGGTAAGAGCAAAAGTTGGCGAAGGGCACCATTGCTTGTATCCAGCAACAACACAACATTGCTCTGTAAATGAAAAGCAGAATCAGCTACATCTCAAGCTCACTTAAGAGACAGCAGCAAATCTATCTGAAGCACTTGTGCAACTCCAGCAACTTAGGATATTTTGAAAAATGACCTAGATTTTGTTGGAAAAGATAAGCTGAATTTTCTTGGTTCATTTCAAAGTTCATAAAGAAACTGAATTTGATAGATTAAGTACATGCAAGGGCTGTAATGATATTACACATATCAATAATGTTTTATCTACATGTCTCACAATCACTTCCACATAAGCTCTAGGAACCAGACTAGTATGGCTTACATGCCCAAGCAGTGGTCAGCTACAGGTGAGAGGCACATCAATTTGTTTTGTCAAGTCACTAAAATATTTAAGTTTTTATGTTTTCTTATCAATCCTCTAATGTACCCATTGCTTCAGTCCCAGTGAAGATGACAAACCAGTGAGAGAAGAAATGGCCTAGTACTTCCTCTGCAAGTTCATACTTCTGATACTGTAGAGCCTATTAAATACCCCAGTGAGTGACAACTCTTCTGTAACCTGCACGTTCAGACCAGCTTAGAGTGTCAGAGGTAGCAGAGCTGTGGGAGGACAGCAGGACAACTCAAGATGATGAATAGCAAACAAGATACTGAACACAGTGGTGCAAGTGTTCTCCACATGTCACATGAAAATATGGTATGCTAAATTCTGAACTGCAGATTTCTCAGTTTGTTACTCAATGCCCCAGGGTCCCCATATGTTGTCAAATGATGGGGGCAGTTTAAACATTTCTTTTTGCAAAATAATATAGCTAGTCCTAATGTGTTTACCTAAGAATTCCAGAGAAGTCATTCAGGGCCAACCTTAACTGCATCAAATGAAATTTAAAAGGTAAAAAGGAACAAGTTAATTAAGACTTGGGCTGAATTTTTTGTTTGCCATTCAAGGAAACGTTTGGTTCTGCAAGGACATTAGGTTCTGCAAGGACTTACTAAAAGTAAACTATCTACGTACAACGTGTGCAATAACGCATGATAGACGTTAAGGAAGCAAAACATAAATTCCCACAAATTCCTCTAAATAAAACAAATACAAACAATCTGAGTCACAGCAGTTTTGTTCTTTCTTGGGTACCCTTCATACTTTCACTAGAATTCTCTGTGAGAGTTAACTTTAATAATGACAGTAATTTGAAACTAAATATGGTAAAGCATTTAAAATATTGTCATGTTATTTGGAGCATTTGGGAATTTCAGTTCAAGTTCAATATTTCTAAAAAAAGAAGTTTGCTTATGTATTACAAACCAAAATTATATAAATGTAGTTCAGGAAAAAAAAAGGGCATTTGCTTTGGATTTTGGTTTTCTGCCATATTTTATTTATACAATTCTGTAACAGCACTGCTTTACTGAAGCAATGCATTAGTCTTCAATGTGAGATAAGGAACACATAAGAATCAATTACATTTTTTTCACTTAGTATTAAATTTATGAAAGTGTTGGTAATATAAAAAGCCTCTCTACCCCACCCCTTTTCATGTTAATGGTTTCCTTCTGTGCTAAGTGACTGATGTATATTCTGTCTGTGTTTAAGAATAGATTTTTGCGTCACTTGTGAACACATCCAAGAGCAGCTTTGGCAACTCTTCAAGTGGGCTGGGAAAAGACGTTGGTGTGCAATTCCGCTGTGTTTGTTCTTGACTGGGAGAAAAGTAACCTTTGGGTGACCTCCCAACCCCAGTGTCTGGAATTCCAAGCTCTGGGCAGATGCAATAACCAATCTTATGAAGTGGTGTGCCTTTATTTTTAGTTGCTGCAAAGTTTCCCTTTCCTTACTGCTGTTTTTATTTTAGCCAGCATTTTCCTCTAAAAAGTCCTTAAATCAAACAGGGCTGTGATTTCATTTTGCTGCTATGGGAAGTTGTTCCTTATGGTATTGCAGAGAGAGTGGAGAGCTTGGGGAATTTTCAGAGTGGGACAGTACAAGTAAGTTGCTTTTAACTCTCCTGTATTTTTCTCCCCTAACTCACTGTCAGTTTTGATCTCTTCTGCCCCAGATGCTCATGTCCTGAGCAAGCAGGCTTGCAAATACAGACGTTTCTTAGCTGTCAGCTTCAGAGTGAGGCTGATCTTTAGCTTGGCAGGGTAATCCCTCCATACCTCTTCTTACCTCCTGTCTCACTCTTCTATTAGAGCCAGTCAAGGATCTCTTGAGTGATACACATGTAACAATCCTGACCTGTTAGGCATGGATACAAACACTACTATACGGTTCATCAGGTTCAACTGAAAAAGGACTGTGCAAGGATTTGTGGTTTGGGGCTCAAACCTCCATGTCTGCAGAGGTAGAGAAATGTATGCAAGTAGATTACTGGTATCTTAATTAATGCAAGTGGTGTCTTTCAGTTGATTTGGGAGACTTCATTGTACTCAAAATTTCAGTGAACTGGGATACAGATATAGTAGAGGTAAGTAGAGATATAAACTTTGTGCTTATGGAAAATGAGTCTTCTACCTTTCTCTAGGAGGTGCACACATTTCCATGTAAGTAGACCTTTTCTTTTCTATAATGTGTGCTTATAGAAAATGCAAGTCTTATATAATAGAAGAGAATTAAATAATATCAACTAGTTTTTTAAGAAAATGCACCCTTTGTCCTGAAGACATACATCAGAATATTATGGGGACTGGGATCAGAAGTTACTACTACTATGTTACAGGTACTTCCATACTCAGTAATAATGTGCTTCAGGCCAGATCACAAACTTAAAAAAAGTCTTCCTTTAAAGGATGATTGCCATCTTCTACGTGTAGAGAGTGAGGTGGATATTTGTGTCAGATTCTGTGCCACAGACTTCCTCACTCCCTTGCTATCAGAGAGCTTTGACAGAACTGCAGCAGCAGGTGGGACAGAGAAAAGCATTTCCCTCCCTTCCCACCCTACTTCCTGACCAAGAAATGTAAATGCAGAGTTAAAGGATGCTGGTAGGACACTGCTTTGACTAACATTGTTGCGCTCCTTGACCTAGACTGAAGGTTACTCTGTTTGTCCAGTTGCAGCCTTTTAACAGAGTAAAGTGCTTGTAAAAAACCTGGAAGTGTGCTGTTATTTTATAGGCAAATCAAATCTCCATATGCATTTTGGTCCTACAACCCTACGTAAAACCATGCATAAAGTTATCAAAATTCTTTTCAGTCTGTATTTGCTCTCCTTCTGAGCAGTAAAAGCAATAGCTGCAGAAAGAAAAGTATAATTGCTGGGCACAAAGCTTTAATAGAAGTACACCCTGAAGTACTTGTGGGCAGGGGCATTGCTGCTTTGAAAAGATGAATGCAATTCTCATGTTACACGGAAGTTACTTGAGATTTCTGAAGTCCTTTCAAAGTCTATCACTTTAGTCTGAACAAAAAGATAAAGCCAAACAGGCTGCAATTACCAAGTCCAATGGCTACTGTGAGGAATAAAATAATTTACCCTTTCTTGCAAGAAGATGTAAATGTGCCTTAAAATGAGATAAATCGCTCATTTGTGCTATTAAGTAAAATCCCTGAGGAGTTTACTTTCAGTAAATTTTTATTTAAATGGACAGGAAGGAATGGTGATTTTTCATTTTATTTCACTGGAGGGCTCTACTGAATCCAGATGGATGTCATCTGTGAAATAAATCACTCAAGCTTAGTTGAAAAGCCACAATATCATCATTTCATCTCTTCCAATAAGGTTATCTCCTGTTTAAAATTGTTTTCTTTTATAAATTAGTCAGAAACATTCATCTCCAAAGACCTTTATTAAAAGAAAAAATGGAAAAAATTGCTTTTGGCATTGTCTAATTGATGGATTATATTATTTATGAAATAGCAGCTGTCAAGTGGCCTTTTTATTTAAAAAATGCAAGCTCTTATTTCTACAAATGTTGTTAATACTTCTTGGTCTTTTGCGAGTACACACAGATGAACCTCTAAAGCATCACATACATCATTTATATTACTTGTTTTTCTGGTTTGTTTGATGCGCCCCTAGCATAAGTAGCTAACCCTTGTCCAAAATACAGATGTTCCACTAATTTACTTTTCTTAACATGTGAATGCTGCAAATTCTGAGTTGATGCCTGCCAGTGACCCTAGTACACCCAAAATCAGGCATCTTGACTATATGTTAAGGCTCCTTGTGCTGCACAGTAGAAAGAGAGAGGCACTTCCAGAGAGCAATTCAACATGTTCTACCCTATCTGGGATGAAAAGCTCTTCACATCACCTATATTCTCCCAGAAAATACAGACAGAACGTGGATTATTATCTTAGACCATATACTTTCCTGCTAACATCAAGAGTAACAGATTTAATTTCATACATATGCATCATCCATGTCATTTCACAGGTGCACAGAGCACACGATTTTTCCATGGCTCCACTGCAGAAAGAGTTGGGAATAAAACCTAAAACAGCAGTGTTTGTCTGACCTGTGCTTTGGTGCGTTGCTTTAAAACCAATCCCAAATAACTTGCTAACGTAGCCCATGGATTCAAGAATCCAACATACAAAAGAATCCCTTTTTTTGGATGCAAGATGTGAGAGATGCTTACTTAAGTTCTCAAGAAGTCAGAAATTACTTTTGAATGGTGTCCTAAGTATACAATGACTTTTTGCAATCAAGTTTGTAATTAAATTAAATATATTTTCACAACCAAATGACTAAGGTCTCCCTTAATGGTAACACTATGTAAAAAGTCTTAAGATAATGCAAAACATTCAGAGTATTTTAATTCTTTATTATATTCCAGCAGTGCAAAACAGGCTTATTTTCAGACAGGACTTACTCACCTGTAGCACTTGCCAAGAAAGGCAAGTTTGAAACTGGCAATATATTAGCTTCGCCAGAGAAAAACATGAGGTTACATCTGGAAAGAGCCACTGAGCTACCATAGTCTCTCCACAGAACAAATTTTACTTCAGTCTGAAAAATATATCTGTCATACTATGACTGAAAAATATATTCTATGAGGACAGACAAAACCAGACACTGAGAAAACTACCTACAGCTTCACAGAAGAACCTTTGATAAAAACTTCATTTCAGATACCAAATGCTACTGTGATTTAGTTAAAAAATAAAACAGTAGATATTTTAGAGAATTAGAAAGCAAGGAATATTGCTGGCTTGATATTAGAAAGTGTGAGACATTCTAAACATTCTTAGATACAAGATAGACTGCCATCTGCTTTAGTTTCCTGCACCAACTTCACCAGAAAAGGATAAGGATTATTTAGAACCAGCTAAGTGTGTTATGTGCACCTCAAAATAGTCCAAATGGTACTTCTATAGCTGTTCAACAAGCAGGTAACCTCAGATTCATATTTTTTTCAACTTGCATTGGAAAGTGTCCAAGGCGAAGCCAAAAAAGGCATAGGCAGTTCTACTAAAGGCAGAATTGTGTCTCTCATAAGGCACTGAGCTTATCTGCAGTGTTTGACACTAGAAAGTAGCACTGACACTTGACAAACACTCCTGGAACAACAGTATCACAGAAACAC
Organism: Hafferia zeledoni; assembly: GCA_035583235.1. Taxonomy (NCBI): domain Eukaryota; kingdom Metazoa; phylum Chordata; class Aves; order Passeriformes; family Thamnophilidae; genus Hafferia; species Hafferia zeledoni. The sequence continues at coordinate 57,816,790 of JAWWEV010000001.1, read as the reverse complement.
TAGAAATGACTGAAAACTACTTAACACCCCAACCCAATGCAGGAAAGGTTCTTCTAGATTGAAGTCTCTCACATACTGAAAACTGCTCAGAAGAAATTCAGAAAAGCGAAAGGGAAAACCAGCCAACAACAATGACAAGATTTAATGCCCAGGTCAAACCACAATAACTGGTAGGTAACACAATACACTATTATTAATGTTAAAAAATGAACAGCAGCACCACTGTATACACTGTTGTCTCTTCCCACTCCTGGGCAAAAAATGTTTTGAATTGGAAATGTTACCATCACTTCACTGATAGCACAGGAAAGTGGGAAGTATGCAATATTGGTCTTTAAAAGAAGCATTTGAGTCAAACCAACACAGAAGTTGTTAGTGGTTCTAAATTTGCATAGCTGATACCCTGGATGTTAAGGTTTACATAGTCTTCTTTCTAATACCGATACTTCCAATGTTAAGAGAATGAGAAATGGATTCACCATACAAATCAAAAATAGTGGCACAAATACAAGCAATATTTAACTTTGTCACTCAGAAAATGTCTTTTTAATATACTAACTGAAAAGTAAAAAGTGGACAAGACTGGAGCAGAACATAAGTTCACATAAAACACCTTACTCTGGACTTAACACTTTGCAAACTTGCTGCTTGTCTGAGACTCCTGAACTTGACCCACTCTCTCCCTTTCTCCCGTGAAGGCCAATCTCCCTCTATCAGTAAGAGAAGTAAGATAAACAGGTAGAACTTACCTTGAAGAAAGCAAAAGGACATTGTCCAACTGAAAGTGCGAGAGGAAAATCCCTACATAAAAACTAAAGACGAAGACAACTCCCAAGATTCAAGTACAGTAAAAGAGAGAACATTGAGCAGGAGGAGCAGCTTGTCCAGGCTATTTTAGCCCATAGAAGTAGAGTCCTCAGTGACCCCACCCTCATGATGCTACTTTGCTCATCACTAAACATTTAGCTGTGTTTTAACTTTTTTACCTCCTCTTCATGTAGAACCACTTGACCTTTGAGTGGATTTCCCAGAGGGGCCACAGTCACAAAAGGCTGCCAGACACTTCCAACTGTTCTTGGGAAGAGGTCATAAAGATCCACAAAGTATCCACTCTTACTAGACACGTTCATGAAGTACAAAGCAACAGGATTGCAGGTAGTAACATAAAGAACATTTTCGGATTCCTCTTCTGAAATAAGAATAGAAAATAATGAAAGGCTACTGACATTGCGCATTACTCTTCTAGAAATAGATGTGCCATAAACTTTGCAGATGATACAGCGAAAAGTACAGGAAAATTACCACCGTTGAGACAGGAAGATAAAGAGAGAAATAATCTCTTGATAATAACTAAATGTTAACAGGCAGAATCTTGTGGTACTATTGATAGACAAGTAGTCCAAGAAACATTTGTGTAGACAGGACTGCAGCATCTGCCAGCTGCAAAAAACCTGTTCATTTGATTTTGGTTGTTTATAATTCTGGTTCATTTTCCTTCTCTACCTCATTGTCCTTTAAAATTCATGTATAATAATTAAACATGGGATGAATGTAAACATACAGAACTTTCCACATGTAGCAGCTTCCTGAATTATTTCAGAAAATTCTTGAAGTCAGTATAAAGCCACCTGATTTCTGGGGTTTTGCCATAACATTCTGCTAATGTATTTAAAAATTGGACTATAAGAAGAAAAAGCAGCGTTCCAGTACTGATCATTAATGATCTGTTTATAATACACAACAAACTTTAGACATATTTTATGAACATTATTATTACTTATCAATATTCCCAATGGTGCCATTTACTTTGGGATGTAAGTAGGAGAGGTAACTAAGGCAGGCTTGATTCAGTGAAAGAATTTTAATGAGTATGAACACAGGAGAAAAATGCACAGCACTCTCCAAGCTGAAAGATCTGTATTAAAACTGAATTGAGAGAGGAAAAGTCAAAGAATCGTTTTTGTGAAGCAATGTAGTGCCGAACGCACAAATTAAACAGACTTGCAATTTTGTTGCTGTGTTCTACCTTAATTACACAACTTTCTCTTAGTTTGAGAAAGACGCATATCCTTACAAAGACCACAATGACAAATTGTATTAAACGTAAATACACTGAAGTGTTATTACTACACTTAGGAAGTCAACAGCCTAGTCCTTCATCTCCAGGGTATCTCACTCTTTATAGGATTTGGGATCACTACAAAAGTTTGTAGCCTTTCTTACTGTACCTTTTGTTACTGTGACATCACAAACTATGTTAATTTCATCTAAAGGCAGTGTCCAAAAAGCAAGTTCTTCAGTAAAGTTGAGGGACCTGGCTTCATGTCGTTCCAGTGGAAAGCCTTGAATATTTAAGTACACAGGGCCCTAAAACAAATAATAACAAATGAGGGTTTCCTAAAATATCCCACTCTCCATTCTTTATGAAAATCTAGAAATCTTCTTGAAGGCATAATACTATTAACACCAAACCCAGAACAATTACTAACTAAATAAAAGGGAAAAAGAAATGCTTTTCTGCAAGCTCTCTAAATGTCTCTATTACCATTTGCTTTACAGGATGGAAACCATTATGCGTTTTCTCTTTAGTCTTTTAATGGTTTGGAACCATTATTGCTTAGTGCCACGAAGGAGATATCATGTACGGATAAAAAACCAGTTCATACAAGGGAAAAAAAATCAGAATATTTTTGTTTCAAAGAAGTTTAATGGCAATTTCTTATTATATAAAGTTTAGATCTCACCTCTACACCACATTAGAAGTTAGCATTTTTCCTTACTCACTGGGGTAATAATTACAGAAGTTAAGGCAAGAAGTCAGAGCTGAAAAGGACTTAGAAACTTTGGCTGCAGATTAAATTGTACCAAAGGTTCAGACTGAAACTTGGAAGTGCCAAAGACCCCTAGGAATTCAGCCACATGCAAAATAGAAAAAGAAAACAGCTTTCTTTTCAGTTTCTGAACATAGTCAATTATAATTGAGGTCTGGGGCCTGAAAGTGGCCACCCCCAAGCATCCAAGACAGCCACAAAGTTCTTTCACATATGGTATTTTCAACATCCTTCTCAAAACCTCTTTCCAGGAACTGCTGACAAGCTTACCAATTTTAAAGTACATCTTACATAGTGAGAGCTAGGTATGAAAAAATGGTAATTTTTCTAATCAGTATAAAATCCCCAAGAGCAAACAACAAGGACCACACTCTGTATACACTCTTTTTCCTGAAGAAATCAATCACATTTTAGATTCTTCATGTCCCAACACATGAAACCAGAATTATATGAAGTAAAAAAAAATTAAAAGACAAACCTTTACATCTATTTTTTGAGTTCCTGATGGACACAGCAGCTTCTGTTGTGCATTTCCTGACTGATCAACTTTCCAGTAGCCCATAAATTTATGATCTGGTAATGGCAGTCTGTCAAATAATGCAGGAACAAATGAATTTGTACATTTATTAACCAGCAACTGATACGGAATAAATAATTTAACAACTGCATTTTTCCAGTGAAATGTATCTGAAGATTCCTTGCTGAAATATTTCATTCCTTTTTACATTTTAAATCACAACAATTTTAGCCCTATGTAATAATTATACAGTCACAACCTAAGCAGTATCATAAAAGAAGAAGCAATGCATATAAAATGGCCTGGAAAGTTTTCAAGCCTGAATTATGTGAGATATGCAGCAAAATATATCCAAATTATGTCTTGCTTTGCTTTATTTGGATCAGGCAGGGTGTGATAGCATCCCTTAAAGGAGCTCCTGTCAGTGGCTCACTTGTCTAAAGCCCAGTAGAATAAGCACAGTAAACAATGTAGCTAGTTAATAATGTAATAAAAGTTTCATGAATTATTTCCCTTTATTTTACCACTGCTCACATGAACAAAGGCAAAGGAATACAGACATGCAAGTATCCCATTGTCTTCTGGCCAGTATCACCTACAGAAAGGACAGGGACATCTTCAAAAGCTTCCCTTGGTCTAATTTATTGATTCCTGTACCTTTTTTTTAGGGAAGAGATATAGGGACCACAGAAAACTCATTTATATAGGAAAAGAAAATGCTGATGTATGACAAAGTAGCATAACAGCAAAATAGGGACAGCATAATTTTTCTTTCTTTCCTCTGAACTGATTTGCAACCACTGAAAGCAGATTGACTTCATTAACTGGCACGAATACCTTCGAGCTAATGAACTCATAACTTTTGGTTTCTTTTATTTGGGATCAGTTGCTCCTAAAGAGACCTCCTATCAAAACAACACTCTGTGTTACATGTCGTTGCACATTATTGTACAGCTACAGGACTTGGCAAGAGAATAGAAGACATTCCTTCTCCAGTTTCTATAAATATCTTCAAAGTCTATTTTAAGGAAGTTCTCTTAGACTGTTTGTTAAAAGCATCTGCTTGGCCTCTTCTGTCCCATCTGATGATTCTCATTCCTACTGTTACAATTATTTTCCCTATCTTCACCAACCAACCTGGTCCTTCTCGATATTAGAGGTTTGTTTAATTCTTCTTTGTATTTTTTTCGGAATAAGAAGGGATCTCAAATTAAAAATCAAAACGAAACAAAACAACCAACCAACCAACCAACCAACCAAAAACTTCAGTTGGACTACATATGAAACTTAGGGAATTTTATTTTATTTTTCCCCTAGAAACTCTAAGGAAAAGTCAGGGAATGAACACAAATATCCTCTAATCTTTGCTACTCACGCAGGACAGATGTGTTAACATTTCTTAATGGTATCCTGACACCAAACCTGAAGCAACCAGAAGCCAGGAATCACAGGCATATAGACACTCAGCTTCCATCACCAGTATGTGTTTGGACCGTCTGCCAACAGTCAGACAGCCAAAGACACTTTTTGCAAACAGAAAATTATTTGGATGCTACAGTTGTTGGTGCTTATAGATAAACAAACATCCAGCTACCAGCAATATGCCATTGGTGCACTTAATGAGCAAAATGCATTTCATTAATTCCCTCTCTTAGCCAAAGAACCAGGAGAATCTTTATTGCCCCTTTGTTGTCTAATTAATGTCAATAGATATCAGTGTTTGCAGAGTGATTAATTTTGAATTCTTCCTCACTTCAGTTTGCATTTTCCCATTCTTTACACCTAGCTAATCTAGCCAAAATTCTTCCCAAATTAAGAAATGAAGCCAGACTCAAAAAAAAAAAAAAAAAAAAAAATCAAGCAAGTACAATATGGCAGATGACAACATTCAACACCATCAGGAAAAACATTTAGAGTGCACTATTTCAACATACACAAAATTCTTAGAGAAATTTATTCATACAGTTGGAAAACAGGAAAACAGTCAAGCCACAATATTAAATGCCAATTTAGATGTCTACGAACTAGAATTTTACTTCAGTCCTCCATTTGAGTTTCTAAATGATTTGTTGGCAAAACATTGGTTACGTCTTGAGCCACAAGCTCTCTTGTGTGCAAAAAAACCTTGGAGACTTATTTTTGCTCCATGACTCTGAGTAGTATAATCTCTGATATGTCTATAATCAGTAATAATTATTTCCTGTTAGCTCAGTGGAACATCAACTACCACAAGGACTTGGACTTTAGTTTTAATTCCTTACACATTACTCCCATGGACAACATCCTAGAAATCAACAGTTCCACTAACAATCATGAGTGGCTATTAAAATCTAAAAGAAAACATATGTAAGTAACCAGCTCTAACCAAACACCCTGCTTTATATAGCAACAGAATTATAGATTGCATTCCCAAAGAAACAAAACATTTCCATTCTGTTTCAGCATTCTGGAGATTTTCTTTGCTAATAGTTACTCTCTCCCCCCAGGAAAACTGATTTCTCCTTTCTCCTAGATTCTTGAGGTTTAGTTCTCTTCCCTGTTTCTAAATGACTTAAGTTTTTCTCAGGCAGCAGACCAAGTCATCATAAACAGCAAAGAGGAGGGAAATGTAGATGAGAATTTAAGCATAAAACAGAAAGCAGAGTTCATAATACAGAGCTATTTGTCAGGAGTAATAGGAATCTTACTCTTCCAGAACCTGACAATTTCTTCTCCTCCATCTCAGTGTTCTCTCATATAAATCGGGTCTAAGAAAGACTAAGAGTATTGAAGAAGCTGGTGGCATTAAAGTGCTTGCAACCAGTCTCCCTCCAGGAGAGAGCAAGGGTGCAGAAGAACTGGAACAACATGCCCACACTGAAAACATGTATACATCTTAACAGCTTTCCTTTAGTGAATATAAATGATACACAGGGAAAGAGGGAAATTATCTTCTTTTTTCAGGACTTCCAACTAACAAGCAAGTTTTGAAAATAAGTTGAAGAGACAGTACTAGCAAAGGCTTCACAAGGCATCCCTTGCCACACTGCTGTATTTCAAATTAATTAACCAAGTAAAACGTTTACATAAAGGGCAGACAGAATACTATGGAAATGTCAACACTGGCAAAAATCTGCAAGGCAAGGAGATCTGATGGGTACAGAAAGTGAAGAGGCTGGGTAAGAATAGTACTAAGACTCCACTGCTTTCTCCAGCTAGGGTGTACAGAGTGATTGAGATTTTTGCTCTCCTCAAATCTGTTAAGGGTTTCCAGAACACAAAAACTACAGACAGATTACATTAATCTTGTAAGATCAAGTTCTAAGGAATCATTCATGATCAGGAATAATTTGATTATGTATCTGTCAAAGCATTTTGCTTAAGGAAAACTCAGATTTTTCTTTTTTTTTAATGTTTATTCACTCTTAAATTTAGATCCAGGTTTTCTACAGGATTAGTGCTGTCCATGAAATGTATATGCAAACAGGTATTTGGTTTAGAAAAGTGATTGCACAGGACCTGCAGTGGATGGAGCAATTCTATAAAAAATTACTATTTAGCCCGAGTTTCTTCATGCAGAGCAGTCTAAGGGGAGGTGATCTGTCAAAATGTAATTCTCTCATGCTGCTAGAAAACTTTTCAAAGTGACACCTACAGAACACAATTTCTTTCCATTTTTATCTTTTTGATTTCAGAAAATAAATTCATTTTAGGCTATTTAAAAAAAATAAAGCCAAACAATAAAAAACGCAAAAGCCAAACAACTGTGTTCAAAAAGTCAACATAACCTGCTTCATAAAGTTAGTTATTTAGCTTTTGGAGAACATACTGGAAAATGCCTATGAATCTTGTGAGACTGGAGTTCCACCGAATGCAAATTCTTCACTGACAAATTAGTACAGCTGTGGACATGAACTGTAACAGGCAACAAAGCTGCTTAACTACATGATCTATAAACCAGCTCAGTGCTGGCACAGAATGCATTATTCAAGGTCTCTAGTAACAGCCTGTGCTCCATGTAGCTGAAGAGCCTTCCATCCCATGTAACCTTACTGGACTTAAGATACAGTTCAAAATCAGGAAAATTCCTCACCAGCCAGTTCTTATTAATTTATTCAAATATATTTTGATTAAAAATATAAGCAGTAGACATTCAGAACAGTTGGATGTTAAAACTTCTGTTCCCTGACAGTCAAGTGCAGACGCCCCCGAGCTGCCCTTGCAAAGCACAGGATGGACAACAGACACATACGATACATGGCATATCCAACAATTAACTAGAGATTACCTATGGGGAAAAAATAACACCAAAGAACAGGCTCAAGAGAAAATGAAAGCTGTTAAAATTTACAAATTTATATTGCACATAGAAAATTCAGTTAATATAAAAAAAATTCAACTTATAGCAAGCACCTGAAAGTTGACAGTGGAGAAAAATATGGAAAGGTAATTTCATAAAGGCTAAATGACAGAGGTAAACACTGTTTTATCTAGAAACTGCAGATGGCCTAAACTGTGCACCAAAATGGCAGATTAACGTGAGTTCAGACACATACGACGTAACAGATGTCAATGGGAAAAACAAAGTGCAATTGTAGATAAAGAAAGATAATGAGTTAGTACCATGAGTCATTCATTTTATCCACTTTGTCTTGGCAAAGCATCACAGACAAGCCATCTGCTTTACACACAATACTGATAGAATTATAAACTACTAGACAGGTGACACCAGGAGAGACAGACAATATCATCATGTTATAACCTGACAATACTGAACATGTCAGAGCCTTGAAGGATGGTTATCCTATCTGGGAAAAATGGCAACCGAAGGAAACAAAAAGCCCCAGTAAAACACTACTTTACAGGTCTAATACATTATACTAATTTTGCAAATTAATTACTACCTACAAATTAATTTCTCTCTTGAAAAAACAACTAATGCAAGAATTATTTTCTAAATGCTCATTAGACACCGCCTAACCACTCCTTCCAAGGTGAGGTATATTCATTCCAAAGCCTAAGCTAAAATTCCCATAGGGCTCACTGCTAGCATTTGTTCAATTTTCCTTCTAACTTCAGCTGGATACAACCCTAAAGCTTCTTCTATTGAGGCCCTGTATTGTGGTGAGTTCTTTGCATGTCTCATGTTTTTTTCCCCTGTATTTACAGTAGATATGTTTCAGCAGCAATTTAAATACTTCTGATTTATACAACCTTTCTTTTAGATTAAGTAGTAGGTGACAGTCTTTGCCAAAGCTTATTAAAATAAAGATTCACAAATCATTTGATTCAGGACATGCCAGAACGTACCTCTATAAAGGAGTCACCATTTCACTACAATGATTTTTCTGTCCTAGAATCTACTCATAATGCTTCTGTATTGCAAAACTACTTAATTGCACAGGATTTGTATTCTTCTACAATGATTTTCCTGTAGGTATGACTAACATACTCAGGCAGAATTGGTTTGGACCATTATCCCAGTGTTCATGTTACTCAGTAGAACCCCTGAGCAATTTATTATGATAGCCTAAAATTAGTCTTAAAAATCCAGCAAATTAAGACTGGAGCACAGAAGTGATATGTGGGGGTATACTACAACAATGTAGAAGTCACACCTAGTAAACCTTCAGACTGACAGCGTGTGAGAGCCTAGAAGCAGGTAAAAAAATGGGCTTAAAACAGAAAGTGATCTTGACAAGTCAGAGAACTAATGTGCAAAAATACAAGACAGTAAGAAAAATGTAAGCATGAAGGAAGGTAATTACACAAAGCAAAGATGGGGTAAAAACTATGGAGGGTTTTGCAGAAAGGATGCGGAGGTCCATGTTTAGAAAACTAGAAATGAGTTAAACATTCCAAGAAATGCAAACACATGGAGTTTTTTAAAAGAAACTGCTGCATGAAATACATCTCTATTCTACACTCTCAAACTACTTTACTTGGCTCCAGTAGAAACCGACTTGCCCAGTTTCACACACAATGCTTAAAGATCGACACAAATCACATGAAGGGAGGGAGCATAAAAGAAAACTAAAACCAACCAAAGGCCTTAAAAAAGAGGAAAGACTGAGACATGACTTTCTAATGGCAAGGATATCTAGAAACAAGATCAACTTGCTTTGGGAGGTTATAGAACTCCATCTCTGAAGGTTTTCAGGCATGAATTATGAAAAAAATGTGATAAGGTTTTCTTAATGTAGTGGGATAAACTAGATTAGCCTATTCTCAGATTCATGGAAAACATTAGGGAGGTCAGTACTCTAGTACCTTTTCTGCAGTGGTCCAAACACCATATACTCAATTACCTCAACGTATCCATCATTAGAGCTTGCAGTTATGGGCTGGAGTAGATTGGAAGAGGTTATCTCAATGTTCTTTTACTGCAAGGCAGAATCAACTGTGCCGAAACCATTCTTGAAAGATCTGTCTGTGATTCAAGGTGATCTACCTGTAGCTTACAAGCTCCATAGATTTAAATCTCATGACCAAAAGCAAGGCTGTCCTGGAATGGAGCAGTAGGATAACCTGAAATTCCAGCTGTAGTGGATGCAAGTGAGGGATTGAGACCAAGACTGTTGGATCGTGAGGGGCAGATGGTCAGCCCAGATGGTGAGAACTAAGAAAATGTTGCTTTTATCAACTATGTGTGAACTGCTTCTGTAGCTTCTCCTCCCCTTGGCTACCAGTGTACAAAGAATGTGCTCACAGCTGCCAGTCAAGTGAAGTTTTTAATGAGTATCTTTTTGGAGTCTTGCACGTCCATCATCCTTGGTTTAACCTGTCCTATAAAACCTCAGCGACAAATTCAAAATGATCAGCTGATTATCCTTAATCCAATATAATTGCATCAATATAATTAATGCATTCTTCTGTCTTCTGACTTATAGACTGAGCAGTCCCAATTACAGTAGTCTTTCTATTACGCTTCCTAAACATCTTCTCAATACTAAAGAGTCCTCTCCCACATCTAATACTTTTAAAAATTATATGAAGAGCAAGTTCCTCAAAAACTATGACAAATGTCATAGTTCTCTAAAAGAGAAGTTGCCAAGAGACTTTTGACAAAGAAACTATGGCAAGAATTTCAAGTGTGTACTGTCAATTTGGCAGACATTGTAGTTCTTCAAGCACTGGTACCCTAGGCATGTAATAATCCTGTCATCAAAATTAGAAAGTGCACCACAGGCACTACACCACCATTCTTTTTTAATAGTTATATGTAGGATGTTAGAAATTATACCAGTAGCACTCCAGCAGGAGATCTACACATGGACACTTAGTATCATAGAATGGGTAAGGTTGGAAGGGACCACTGTGGGTTATCCATTCCAACCTCCCTGCTCAAGCAGGATGCCCCTAGAGCACATTGCACAGGATTGCATCCAGATGGTTCTTGAATCCAGTGATGGAGACTACAACCTCTCTGAGCAATTTGTTCCAGTGCATGGTCATCCACACAGGAATAAATATCAAGACATCATGCCATTTAAATCATCCCTCCCTAGCAAATAGATGTGCCACACAGCAAACTCAATTTTCTATGTATCCATAAAGCTTTCTCCATGAAAGGGAAATAGTTGTTTCTTCATACGTAATTTATGCTTAGTGTTCAAGATAGAGCAAGTTTTACAATTGCTTTTTTATAGTATCTACTTAAGCCTGTTACCTATGAATTTTAGAAGAATGAATTACATTTGTTTCACGGAATTACAGGATCATAGACTGGTTTGGGTTGGAAGGGATCTTAAAGATATTCTAGTTCAACCTCCCTACCACAGGCTGGGAACCTTCCAGGTTGCTCAAAGCTCCATCCAGCCTGGCCTAGAACACTTCCAGGGATCGGGACATCCACAGCTTCTCTGGGCAACTTGTGTCAGTGTCTCACAACTCTCATAGTAAATAATTTCTTCCCAATACCTAATCTAAACCTTTCAGTTTAAAGTCATTCTTCCTTGTCCTATCACTATATGCCCTCGTCAAAAGTCCCTCTCCAGCCTTTTGGTAAAGCCCTTTCAGGGAGTGGGGCCAGGCTTGAAGGGGGAGGGCATGATGCAGCTATTTTGATTCTAACCTCTGGAAACAGGTATATGGTGTAACACATCAACTGGTAATATAGTTAAAGAGTAATAATGATTTGCAGAGATGTACAAAAATGGCTCAGACCTTCCATGAATCTGCAGAAATATTTTTGTAGAGCCTTTTGTGAGTATCAAAGACAAAATACATGTACCACTGAAGACAATTTTTTTTTTGCTACAGACTTAGGTAATAAATAACAGGACAAAAGTGTGTTGCAATTCAATTAAAAACACAGGAGAAGAAACAAGTATTTCCCTTTATTAAGATGTAACTGTTTACCTTACAAACTATCAATATGTACATGGACATTAAAGATTAAATATAATAATAAGCAAATATTCTATTATGAAATAATTTATATTGTTGTAACTTATTTGGAAGATTATCAATTTGAACCAGGGAAGGACTGACTTCCAAGCATTCCAGGTTGTTTTAAAATCAGTTAGCAGCAAGACATCACAGTATAAAAAGTGATCATGAGAAACATGTCTTCTTAATATATATCTTATGTTATTCTTACTCCTTGGCCAGCTGTACATTGGTTGGTTTTGCTCCAATAGGTATCCCATATTTGTGCAAAGTCTTGTACAAAATTTCACGCATTTCATTGTTGTAGGAGTCAAAGTCAAATACATTTCGAACAACATTTGCGAGTCCTTCAGTTGGAAATTTCTGTGAAGAAACAAAGACCCCCAAATATCTTTCAGTGAATATCTATTAAGTTACAGTATATCATTACATACTTTAAAAATGAATAGTTGCAACAGTAACTTTTCTTGACAGACAAATGTTTAAGTAATCTTTCCTTTTAGTTTCCAGAATAAAGAAGGTACATAGTTTCAAGTCAGAATGAAGTTACTAACACTAAACTTGAATTAAACAAAAAAGCAAGTGATAATTATTTAATACTTAACCTCATGAATGGTTTAAAGAACTGTTTTCATTATATACACATAACAAATGGTGTAATCATTGGAAAATATAGTTAAAAGTAGCCTACACTTTTTGAATTTAGTTTCTGCAAACCATGAAGATCTGACACAAATACATATATTTGTATAATTAAGCCATCCATTAAAGAATTCTGACTCTTAGTGTTCAATATAGAAAACCAGACGATACACTGCTTGCTTGCCAAAAAACACTTCACATCATGATGGATTTTAGTAGAAACAGAAATTCACTTAAGATTCATAAACTTTTTTTTCTTAGTGAAAAAATACTAGTTGAAATATGCCATGTACATTAAAAAACTCCCAAACGTTTATCAAACTTTGATCAGTATCTTCAACAACAGAATTTTTATTCCTGTATTGGACTGATGATTTTGGATGAGGAATTGGTTGGATGGTTGCATCGTGAGGGTAGTGGTCAACAGTTCCAGGTCCTGATGGAGACGGGTGACAAATGGTGCTCCCTGGGGATCTGTACTAGGACCAGTACTGTTTAATATCTTCATCGATGACACAGTGGAATCAAGTGCAGAGGGACCTGGACAGGCTTGAGAAGAGTGGTCATGGGAACTTCATGAGGTTCAACAAGACCATGTTCATGGTGCTGCACCTGGGTTGGGGCAACCACTGATACCAATACAAGCTGGGGAACAAAAACTTTGAGAGCAGCCCTGCCAAGAAAGACCTGAGGATACTGGTGGATGAAAATCTGGACATGACCTCGACCTCACATTCTGTCCTTGCAGCCCAGAAAGCCAATGTATCCTGGGCTGCATCAAAAGCACCGCGACCAGCAGGTGAAGAGGTGATTCTGCCCCACAAGTCCACTCTGGTGAGACCTCACCTCGAGTGCTGCATCCAGCTCTGAGGTTCACAGAACTGGAAGTATGTTGACCTGTTGGACTGAGTCCAGAGGAGGGCCACAAAGATGATCAGAGGGCTGGCATACCTCTCCTATGAGTACAGGCTGAGAGAGTTGTTCAGCCTGCAGAAGAGAAAACCCTAGGGAGCCCCTTAGGCAACCTTCTAGTACCTAAAGAGGGTTACAAGAGAGCTGGAGAGGGACTTTTGATGCAGGCATGTAGTGACAGAACAAGGGGAAATGACTTTAAACTGAAAGAAGGCAGATTTAGATGACGTATTAGGAAGAAATTATTTACTATGAGGGTGGTGAGGTTGCTCAGAGAAGCTGTGGATGTCCCAATCCCTGGAAGTGTTCAAGACCATGTTGGACAGGACTGTGAGCAAACTTGTCTTGTGTAAGGTCTCCCTGTCTACAGCCTCAGGGAGGCTGGAACTAGAATATCTTTTAGGTACCTTCCAACCCAAACTACTCTATGATTTTATAAGTTATGTTAAGAGAAATGAAGGATTTTTAATTCCACAGAACCACTCAAAGAAACTGATGTCACTGATTAAGAAAGAAACTGAGGTGGAGGACTCCAGGACAGAGCAGTATATGCCCAAAGGAGGCTGTGACCCTGTGAGAAGCCCACACAGGAGCAGGTTTGCTGGCAGGACTTGCCACCCTATGGAAGGGATCCACGCTGGAGCAGTTCATGCAGAATTGCAGGCTGTGGAAAGGACCCACGTTGGAGAAGTTTGTGTAGGTCTGTATCTTGTGGGAGGGACCTCACAATGGAGTAGAGAAAGAGTGTGAGGAGTCCTCCTCCTGAGTAGGAAGCAGTGGCAGAGACAACATGTGACAAACTGACCACAACACCCTTGTCCTCCTGTGGTGCTGGAGGGAGGAGGCAGAGAAAGGCAGGACTGAAGCTGAGCTTGGGAAGAAGGGAGAGGTGGGGTGAAGGTGTTCTAAGATTGGGGTTTAATTCTCATTATCTTATTCTGATTTGATTAGCAATAAATTAAACTGATTTCCCCAAGTCAAGTCTGTTGCCCATGACAGTGATTGTGAGTGATCTCTCCCTTATCTCAACCCATGAAACTTTCAATGTATTTTCTTTTCCCTACCCAGCTGAGGATTGTGAGTAAAGAGTGGCTTTGGTGGCACCTGGCCAGGGGTCAGCCCACCACAGATGTAAATTGAGCAAACCAAATAAAACACATTTTAAAAAATAATCACCAAATTGCTGTATATCCTAGAACCTTACTGCTTAACTGCTTTACTTTACCTTTATTTTTTTGGCAAGAGACAGGAGTGAGAATATTTTTATCTAAAAACTTTTCACTTTTTCTTCATATGCCTTTCATTCCAATACTAGATATTTCAGACAAGGACCTGGATGCTTCAATCTCAGTATATCTCATTTACAGTGATGAAGATAAATTTGTGAAGTATTTTAGGGAGTTGAAGCCTTAATTATTTTTCCCCCCCATTAGTGAACTAGGCTGGTATAAATTTGAAAAACAAACTTAACATAAGTGTCAGAGAAGTTTATAAATGTATTAAAAATAAAGATACTTGAGTCCAGATTAAGAACCAAAACAGTAGAAAGAAGAAATTTTTGTGTTTTGACCTGTACTCTTAGTCAAACATAGGCCTTAATAAGGAGTTTAATATTTTCCCAACTTAATTAATATCTAATGTCTGTAATAAAATACCTGTGACACAAGCAACACTAAAATTAGCTACTTACTGTGATAGACTGGAATACCACAGCTAAAATAGGGTTGTACAAACCTTTTTTATCTCCAGTGTACGTGGCACAGAATATTTTAGGACTAGTGTTGGTATAAAAATATGCTAAACAAAGTTCTGCTTTTTAAACCTATTGATGAGGAACCTATTAGAGGTTCTGCATTATTAAAGAGTAGGGAAATATAAGTTATTGTGGGATAATATATACTTGTCCTATAGCCTATGCCATCCTTGTTACAATGTCCATTCCTTATTTTATTGCAACAGGTACTAATTTCTTGCAACAGCTATTTTAACTCTAGTTTGTGACAATGTTTAGTAGGGAAAGTACTAACTTCTATAATGAAAATTGCACCTCGAAGTCAAAATAAACATCACCTTGAAAAAATAGCTCACCAGCTTATAAAAAGGTACATGATGGTAAGGTTCATAAGCACGTAAAGCTTCTTAGTGCACTGTGTGCAAGACTCTATCTCAGTCTGTTTTCAAGCATCGCTTCTTTTTCATAACAAGAGAAACACATGTTCAGAATTGTGCATACTTGATATAACAAACTCTTTCCTTAGGTAACTATTTTACAACATTTATATGATGAAACTGAACTTTCTCTATTATTCCCTTCTCAGTGTAAAGCACAACCAACAAACTGGCACCAAGTTATCTTATTCACCAATGACCTACTCTTCCACCTGTCCCGTGCTAGATATTGCAGAAACCTTCGTCAAGTGCTTCAAATAATACCCGATTTTCACTAGTAGCCTTCAAGTATCACCATGGTTTTCCAAATCGTTGCATAACTTCTGACATCAATACCCTCATCTGCAGTGAATTGCCTCAACAGTTTAATACCTCTTGGACATCGTAAAAAATTTCCTGAGGTACAACTGATTGTTGCTGTCAACAAAATGTGTTCTGAACATAAGCCACTTATTGAAACGTCCTCTACTTCAGTTATTAAAAAACCCCAACAACACAACTCTCTTCTTTCAATCAGAAGAAATCCAATCACTTTTTAATAACTGCTTGGAAAATTGCCTATTGAGGAAAGGAAATGACAGTTCACTTAAAGGGAAAACAAAAGAAAAAGAGAAAAAATCAAAAAGGCTGAATGTTTGAGGTTTGAGTTGAACATTAAAAAAAAATCATTTAGTTTCAATTGATTTTTAAAATGAGATTACTAGAGAAAATATTGATCTCTCATCAGTCTGTCTGGTCCTTCTTCATTGATTCTTCCCCTTATAAGTAACACCTCTGTATGTACCTCAGAGTAATTTCACAGCTTAGATTCTTGGCTATTCCTTAAAATAGTAAGTAACATAGGTTTTGCTTTTAAAACATTTATATTTTTATTTATATATTTTTTGCTTTATTTGGTACAGAATTTGGCTTGATGAAAAATCTGTATTTTTATGGATCTGATATTCCATGAGTAGATGTATTGCCATAGACTGCTTAAAGTCTATGAGCAATAGTAGTTTTCTAGTACAAATAGAGAATCTTAATTAAAATATGCTATAACCCCACTGAGGTCTATTGTACTTCTATCACTGCCCTGAAAACAAAGTGGTAAATAAATCTGGTGTTCAGTCTGCAATGAGTTCAGATTCTTTGTTTTAGACTTGCAGCTTGTGTTTTCACTAACACTTCTCTTCATATTCTAGTGCCTTCAGATGCCTGCACATTTTCCAGCCAGTCAGCACCATCTCAAAGGTCCTCCCTTTACACTGTAACAGGTCTCTCCCCACCTACCCATTCCTCTGTGCTCTTGGTTTCTCTCTGCCCCCATGATGCCCTTGCACTGAATGTTGCCAGCTCTCCCTGTGCCTCCTCTGGTGTCCTGTCAGCAGGGCCAGAAGCACCATGTCTGTGGCTCACCCTGAGCGACAGGCATACGAATGGATTAACCAGTGCCCATGTCCTGAGCGGGCATCATCTACTGCCAAGCAAAACAGCTGAATTCTCCCTCTGCCATTCCACAGGCAGAGACATTAATCTCAGTCTGCTCCTCTCTGTCACACAGCCACTGATTTTGATTAAACAGAAGAAACTTAATTATCTTTGAAAACTAGTAACTGAGATGTGCTTTGCCAAAAGGATAGAAAGTTATTGATTTGTGTTTGGCAGCAAGGTGAGAAAGGGATACAAACTGTGATTTGATAAGCCCAGTTTCCTTTTGACATCAGGCTGAACGTAAAAAAAAGTACAATCTTACCACAAAAGCTTACTGAACAGGCCTAGAAGCCTGATGATTAGTAGACTACAGGTCCACAAAGTTTTTTAGAGACTTACTGCTCGAAAACTGTTATACTATTGCCTACTATTAGAAAACCATCGCAGACAAAAATAAGAAAGAAGGCCTACCAGAAAAATCTCAGCTTTCCTAAACTAAAAAAGAGTTAGTAAAATAGCTACTGACATTTTATCTGGACTAACGTGGCTTTCCTGATTAACGTCTGCCAAGGTCTCATGAAAAATAGCGTATTAGATTGCAGAGAAACAGTCACAGCACATGCCAGTAGTTACAGGCAACATATGGTAACCCAACAGAGCAAAAGCAGAGCTTCTTAGCTTGCTATTAGCCACTATTAACATAAACACTTTTGACATTTAACACAGTCTGAAAACTGGAGGTGAACAAGACAAAAAGGTCAAGTTACCTGCCATCTAGAGCTGCAAGACCCAAATTCCCTATACAATATGTGGGGAGAAAAAGTTGTGGGGAGAAAAAGTTGCAGCAACCAAGTTAGGTACCTGCATTAGACAACTTTCCCTATTCCTGCAGTTCTGGGTCTTCAAAATAGTTTGGTGTCTTGACCTTCACCAAAAACACCTTTCCTCAAGAAGTCAGTATAGAGGCAACTTAGCTCTAAACAGTGTCTAAGCTACAGCTAAATTACTACAGGTCCCCTACTTGCATTATCTTTAGCGGAAGATAATCTTGTAACTGCACTCTAGAATCAATCCTATATGCTGATGATCACAATTAATCAGAGTGCAGAGATTAGCCTAATAATATGCTGACACCATAGTAATCAGAATATTTTAACTGACTAGTCCCAATGCTCAGATGTGCTCTCAGATAGGAGTAATCATAAGCAATTTTTTTCTCCAAAGCATCCAACCTTTTTTACAGAAGCAAAAGATTCCGAAATTATGTGAAAGAAATCAACACAATAGTACAAAGAAAGCAGGGCCATGGAACTGCTGTAAGGGAAATTGTTTAACAACATGACTAACTTCCCTCCTTCCTTCCTAAGGACCAGCAATTTTATTGACTCATTTCCCTCCTTCCTCTTTCTTCTCTACCTGAAGACCTAAAAGTTTCTTACTTTGGAATAACCATTATGTTTATATTCATTGTTTACATTTGGCTACTCCCAGTCTTCTTATTATTTAGACTGAAAAACAAGTTACAGTAAACAAAATGTTGCATCCTTTCAAAGAGACTGGGATCTTGAAAACAAACATTACAAAAGAAATCAAAGCTGCATGTTGGAGATTTATTTGGGTATTTTCACTTTGAAAGAGGTGAAAGATTGGCAGATGGGAAACTTCCCTGTTGATCTGTGCCCAATGTTGAAGTGACTGTACTGATTAAGTGAAGGAGATAGAAGCAGAGTAAGTGCCCTTAAGACAATTAGCAATGCAGCTCTTCCAGTCTTCAATTAGATACCATCCACACTCATATAAAAGAAGAATTAAGTCCTATATTTCTGCACCAGTTAGTAACAGAAGACAGTACAACTTCAGATTACTTGGAGATAGATGATGAAGGAAAAAAGCTAGGAAAGAATGTAGGAACAGCAAGAGAGGATGAAGATAGGAAGGAGTTCATTTATCAAAACCCCTAATCCATTAGCTCTTCAGCAGCACAGCAACTGTTCCTCAAGAGATCTGCATGTACATGTTCTTTCAGCTTGGTAAACAAATATCTATCAGCTGGTAATTGATCCCAATAGGCTGCTTTGCTGATGTGTTTATTTGGATGGATTCCTCAGCTTTTAGGTCTGAATCTTGTTAACCCTTATTACAAGGCTATAAAGCATTATTTTTCCTTCATATTATCGATATCATAGCACCATTTTCTTTGTCTTGACACCTTCTTACACTCAAGAAACCACAGAGCACAAAAATCTACCTTCTCCAGAAATCTAGATGAACTGAAGATTTTTAAAAGTAGCAATTCCAACCTGCAGGACCTAAATGGTAGAATGTTTGTGAATATATTCATGATCACAAATACAAAACTATCATACAACTCTGCTATACTATGCAGTGTTAAATGCAGAAAGGTCAAAATTTGTGAGAAATTATATTTTAATTGTATTATTATAATAATCTCCACTATTTTTTTAAAATCTAGGATTCAATAACTCAGGAAACAGTCTATAAATTAGCAAATTACCCATTTTATGATTATAAACAGAACAAAATAAAAGCATTGCTATTTCAAAGATCATTAAAATACTTTATATTTCAAATACTTCATGCAAAAAACATCCTTCAATTTATGAAGACAGAAGTTAGACTTTATTGTAATATTTAAAAAACCAGATAATCACAAAATTCAGGATTAAATGTTAAATGTGTGCAGGAAATAATTGTGGATCCTATGTATCCTCCTTGCTAAATTGTTATTCATCTAATACTTTCCTTAGACAAAGTCCATTGGTGATGTACTACTGTTACGCAGCAGGGACTTGTTTCTTCACAGGAAAGTATTAAACCCACAAATTTTATAACCCACAAATTTAATAAAGTGGACAGTTGCACTGTCCTGGAAGCACTGTATGTCGAATATGTAATTTTATAATCAGGGCCAGCATGAACACTGCGCACTGTATTGATAGTATGAATGGGATATTTTCTCACACAGTAGAAAAACAGAATATCATGGGGTTTTTCTAATATTAATAAATTAATATTCAGAAAAATATCTGCCCATGTGTATCTGCCATCCTTACAGTGAGACTATCTGAACATGTTTCCTTCAAAATGTAAAACTTTTCATACAAATAAAAATGCACGAACAATAATGGCAAGCATTTTAAGATCAATGGTGATGAACTCAAGTTTTCAATAAAATCTGAAGTACTATACCTGTAAATGTTTTACAATATTCACAACTTCTCTAGTTGAATAGGGATAGTTAATAATTCCTTGGTCAGCTAAGCTCCTGAGCTCTCCAAAAGCAGCTACCAGTTTCTGAAGAATTGACTCTGGAACATCAGGACCATATTGTTTAAGCATAGCCAGTTCAGACTGTGGTTTGGGATTATCAACAGCATGGCAACTAAAAATGTCCCCTAAAAAGAGAAAAAGCATGAAGTTAAGTCATTATTTATAAAGACCTAGCATCACAACAGCCCCTTTAAGTTTAATACTGAACCTTCAATAAAAAAGCAATGACTCAAAGAATGCTGAGTACCAAAAACTAAACAAGGCAAAAATTACTTTGAAAAATGTGAAGTACAAGCTATGAAGAACATCAACCTTTCTGAAACACATAGAGCTCTCCTGTCATTTCAATGAAGCTGATCATCAAGGAGAAATTAACTTCATAAAAAAGCACAAGTCAAACAAATGCAGAAAAATAGAAAAGAAAGAAGTTTTAAAGAAAATGTAACTGGTTAAATGGGACCCATGTTCAACACACCATAGGATGCAGGAAAATCTTGAAATGCAGGAAGACCCTAATGCAAACCCAATTAAGAGGTCTAGAGGAAATACCGGATTTATCTTTTCTCCTTGCCTGTCTTGAAGTATTAAGACATTTGGCAAGATATTCTGTCCATATATTGGCATTATACTGATCCAAATCATATAATCTATAAAATTGAGTTTTACAAAACTTCGCAGAAGCATGATCAGATCCTGCTGAAAAACGACTTGGATTTAAAGCAGGACAGAACCTAAGCTTGAAAAACAAAATCAAAGAAGAACCCCAAAATCTTAATCAAGCCTCTGCCATGTGGTTCAAAAGCAGTAACACTGCGGTGACCTATTTTGTTTAAAACGTCCATGTAATGAAGGGAATTAGGTCATAAAAAAGAAATACACAACACTAAATCATCTTGGGGAAAGATAGCTGGGTGAAATTCAGAGCCAATGGGTTCCAGACATGCAATACCCAATTCAGTGAGAACCACACCTGAAAAACAAAGAGTTACTATGTAATATGGAATTGAGTTTGCAGCTGTTGTTTGAGTATGTTGTTATTTCTTGCAGAATAAGCCTTATGGCCAAAGTTAACAGGAAAACCCCCACAAATTAAGGTGCCTGCACATAAATGACCAAGGCAACACAGATAATACAATCAGTGGTGTCTGGTTGGGCATTCAGTTCACAGCCATCATGTAACACTGCCAAAACACTGCCAGAGGCCCACATAGACTAACACTGGACTACCACGGGCCAATGGTTCTTCATCACTTGCCTTTATGCAACATAAATTTTTGCCTTTACTGTGAGATGAAGCTCTAGGGAACCTTTGCTGATACAAAGCATTTCTGGGACCTACCAGGAGCTTTCCAAAATAAGGCTGCTGTTGATATGAAAAACTTTGATGTCAAATTTGGACAGCTTTACATGAAACTAGGATGAATTCAGTACCTTGTCCAATATATGTATTTTACTAAGGCCTATCACACACGTCCCACATGCATGGAGAGGCAAATGAGGATTAAGAAGCACGTAGCATAGTGATAACAGCAAAAAATATAGTACCCTCTACTGCTGAAAGGACAGAGAAGAACCATCTCTTGTACCAAAGAGGAGAGCATCTGCCCTGCGGCATGTTTGATACGGGGAAAAAAATGCTGAGCAGCTCCGAGAGATGTCAGCTATTAAGTTGCTTACAGCTCATTTTTTGCTATATTTGCATACAATATACACTCATTAACAAAGATTTCCCACAACCTTGGCTGTCTGCATTGTTTTTCCAGACCTCAAAAACCAAAATAGTTTTAACACAGATGAGCACAGGGCAAGTTTGGGACATTTTATTAAGATACGTAAATTCACATGATAGTCTTCAAGATGAATCTCATCTTGAATGCCTTATGTGAAACAAAGTATCAATTTGCATAAGAACCCCTTCTTCTCATGAAATCCAATTAATAAAGACAGTTATTCTAGTAATCAATTCTATGAAAGATCACAATTTAATAGGAATCACTTACCTAATGTGCCAAAAAAGTCATTACCCAAGAAAGGAAATCCAGGTCTATTTGCCAGAACTATCATTCTAAAATCAGGATGAATAACTATTACATTTTCTCTACCCTCTACATGAGCATGATCTGGAAAAGAAATAAAATGTATTAATTGCATATTTAAGCTTTGCAATACTGAATGAACAAACATAATTAGATTAGAAGAACCATTCCTAGAAGAAAAACTCTTCTAATCTAATTATGTTCTTCTTAGAATTAGAAGAACAGTTACAAAAATAAAAGGCTCAATAGCTTTTTGCATGTCATTCAACTAAGAGGCTTCTAGGTTTCATTCTAAAGTTTCATAGTTTGTTATATAAAAATTAAACCAACGTGTTTAATTCAAAAAAACATAAAAATGTATCCACTGTTCTTTGGGTGGGGACTACCTGTCCTCTTTATATTTAATTTCACTGAAATAGTGAAGCCAATAGTGAACAAAATGTGGTTTTATATAGGTCTGACATTATCTGATTTGGGAAGACATGACTGAAATTCCTCCTGGTTACTACAAAGATCTGTGAGAGGCCAGAGATACATGGTTTAATATATCATGTATCATGACAGTGGTTTTCCAAAATTATTCTTTGTTCCCTTACAGCATGTTTCCAGTGGCACATGGTGTTTGGGAATCCTTTAACTGCCTCTAAAAAACTACAGTAATCACTGGGACTGGTGAGAAAGATATTTTTAAAAAACCCACCTACAGTTTACAATGACAAGCAAAATTCAGGTGGGACATGTGAGTGCTGAATGGTTGCTACACTCAAACATTATTCCCAATATTGTTAAAGTGAAACACATTACATAAAGTACAGTGTCTAATAACATCAAGAGGGCATTTCAAACATGGTCTTTCTTTGAAAAATAAGGAAAAATATTTAGTTCCTGCAATTTATATGAATTAAATTCCATCGAGTTACAAAACACTCTTATCCTGCAGGATATATTTAAATAATGCAAGCATTTGCAATATTTGATTAGATAAAACCCTTAACAATTCAACCTTTGGTTTACTCATATCTTCACTGTATATCTGATCAAGTTACACCCCAAATGTCTAAGATGGGGATAACCAAGATCATAATTTGGCCAATTAGATCTTTATTTCTTGTGGTGAATGAGGAGAAAGGTCAAGTTACAGTATGTTGGGTTCTGTTTTTTTTGTTGGTGGTTGTTTTTTATTTTTCAGGAAAATTCACAAGAATGCCAGTTGAAGAAAACCTTTGTGGCTATTTCAAAAGTAGTAAAGAAAATGACTAAATTCTTTAACTGTTAACCTTTTGGCATCAAGTAATGTATCCACTCAGATTGTTTTGGGTCTCTACTTAGCAACGTAATTGCCAAAAACCAGCAACATGTTGTATTTTACTGTAAATGATCAAAACACCTTCTCTCTACTTACTGGCAACAATTCGCCTTCCATCTGACAAAACCATTTCTCCACTTTCTACTAAAGTTTTTAAGATACAGGTTACATTTGTTGGTGCTTTGTCTGCCTCATCGATTACCAAAATATGTCCAAACTTCACTGCTTTTACCTAGAAGAGAAAAGAATCAAAAGGTCACAATGCCCCCAGAACACCGGCAAGTATCTGCATTGCTGATTTCTCAGTCAGCAGCAGTGATGTCTCGGTGGCACTGAGACAAGAAAGGGACTCAAGCAGGGATAGGCTGTGACCAAACTATGGTAGAGGGAAGAGGAGGAAGGTGGGATAAGAAAGGGAGGGTGTTTCTGATTCTTCTGGATAGGGATGGAAAGGGCTGTGCTGGGGGAGGGAAGTGAGGAGCCTGACTGAGAATGAATTGGAGTGCTGACAGGGCAGTGCAAAGCCAGTTTGCATCTAGACTGTAGCTGAAAGAACGAAAGAACGTCTGCAACAGCTGTTTGGAGACCAACTTAGCATATAGGTGTGAGGTGCAACAAAAGAGAAGGAGGGAAATACCACTCTAACAGTTAGAATGTGTCAAGTTAATATTAAATTATTTTGTATACTCATGTTGTCTGTGGAGTCTCCCAAGATTATCCTCTTATTCACACTTGGCATAGTAAGTGAGGCAAATGTGACCAAAGTAGACGTTAATGTTTGCTACCATGCTCACTCACTATGCCATGAAAAAATCAAATTATGACTATTTAAGATTCTAAATGAAAGACATTTCTAAATATAAAATCCAAATGTTACTACTGACCAGTGGTGAATCTTCATATATAATAAGACCATCCTTAACAGAAGGTTGTAGGGTAAGGCTTTGTACAGTGGTATCCCTGAAATGTGGAAAATCAGACAGTATTAATTAAAAACACACAGGAATTTTTGTTACAATAAAATGCAAAATGAGTAAATGAAAAACTGAATACTCTCTCAGAGGAAAAAATATCTCTTTTTTTAGAACTGGGAAAAATGGTGTGCCAGCTTAATGGTCAAATGTGAGTATCTCTGTCTCTGCCAGGACTTTCACAGTAGTTCTCCATTTCTCATAAACCCAGAGAACAAAACCATTGAGAAGTGAATCAGTAATTTTTTTGTATGTGGGCACATTATTGATGTTACTATTTCCAGTTAAGTATGCTGAAACTGTCATTTGCATGACAAACAGGTGAGTCCTCTCAGAAGAACCAAACAGGAATCATTACTGGTTTAGCTGCTCTTCTCCACACACTGCTGAGCAAAAATTGCCTGCCAAACCCCCAAACCAAAACAACAACAAAAAAAATCAAACAGACTCCCAAAAGCAAACCAACCAAAAAAATAATCTAAAATCAACAACACCTCGCCCCCCCAACAAAACAACCAAACTAAAAATACTCATAATGAATTCTAAAAATTGATTATTTTTAGTTCTATCTAAGCCATACCAGCTTGATATATTTTGTATCATGAACAGTATAAGCTCTTAGATGGGACAAAGGCTTTAATACCAAAGTATTTTTGAAATTTTGTGTTTGAAGTGTTCAAATGATTTTCTCCTTCCAACTTAAAACAGTGCAAATTAAAACCTGTAATGAAAACATTTCTTAATCTTCACTATTTTCACCTATTTCAACCACCACTGAATGTACAGATAAATAGGAAACAGTTCCAATTCAGAAAGGTCAAGCAACATACACCATCAAACTGGATTCACCTATATAAATTATGTCCATAACCTAGGGAAAGCCACTCCTGACTGCACAAAATACTTGCCAAAACCCTTGTCAAGATCTATATAACCAACTCCATTTACTTTGGAGTTCAGAGGGACCAGTGAGCTAGAGAACAATCCAGACATGGGGCATGACAGAAGGTCCCCATGACTCGCATGGTTTCACGGGCAACAGGATATGCAATTCAGTCTTAGGGTAAGCAGGCTATACCATTCTTTTCCTCCTGTATTTCAGAATTTGCATTAGTCTCTGTCAACAGAACAATGGACTGATCACATGACAAAACCCTTCAGGAGAGCCTCACTTAATGCAGCCTCAGATCCACATACTGGTCCATAGGTAAGGCTGGTAATCTCTGCATTGTATGTGAGATTTGATGCAACAAAAATCTCTTATCCTCCATAGCCACGCTGTATAACAGAACTGTTTGCTTAAGTCTCGCTGACTCACTCTTCTAAATATCCACCTCAGTTCTCTTTAATTTTGTAACACCTTGTGAAAAACTAACAATATTCTGATAAGCTTCTTGGGTACAGGAAATCAAACACAGTACTGTTTGCAACACACTATTAAGTGGCCATCTTCCAATTACAGTTTTTTAATGACAGCATAACTTGCACATTTCCTTTATTTGAAACTGCTGTCAGCAGGATTTCTGTCCCTAATAATGAATAATTTCTTGTTTAGATTTAGATCCATGATTGATTTATTCCAGAGTTTCCATGCACAGGAATAAAGCAGAGGGCAGGAAGAGGCATTTTTAACACTTAGCTACTTTGTCTGAACTTCAATAAGGGAGAGGAAAGGTTACAAAGCTGGGACCACCTTCACTGAATTTAACCCCATCAAATGCAGCCTGTCACAAGCAGCAACACCACCACAAATAGTTATATTAACTATGCATTCACTTGCAGCATGTAATTTTTAAAATCACTAAGCATTAGCATTAATCTATTATCTTAGAAATCCTACCATGGACACAAAAACAAAGCTTCCAAAAAATGCTCTGAGGAATTAATCCAAGGTAAAAAGGGGAAGGATTTGTCAAACCTGAACTGTGATCTCTTTAATATAATAGAAAGCTAAGAAAATGGAGGGTCTGAAGAAAGCAAAGGCCAAGCATAATATAAAAGAAGATGAAGCATTACAGGGTGTGTTGCAGATCATAAATTTGCACTTAAGAGGCCAATACACGAGAAAAAGTAAAGTGACAGAACACGTCAGGAAATTAGGATCTCTAGTGGTGGTGTGGATGGTCACAGGTGATGACGCAAGAAAAGACAGAAATGTCAAATGGTGTTTTACTGCAACACAAAACAGTTTATTTTACTTTTGGTGAGCTAGTTAATCCTCTGGCTCTACAGAGATTACTTACAACACCCCTTGACATGGAATACTAATTTGTGCTTAGTACCATCAGCAGCCCACACAAATCCTTAGGATGATCTCATTCTTCAGAGAAGACAGATCTTTGGGAAAAATAAACACTACAAGAGCTTTTGGTTTATTTAAGTGCTATTATAAAAGTAGTGTAAATCAGAAAAATATACAGAAAGTATAAAAGTTGGCATCCTAATTCTAGCTTCCAATTTTTAAAATTACTTTATATTTCTTCTACTTTGTTGATATTCAGCCTTAATATTTCAAGGGAATATTTTGGGGGATTTGCAATGTATTACAGAAATTAAATATAAAGCCAAACATTAACTCCATTGGCTTGATGACTTAAGTGAATGCAAAACTCCTGCACTTGCTTAGGCTATAACATTCAGACATGTATACAAAAATGATTTTGCCAGGGTTATTACACATCAATGTTATTTTCCTTTCAGAAACATAAGCTATACAATTAGATATCATTAATTTCTGTTCTTCAGAAACCTAACATGACCCAGAGTGAAGAATGGCTAAAAATAAATGTACTCTGAGGGCTTTTTCTTCTAAAATTTTCACTTTGTAATGAATTATGTAAAAATACTGAAATATAGAAAAATAAAAATATACTAAGTCTGAAATATTTTTCAACAACATGGCATGCAGAGTTCCCTAAATGTAAAATATATCTGGCACTCAAAATTCCCACAGGAAAGAAACTAAAAGGTGTAATTCATGTTCACTCAGTAATATTAGCACCTTAATATTAACTAAGCTTTAACAAAGACATGAATATCAAAGACTTCTAATTTCATCACATTTAGCACCCAAGACAAAAATAGTTCTGACACAAAGAAGCAAGACTGTAGGAATGTAGAAACAAGCAAGAAAAGCTGTCTGACATACTGTCATCTTACTCAATTGTCATCTTACTCAATTTTGTCTTCATATGGATGCAAAAGAAAAGTACAAAAAGCTCACTAATGCCTTTCCTAAGAATGCACTTTTATTTTTACCAAGGGAGCCATCCTCAAAACAAAACAAAACCAAAAGCCCCCACAACAACAACAACAAAAGTTTACTACTAAAATGCAGCAACTCCTCTGACAGTACCACTCTATTCATAGTAGAACTTTAGAAAATTCCTTCCATGTTTTTTTAGTAGCTCACATCACTGTATTTATTTTTTTGCTACTGCTGCACTAGTTACCCTAAAGGCAGCTTTTTCTGAGTTCTGTACACTTACTCAGACATACTCCTGCCACAGTTATTGTTCCATTGAGAGCAATGCTTTCTTTCCAGGAAAGAACTATGAGACATGGCAGGAGAAATTTCCATCAACCTCAGAAACTGTTATCATCTAACTTAACAAAAAGTATTCCAATGCTTTATTGTAGTATTTGAGTACCCAAGTAGGCTTATGCCCAAATACAAGACACAGTGTCAGGGCCTCAGCTAAACTGTGCTCACAGTAACAAGTTTATATAAACCAAACTCACATCTGGCCTTCCTCTTATTCGCCAAATTAAACTTTATGGTAGTTAAAAATCAGAGATGCAGAATATATACCCAAATAACTGTTGTTCTTAACTTCTGTGATACATCTATTATCTAAACACCTAGGTACACAGATATATATGTCAATTACATGTCAATGAGACATGAATATACCCATCTGCTGTGACCTAATTTTAAAGAGTATTTGAAAAATAATTAGGCCAAGGGCCATTTGAAGCTGTTAACTGGTTAGCTGATCCACTCATGGATTATCCTGATGAAGAGTAGGCAACCTTGACACAAAGAATCAATCTGCCTGATTCTGACATTTGCAAATTAATTTCTTTAGCCAACGTATCATACAGCTATTGCATTGCATGATCTGACTGCTATGTTTAGGAAATTCTGAAATGTCTGAAAAGCCAACCAGCTGTCTCATTTCCCTATTAAAATTACATTGTTTTGAGCCTTCTTGACTTATCTGTATGCACTGATAATTAAATCCACCTTTTTTGTCCTGCCAGGCTGTTATAGCTTCTCAGTAGGACATAAGTTTGTTTAAAATTCAACAATTATTTGGAGTATAATGGTACTCATTAATCAGTATGACTGCAGGTGGCAGAAGAAAGGTCAAAGGGAATTATAAACTTAATTCATGTTATATGCTTAAATCTAAAGTTACACAATTACTTATACATGATCCATCTGTCAAAACAAGATGCAACATTTCATTTAATTTATTATAACAATATAAAAAATTCAATTACTTTAAAGTCCATATATTGAGAAACATGAGACCTTACAGCTCCCCTTATTGTGTGTAACTATATTTCATTGAGTACAAAGGGAGAAACTGTTACTTCGGCTTTAGAGGAAATGAAACAACAGGGTCTTTAAACCTGAGGTATTTCTCCACACCAACCATGCAGCAGGATATTGAATTCAATTCCTACAAAAAGACAAATGAAGTAGCTCTCTAACACATGGAATCTGACAATAGCAGAGCTAGTCAGACAGCTGATGAAAAACTAACATTGGAAACAGAGACCATTAGCTGGCATGAAATCTTGCAAGCTTTGCACTGCAACTCTGTATTGACTGAAAACGTATTTAAGGGGGAAAAACAGGAGTGAAAAAACATAAAGACACCTATTATATGCTAGTCAATACACTCAGTGCTTCACAACATAAATCTTTGTAACAAAAATGTCATCTTATTATTTATTTCCAAACTTGAGCTACATAAAGAATAAAGCACACACTACAAGGTACAACATTAAAAGAAAATATTCTAGACATTCATGGCTCAAAATCATGAGGAAATACTACCTAGCCTTTTGTTTTGTGGCTGCCAACAAAGAAAAGCACAACACATACACACCCCCCCCTCTGCTCTGCTCAGTGGATTCCTCAAATAAACCAGCGCAGCTACAGAGCACTTCCTTCAGCAGGTCACTGCAGAGATGGCTTTTCTGTATCGTTCATTTTTAAAAACAGACCTGCAGAGCTGTATCAGCATTTAAATTGCTTCATGTGCTCCTATATTTTTTCAAGAGAAGATAATCAAATGCAATTCTAAGAATAAGTACACTATAATTCTAGTATCCACCTGTGTTTTGGGCAAAGGAAGCTATTCCTTCTGAAACAACTGTTTAAATTAGAATTTAAAAACTCTGAAGTCAATAAAGCTGAAAGGATAGTTTTACATTATCTCAAAAGGGGAAAAAGGTAATCAGATTTTATAGCGATTCTGTGTGCTGAAAAAGAGGGAAAGAAAATTAAGATCTAAAGATTAATGGACAGTTTGTAGTAAGTATTGCTTGTAGGGACACCAGAAGATCATTTTCCTACCCCAAACCTCCTAATAATTTGATTGTTAAAGACCACAACAAAATTATGTTTATTTTGAAAAGGATAACATATGCAAACTCAGGTAATTTTTGGAAAAAAACCATCATCAGATTACTGTAATTTATTAGGGAACTAGAAAAGGCACAACACAAAATGTAGTAGATTTTTAAAATGAACTGTGCATCACACTTTCCAATCATCGGTCACTAGAACAAACATTGTAACTTTAACAGGAAGACGCCATATCATAGGAAAATTTGTTGAAAGAAAATGTAATATTAGGACACATAGAATAAGGCAGCATAATATCTTCTCAAATAACAGTAAGTCTCAGATTAAAAAAAAGAATTTCTATAGCAATTAGTATTCTGTTGACAGTGAAAAACATCAAATTTACAACAAAGTCAAATTGCTTCAGCATGTATGTCACTGCCTGGAAAAGTGAAAAACAAGTTATTTCAGCTTGTAAGAAAAGATACCACATGGAGAACTAAGATTTAACATGGTTAATTTAGGGGCAAAACTTGTTATATTTAAAAGCTAAAGAAGAAAACTTCCTACATTCTCTATTTTCATGAAGAGGTATCAAATTGTATTTACTAGCAGTTTTAACTTTTTTGACCTTACAGAGAACAACCCTCATACACTAAAAAACACTCTCTTTTTGTCATATGACTTTATGAAGATTTGTATTATCCTTTTTGACAATAAACTAATTTCATTAAAAATTATTTTCTTCATATACAGAAAGGGAACACTGGAACAGAACTAATCACTTCCTGTCTTCTGCACATTCACTGAGGCTCCAAGCAGCAGAAAATCCAGTCATATGCCATCAATAAATTATTGATGTAGATTACACTGCAGTCTACTCATCAAAAGCTTCTATTTCTGTAAGTTACAGCAGTGCTGTTATGCAGATCTACATACTGAAAACATTAGAGTTGAAGTTGACTAGTTTCATCTGTCACGACTTCAGTGGCCACAACTGTAGCAGCTCAGGGAAGAAAGGGATCCAGTTCTCCCACAAGCTGAGAGCAACCAAGTTCCCACAGCAATGGAAAAGAATCAGTACTTCTCATTCCTGGCCATTTTCAGTAAATGATCTAGAAGTTATCAAAGAATCTCATTACTCAAACCGGTTTTATTATTCTTGTTCTGAAAACAATGTTGAGTCTGAAGCTGTTTCTTAATTTCCCCAACTTTAACTACTATTCCATACTGACACATTTGAGGATCAGCCAAGAACAGTGCAAATGGACACACCACATGGAACAACTACTGCTGGGTCATATAATTTTATGAAGACAAGATAAACTCATTTTAACTTTTTTTTTTTTAAACCACTGAACAATTTTGATTTTGCAAGGCACATTACTAGAACATACCTAGTATAAGAGGGTCACCCAGCTGCTACCTTGCAGAAATGTCACTACATCACAGAATCACAGCGGTTGAGATTGGAAGGCACCTCGGCAGATCATCTAGTCCAAAGCCCCTGCTAAAGTAGGACCACCTAGAGGCAAGGTGCTCAGAACCATGTCCAGACAGGTTCTGAACATCTCAAAAAATCGAGGAGTGTAATGTATACCAAACTTTGAAGCAAAGGTACAAAGAAAAACCAATGTTGTGCCTTCCTGAAGCCAGCAAATGTGTTGCTTGGAACACAGATGTTCTCTCTGCAACTGATTTTATGTAAAGGGACTATCAGGACAGAGAGACTTGTTTACTGTCAGAGGAATAAGGA
The DNA here is from genome assembly GCA_035583235.1 of Hafferia zeledoni. Taxonomy (NCBI): domain Eukaryota; kingdom Metazoa; phylum Chordata; class Aves; order Passeriformes; family Thamnophilidae; genus Hafferia; species Hafferia zeledoni. The sequence goes on along the minus strand of JAWWEV010000001.1, from coordinate 57,784,995 downwards.
GCACAACTCATGATGGTAGATGATAATTTCAGAGGTTTCCTGGTACAAGTTGCTCGCTTTGGCTACATGACTTAAAACAAATCCAATTCCTGCATTACAGAGGTGGCAGCTTTCATAGGTCTTGCACTGATACTATGTGTTCTCCACAGTATTTTTCCAGTTCTTCTTATTTGCCTAAATTAGTATTTCAGAATAAATTACATGTAAATATTTTTTCCATTTTTATGCTTTTGTATTAAAGTCTAGCAGTGTATTTTGATGAAAGCTAAGATCAGAGAACACCATATGACTCCAAAAACTTGAGCATATATATGAACTCACATGCCTTTAGCGTTTATACCACCAGAAACTACCACAAAAAGTAATTGAATTTTACATCCTTCTAGTCTGAATCTAAGCTTTTTAGAAACTTTTTATCAGAGGTCTTTTCATAATAAAAAAAACTCAATCCAAAACCTTCACAAAACAAATAAACAAATTCAAACAAAACATAATCCCCAAACTGGAGCCATAAATCAAGTTTTCATTGAAAACAAAAGGATAAATGCTGTAGTTCTGTAATACACTCTACATAAGAACAATTACTGCAGGGAGGAGAAATCATTCTAATTGAAATATAAAAACCAGCTTGAGAGTGTGATTTCTAAATAGATGCAAACTTAGATGTTTACATGACAGATAAAGAACATTTTACTCCAGCAAACCCATTCTTTTTATGCCATTAGTTACTAATTTGATGATAAGGGAAGTAAAATTAATCTTTTTTTTAAATCACATCAAATAAGACAACAGTTTAAAGTCATGATACTTCTGACATTTTTATGCAGGAGAGCTGGGAGCTTACAGTTTTATATTTATCTATTACTCTCATCAGTGCTAAGAAGGATTTTACAGTTTTAACAGGCCACATATTTTTGCCTGAGTGCTCTCTAAAGTTTTATATTTTTTCTTCTTTCTCTGGGATCTTCTTGGTTTAAGGGACTTTGTAATTTAAAGCAAGATATTATCACGAGGGAATAAAAAAGCAAGATATAATAAAGAATAATAACAATAAATAAAGATACAGTAAAGAATAATAAAGGAAGATATCCTCCTAAGGGGAAGCAGAGGGGCAGGCACTGATCTCTTTCTCTGGTGGCCAGTGACAGGACCAGAGGGAACAGCACGAAGCTCTGTCAGGGAAGGTTTAAGCTGGATATTAGGAAAAAAGTTCTTCACCCAGAGGGTGGTTGGGCACTGGAATGGGTTCCCTAGGGAAGTGGTCACAGCACCAAGCCAAAGTGTTTGGACAATGCTCTCAGCTACATGGTGTGATTCTTGAGATGGTCCTGTGCAGAGCCAGGAGTTGGACTTCAGTGATCCTTGTTTATCCATTACAATTCAGTATATTCTGTGATTCTGTGATTATTAGTTTCCATGAAAATATTTCTCCTGATTCCATGAAACACCCATTTAGTCTACCAAAATTAACTTCAGATTTTTGTGTAGAACCACTAGAAAATTCTTTCTGCAACGTTCACATGAGAGATAGCAAAAGTAGTAACAGAAAGGGTCATAAAAGGCTGAGGCTGTCCAGAGTTCACCAATTTAGGAGCAAAACAAATACTTAACTCTGTGTTACAGGTACTTTGAGAACATCAAAGCTTCTTACAGCCAGTTTCTTAGTTAATGGCTGTAAAACCAGTACATGTTGAATTTCTCTGAAGACCTCTTATTGGGTCATGACTGCATAGGTCTCACCTTTCTAGTAGCATGAGGAATGCATGCTCAAGGTGAAAGCAGTAAAACCTTAAAGTTTAACATTAGACAAGGTAAAGCTGTTGTTCATTCTGCAGACAGTGTCCTGGATGGACAAAATGGAGACAACCATCCCAGAAGGATAAACAAAATTTAGGATTTCTCTGCTGAAACTTACTCTTGTACGAAAGGTGCAACAGGGAAGTCCTGGCAGATGAAAGGGCCTCCTTAACACAGAAAAGCAGTAAAATGCTTCATAAGTGCAGTCCTAGAGAGAAGACAAGCTGAGCCTATGCCAAACTACCTTTTTCAAAAGGAGTTCTATAACCCCACAATTAACGATATGAGAGAGATGGTCAACTCCTGATCAGCTCCTAATATTAGGAAATATGCAAGAGAAAGCAGCTAACTTCTGGAGTAATATTTAAGCAAACATTTTTCTTAATTTCTCTCACTGAATGTAATCACAGCTTCCTTGCATTAAAATTTTCCAGTTTATGGTACTAAAATGATTTATTGTAAGATTTACAAATTTCAAGAAAATTAAATTTCTTGATAAGTTGCTGTAAGAAAGGTTAAGGAAAAGGATTTATAACCTCCATAAGCAATAGAAACCTTAAGGTCAGGCTGACTCTTCCCATGGGAACCAGTTGGAGATTAAGTAAATACAGATGTCAGAAAGGAAGTTTAAGGAAAAAACATACTATATTTTCTGTCTTTTATCTCCTTTCATCATCTAGAAGTATAAGACATAAAATGTGAGATTTTAAAATTACTCCTGGTAATAGCTCGCTGCATGAGGCAAATACTCCCTGCTTGAATGTCCTTGAACTTACATAGAGTTAGATCAGCAGAACTCCGTAGTGTTTCATCAAGACAGCAAAAAACCCTCAAACCAACAAAAAACCCCACCCTAACCAAATAAACAACAACCAAAACAGATTTAACAGCACTTCTGTTATGTTCCTGTTTCTAGTCAAAAAGCATGAGATATTCTTCTGTAAGACAATTACACTGCATAACAAACCTGTATTACACTACACGATGGTGTATTCCCCCTTATACACAAGCTATTGAAAGTAAATGTTTCTGGAATATCTTCAGGATTCTGGCATTTAAATAACATTTTAAAAAGCAGTTTTCAAAAAATGGCAATTAGATTTATAAATCAGAATATTTTTGACATTGTCTGATTATTTTTGTTTGTTATTTATTAACTATTTTTATTCATTACATAACACTACTTTTTTAAAGGTCTTCAGTATAATAATTCTAAAACTCTTTCTTTCCACTGTAGCAGTTTCTTCTCTGGCTGCAACTTAATTATACCAAGCAACAAGAATATTTATAGCTAAGGATACATGTCTCTGCTCCACAACACATATTATATTACTCAGTTGCAACACCCATTGCATACTGGCATTACTATACATACATGCCTATTACTCCTTGTATGGCTAACCGTGTGAAGGGACAGTCGTTATGGGCAAACTCAGGAACTCACGATGCCATCCATTTTCTAAGAGATTCACTACCTCACAAGAAACTCAGAGTCTCAGGATATGCAGCTGAAAAGTGTACACTCATTTCCAGAGAGACTAGTTGAAGTGGAACTAGGGAGTCTGTAACCCAGATTCCAAGGACTAATGAAGTGCCATCTGTCAAACGCATTTCTGAAAGGGCAGAGAACATCCACCTTCATCTTTCACTGAATCACCTCCATATTTTTCATGAAGAAACCAATAAAATTGTTCCTTTCCCTTACAAGCTAGTCAACTACAATGCATGCTTGGAATGTTCAATTTCTCAATTTTTTTGGGTATATAAGCACCACTCAAGAATTATATTTAGAAATATTTCCTCGGCATGCCTAAAGGTACCAGCTAGGAAATCTACAAAAACACACAGGGCTGTTAAAGATGAAGAGCATATTCCAGCATATTTTCTAGTAAGATACATCTATGCCATAAGCTACTGACTGAATTTTTCCCCTCAAAGAATGTGAAAGCTTACTAGTGAACTGTTTTGGGAGGGTTTTGTAAAGTTGCTCTTATTTTGGTTAGCAATCCAGAAGTGCACTAACAATACTGTAATCCTTGTTTAAATGCCCTGTAAAGCTAAGCAAAGTATTATATAGACTGAGTTCTTCAAAAAGAATTTAAAAATGTTACCCAAGAAATAGAGATTTCTGATTTTTCTATATTCACAAATAATTTTTGTAGAACAGCATAGGACAGCTCATCATTTTCTGCTTCATTTTCTACTTCAATCTATCTCTAAAACCCTGTTATCATAAGCAGTACTTTACAGACTACGGAAGGTTATATTGACAAGACAATAAAAGCACATTTTTATCCTACTGATGCATCAACTAGCATGCTGCAACTAATATATTCTGCAGACCCATCATCACTCCAAACATCGTGCTTATACAGTGTTCTCCTGAGCTATCTGAACTCATATTAAAGCACTGTTCTGCTTGATCACTGGAGAACACACAGAAAGACAGAAATACTGTAGCACTTTGTGAACTAATTGGGATTTGGAAAAATGGCAGTGTATTTTATCCAGAAGGAGTTGGTGGCTGCACCAAACAGAGAAGATGCCAGGAAAATTAACATAAAACTGAAAGTAGGAGGTCACAAAAGCAGTATTTCACAAAGAAGTGATGGAAGTCTAGAAGAGGTAGTATCAAGGAAAACAGCAGTAGAAAAGTACTGAGACAGAGCTATCCGAATATCAGGAATACAGGTACAAGACATTTGAGAACAAAAAGCTGGGTGAGAAACTGAGAAAGAAAGTGTAACAGAGACTGTGTTGTTAAAAGGCAAAATACCAAAGATCAACATTTTTATTAGCCCTATTTAAAAAACAGTGATAATGAAAACAGACAGGGTGATGAAACTAGGAAGTTGAAGACAAAGAAGTAAAGATTGGGAATGAAGCTGAAATAGGATGCAGTTCAAGCAAAAATGAGTCTTCTAAACATATTTAGTCTTTATGTCAATTGATTGGTTTCAAGTTATGTCATAAAAATAGGCAGATAATTCTCTATTATTTCAGCTTTTGAATTGTTTTCAATTATTGTCATGAAGTCCATTTTTTAGCTCGTGATGTAATTTTCTAATCCAAATGATCATGGGTGAGAAAGAAATACATGTGCTTAGCACAACTGCCAAAGGAAAAAAGCCAAAGAGTCTTTACTATGTAAAATATTTCTTGTCTGATGAGTGATATATTCAAACAAGCACCTTTGAATTTTTCCCTCACAAAATACCTCATGCTTAGGGAAATTTCTTCAGGAATGACAGCAAAATATATTACACATTTCTTCAACCAAGTTCAACATCAGTACACTCTGACTTCTACTTCCTCTTACATTAAACGATGTGATTGCATTATATTCTTGTATCCCCTCCTCAACATGTGACCTTATTGCCTCTGCAACATTCCTGTGGTCTGTGTGCCACTTCTATAACAGGGTCTTTGTGCAAACAGTAAAAACACCTTAAACTTCAAAACCACAAGTTTTAAAATATGACAAATTAGAATATAAACACAAAGTATGACAATATAACACATTCTTACCTATGCAGCTGTAAATACTCTCTGGGCCTGTTTAGAAGGTGAAGGAATCTGTCAACAACCTTGTTTTTCCCAACACCCTGCAACAAATAAATAAATATAAAACTATAAATATACTAAGACACAATACAGATTTAAAGAGTTATAAGCAAAGAAAAGACAAATAGACAAAGCTGCTACAATACTCTCCATATTCATTTTTAGAAAAATACAACTTCAATCCATTTCAGACAATTCTGAAGACAATTTAATGACACATGTTTTATTTTATATATATATGAAAAATACTTATCAGGCTTACTAGAAACACTCAGACATAGGATTGTGTCCCTAGAGTTAGGTCACACATGTTGTTGCATCCTTTAACTAACATCAGTTTTTCCAGACTTTTTATTTCTCAAAGGTATTGTAAAGATGTCAATGCTAGAAAGTTGTCTTGCACTTAATAGGAAAAGGTAATTCTTCGTGGTTGTAGGAAACATCCTGTGACTGCCACATGGAGTTTGAGCACAGCCGTGGTGATATTTGCTGATCCCATTCCACTAGAGGTACAAAAAAAGGCCCAGATGGAATCAGAATTCAATTGGAGATAAAACTGATCTCTAACTGTCCTATTGTAGGATATCCACATCAGCAAGCTGTGCAAAACAATGACGGTGGATTTATGAAGTGAATCAGGTGTTACCAACACCCTGGTGTGCCCTATAAAAGAGTTTAGGAGTTGGTATTTCAGTCCAGGCCTAACCTGGTCCCATGGAAGGAATTAGCAAAGAACATCCTCCACTTTAGTCTCATCCTAAGAGAATTCAGGTCCTGTATCAAACTGCAGTAAGGAGATTCCCTTGAAAAGTACATTCTTGATCAGGTCTAAAATGCTAATGTAGATGCAGACAAAGATGACAGTTCAAATGCAGAAATTCCTATCCTTCCTGCAAGGATGTGGCTGCAGCCTTGGGAGCTCAGAATGGCAGTGAGATTGCCAGGGGTTGCAAAGGCAAAAGAAAATGAAATAGCAGAAAGACAAGGTCAATTGTAACCCAGCCAAAAGCTGTTTGATGAGACTCTGTCCCTCCGCTGAGATTCTCTCTCTGACTGCATGAATGCATCTAGTAGTCCACATCAATGCAAAGCAAAGAAGATAAATATAACCCACAGAAAGATTAAAAAGATTAGATTAAACCAGCTTGAGATTCACTAATCTGTTTCACTTGGCATTCAAACAGAATAAGAGCATTCAGAGCTGCAAGTTATGACATTTATGACTGTAAGTTCTAGCTGAATGATGGTAACTGCCAGATGCAGAATTGCAAACTCTTTAAGCTTCTTAAAATGGGACCAGAGTCTCTCATCTGACTACATTTATGAGAATGGAGAATCATGCACATATGTGTAATAGCTGAAATCACAGAAAGAGAGTTCTCACCACGAAAGCAGAGTAAAAAATACCGCAGAGCAGACAAAAATAGAACTACCTAGATTCTACTGCAGACTTGACTCCAGACAGGAGAGCCAGCTCAAGTTAGTTCTCTGCCACCTGCCTCCTCACAAAGCTTCTTCCATCTGATTCTTCAGAAGAATCTACAGATTTACACATAGGTGTAGTAAGAAGCTGCAACATGCTTAATATCTTTCATCAGTCCTTTTTGAAAAGTATGACTAGAAACAGTTCTCTACTGCTTTGAAAGGGGATGAAATAGCACTCACAGATGCTTGCAGGAATGAGGACATATCCATTCGGGGGGAAATATGCAAGTTTGGAAATGTTTTAAGAAGCACTAAAAGTAACCAGAAAGAGGCTAAGAATCCCCTAGTGGTTTACATGGACAGTTTTATTCATATGTGTTTCCTGCTCCTTGGAGGCAGATACTTAAAATCATAAATGGGAGGATAAACAGGAATACATCTAGTGTCAAGCACAGAACAGCCATGCTGAAAGCAGCTTCCTTTCCTAAGAGAGTTAAGATGGCTGGGCAGATGTCTGCACACATTTTCTGTACCAATCCCAGGCAGACTGCATATCCTATTTCGATGCAGTGTGGGACCCCAGCCAGCTGTGACAAGTACAAAGATGATGAAATAGATCAACATATTGAATCAATGTTAAACATACTGAATATCAAACAATGTGGTTACTGTAATTTAAAAAAAATGGCTTTCATGTGCATTAACCAAAAGTGGATGTGGCTTTCATGCTTATGATAAATTCTTAGAATTATGCCTGAAAAGAATATTTTCCCAACTACAATGTAACACTGCTAGATTTTTTTTCTTCCTCTCCCATTCCAATAGGAAGAGGACACGGTTTTGTATATTTCTATTCAGGTTGTTATCACCAAGGCTATTAAGAGGAGAGCACCTCACTCCTGAGAACCTTCAGAGGACACAGGCATGGTCAAGGACCACTGTGGAAGAAGGGGAAAAGCACAGTTACTAAAGTAACTTAGTGAAGTCAATGGGAGCTACGCCATGACCACACCTCACCCTTTCTTCATTTTATTTGTGCATCTTGCCAGACTCTGCACAGCTCCTTTTATTTAAGTATACCTCAATTTTAGAACATCATACATTTTTTAGAAGGTGCATACAGTATTCAAAAGCCAAAAGGCATTCCCACCAGGTTTTAGTTATTACAAACATGTTAACATTTCCCAACTTCTAGACTGAAATGCTTCAGAGAGTACATTGTGTGCCTTCATAAAGGCTGTGGTGTACCACATAAAATCCATGGCTGGCAATAGTAGCTGGAGCAAAGTTCATGTCAGAGCTTTTTGATTCCATCCCTCTACATTCCTACTTCATAACAAGTTACCACTTCTCTTTGTCTTGGCTACTCCATTGAGAAGTCACAATATAATTGAAAGGAAGGAAGAGACCAAAGATACTCAGAAGACTCTTTAGCACCATTAAGAAACTGCAGAAAACAGCTTGGATGAGTTTGTTCCTTAAGTATTATGCATTAATGTAAGGCTAAAAAAGGCAGGTTTATTCTAAATTCACCTGACCCATGGGATAAAGAATATGCCTGGTAGTCTTCAGGTGGACAAGAAATGTGGAAAAACAACCCTGTTCAATGAGTTACTATCACATCAGAAACAAAAAATTATAAAATGGCAACAAAGTCACCCTCCTATCCCCTGAGTGCCAAGGATCAAACTGGATCTTCTGGACATACACATAGCCAGCAGTCAAGTATTTAAGCAGAAAGAATCAGAGCTACCTTTCATTTGAAGAAACTTGAAGACTGAGCTGAACTTGGACCGGATGTAGAACATAATCTCCTGTAATTGGCAATTATTGCAGCCTAAGGTAACATCCAGAGGACAAACGAGTTTGCCATTAACACTTGCTGCATGCTATTTATATACTGCACTATTGCAGTTACTTAATTTAACAGAAATATAAACAGATGCTAATTAGGGAGAAAAGAACATCTGTGTTGGTGTTTCAGCTGAATGGAATAAAAATATTTCAGAAAGCAAATATTAGACAATTTTTATTCCATCAGACATATGGGACAACTGAAACAGAAAAATGGGAAGTAAATATCTGCACTAATGAATAAGAAAAAAGAAATGCAATCAGAAGACAAAATAATCCCTTACTTAAAAATTCTTCTAATTGACAGTGTAAACACTTGCTACCAAGAATGAAATGACTTAATCTTCTAGCAGTGACTGCAGTTTCAAACATAAACAAGGTTGTTACAGGCCCCAGGAGGCATTTTGCAATTCAGGATGCAGATCTCACAGTAATGGGACAAATTTATCCCCTGCACAGCTCAAATAAAGTCAATAAAGTTATAGTACAAAAGAACTGGACCAAGTTTTTGAAATCAACAATTGGCCTCTTAGGAAAAAAAATCTAAGCTGTGCTGTCTCATTTTTATCTTCTTTTAAATGATTTGCAGGTCATCCTGAAGTAGCTGAAGAGGTTGCCATGTTGTGCTCTTCAATACTGCTCTTCATCTGAAACACTGCAATCACACCTTCTCCACCTTGGTGCACAGCCACCCTGAGTAGCAGAGCACTTGTTTCATTACAGAAAGAATAAAACAAAATTTCAAATTGGTAAAAAAGTAGTTTATAATTCTTCTCCTTAGGAAATCTTATTTTAGAATTAATTTAAAAATGGTATTATTAGGGAATGAAAGACAAATTCAACTTCTCATTAAATTGTAGTATACAGAACTCTTGTGTCAGAGTTCTCAGTTTCTTACTTCACACAAAGTGTTGAACTGGCAGCATCGTTATCACAGAAACTTATGGCTGAACAATGAAAATGTTCAGAAAATGAAACCAGTTTCACTAATGTGCAGTTTCTAACACTGGGTCTGGCACTAAACCACCTTCCATTGCCTCAGCTTGCCTGTTTCTGCCAGCAAAAACATTTGCAATGCGTGCACTTTGGTTGAGATTGCTATTTTTAGAACAGAGGATTATATTTCTCGGTCTCTAAAAAAATGTATTGTTATCAGAACAGCAACAAGCAGCCCCTATACAATACTATTTCACACACTCCAGGTGTTATGAAGCCTTGCTTGGAACAAATGTGACTCATAGCCTGCCCAGGGAGGTGGTGGATCACTATCCCTGGAGGTTTTCAAGATGAGACTGGATGTGGCACTTGGTGCCACCATCTAGTAATCATAGTGGTGTTGGATCAAGGGTCTCTTCCAAACCAGTTGATTCTATGATTCTATGATTCATGGAGTTTAATAATTACAGAAGGTGTGTCACCAGCAGACACTAGACATTGCTATCAGAGGACCACTGCAATCGACTCTATCATTGCTATCTTGCTTGAATGTTAGCAACAAATTAAAATAGTTGTGCAAAAGTAGAGGTGGTTTTAAGTCTTGCCCCAGCAGCAATGTACATAGTTATCAGTCAGAAAAGCAAGTGTTCTGTGGCTTAGTATTTTGGGTTTTTATTCTGAGTTTATCATCTGGAGCATGCAAAAATTATGGTGACAGCAAATGATTTTCACCATAAAAACAAATAAACTTAATTCCCTGACAGGAATCATGAATGAAATGCTTTGGATACATCTTTCACTACAGGTCTAGATAAGCTTGTAGAGTTTATGCCCTTTTCTGACTTTAAGAACAACTTTGAAACCAAAGTCCTGTCAAGCTGAATACATTTACATTTCCAGTGAGATAAGACAACTGTGGTCCAATGGAGAGGAGCATATGGAAAATTTATAACAGAAAGAATCTGTGTGAAGAAACATTCAAAATAAAAATCAACCAATTGATTATTTTTTAAATTTTGGTTTAATGTGTAAAGACAGAAAGCAGTACTATAAGCAGAGGCACATATAAAGACCATGACTATTCTCATATGTGCACATACTGCTATGACTGTAGCAAGTAAGAGAGAAATATTTTCTGAGTTTTCCACAACTTGTCATACCTAATTCCATAGACAAAAAATATCATAATATTTGGCCCCATTTAGCTCATTTGGAGCTCATTTTCTTCGTGCTCATAGTAATAATAATAAGTTGGTTTAGGATAATACATTCTTGCCCTGTAGAGGAAACTGTCTACCTTTAAAAAAGTTTAAGCTGGAAAACAAGAACCCTTATTTCTAGAAAAGTTAAAATGCCAAGCATTTGCTATTTCAAGTTTTCTGATTACTGCTATTATTATACTCTTAGTTTGCACTTAATTCAATTTCACAATGAGTTAAGAATATTATACTAGAAGGAAAGATCTAGTCAAGTATGTAATTTTAAATATCTTCAAGAAAGACTAAATTCTTCAAGAATAAAATAAATTCCTAGTGGGAGCCCAAGAATTCACATAAGTTGATCTCTCAGTTAAAGAAAGGCAGTAACAAGGATGGAATTACATTCTCTATCAGGGAAATAAATTAGCAAATGTGCCAGGAGGCCATTACATTTCTAAGTTCTTTTAATCACAGAATGGTTGGGATTGGCAGGGACCTCTGGAGATCATCTAGTCCAACCCCTCTGCTGAAGTAAGTTCACCTAGAGCAGGTTGCACAGGATCATGTTCAGGCAGGTTTTGAATATTTCCAGAGAAGGAGAATCCATGGCCTCTCTGTGCAGCATGTTCCGGGGTGCTGTCACCCTCACAGTAAAGAAGTTTGTCCTCATACTCAGATGGAATTTCCTGTGTTCCAGTTTGTGCCCGTTGACCCTCATCCTATCACTGGGCACCACTGAAAAGAATCTGGCCCCATCCTCTTGACATCCATCCTTAATGTATTTGTATGCCTTGATAAGATCCCCTTCTCCAAGATAAACAGGCCCAGCACCCTCAGCCTTTCCTCATAAGAGATACTTCATTCCTCTCATCATCTTCATAGCCCTCTGCTGGGCACAGTAGTTATAATTAATGTATTTGTAATAGTCTACCTACTGTGGGCTCATATCAACACTTACTACTAAGTGCTTCCAAAGATTTTGTTGCGGTCTTCTTTCAAATTATTTGCAGTATTTAGCACCTTTATAGATTTTTTCATTCTACCTCTGAACAGTTAGTTCAATAAACCATGGCAACAGACCAATACCAAATAAAATACTTCAATTTTGCTTAACATGCTGTTAGGTATTTTAGAATTTCAAGATAGTAAAATAATTCAGAAATGAGAGGGCTGTAAGCCTTCTCTATCCAGAGGGCCACAAATCCCTTGTATCTGTAAATATTTTGTTTGGTATCTTCAAAGACAGCTGATGGTAGCCAAGACCTCACCTATGACCAATAAAGGTGAAAACATCCGACACATCTCTATACACAACTTCCAAATGCAACAATTTGGGAAATGTTAAATATAACATTTAAAATTGTGAGACAAAATAAAAGCATTTCAGCCACTGCTGTTTTCCAAGCTTTTCCATATATACAAATCCTATTTATTAACATAGTTTCTTTCATATTTGCCAAAGGAAATCCAAGGAAAAGACAGTAAAGGATATCAAGTAGTGACCAATCCATGAACTGCACAATGTCCATCAGGAAAAATTTCACAAAAACACAGCCTAAACATTTTCCTTGGTAGTAAGAATCAATACTCCAGTCTGTCTCATAAAGCTCAGAAGCCACTGCAAGAGCTGTATGTAATGACTAAATAGTCACTGCAAAGTTTGGAGTAAGTAACCTTAAAAAACAGAGTTCTTGCTGTTCTTTGCCTGTTGGTGTGAGAGCAATAAGCAGCTGCTTACTGCCAACCAAAGAAGAAGCTGCTTTGAGAAGTTGCTTTGAGAAACTACAGACAGTCACTCACTCTCAGACTAGAAGCTCATTCAGCAAGCAATATTAAAAGCCATAATTAAAGTACTTGGAAGCTTTTTCACAGCTGAAGATTTGTATCTATAACCTGAACTCCCAAGAAATCCGTTTGCTTGTATATGAAATGGAAGCACACTCCAGTTAGCATCCAGAGTAAATCAACAACCACTGTAGATAAATATTTAGACAAAGCCATATTTCATGTAATACATTAATGCTGTGAAATCCGGGGCCATATAAGGCCCAGGGAACACACATGAATGAAATGTTATGAAGTAGTGTACTTCAGAAGCTGAGAACATCTAAAAATACCTGTTGGTATCTATCACTTGTTTTCATGTTCTCCTCAGTTTCATTAAGAAAGTCAGTCCCTAACATCCACCAAGGTAACTTATTTCTAATACATTGAATTTCAAATACTAATTGTCATCTTGAAAAAAAATCTTGGTAAAAGAACTCTCATCAGTCAGCTCTTAACTAAAAAGAACATACAAAAGAGACATTTACAGACTTTGAAAAGGGAGATGTCTTAAGCTAGTAGGAATTTTGTGTGTGTACACATCTTGTGTCTTATAAAAACAAAACACACATTTAGTGTGTGCAAAACCACATTTAGTCGACCAAGCAAAACTAAATTCAGACTCTAGAAGAAAGACTACAGGTCAAGCCTTGCACATTAAATCATAGTTGAATGGAGATACTCACTTACACAGACAGGTATATGTCACCTTATTTAAATATCTAGGAAATGACACAAGCATTCAAAAGGATGTTAGTCATATGTTTTGAAATACTCGGGTCCAGAGTATGGGCACTGCCAATTGTTACACTGAATTTCAATGATTTTACTCATTCACCAATAAGAAGTTTAACAGAAAGGAACTCAAAACAGTATTTTGTATCTCCTCAAAATCATTATCTGTTTCTTCCAAATGTGAAACACAGGAATACACCGATGTATGTATCAAGCAGTGATAAAATCATCTGTTCTTATACACACCGAATTGTTAAAGTCATTGAACAGAATATAAAATTCCTACTTTTTATGCTTTATGAAAAGAGGATGAAAACTCTAATACCTTCAAAGGGCAGTTATATGCACATGCAGCATGAAAGCATAATTGATGTAATATGGTTGCTTTTAAAGTACATGAACATGATTCATCACAAGCTGCACAAATTTACAGTAATGTATTTAAGGAATTAGCCAAGTAATTTCTAAATGGTTGGGGATCATTCCCAAGAAATCAAGAATGATTGAGGTGGCCCTAAAAGATTAGAATGGCAAATACTGTGCTTCAAACTTAACAGTATTTCATAAGGAAACGGCCTGTTGGCCTTTTCTTAGTCACACATGAAAACAGTGGAACAAATTAGTAAAGAGTAAACCTGGAAGTACTCAGAAGTGTGTTAGCAATTAAAAACAAAAACCTTTATTACTGATTTGCCAAAGAGAAATCACAGCAAATCAACTACTTTTCCAACTTAATGGTACAGCCAAGCTGATGTCTAGAATCAAAGCAGTATGTTCCAATACTTCAACCCAGACAAATCATGTAACACTGTTTTCAATTAGAGATTCAAAAGCTTGGAGAAAATGTGACACACATTAAAGAAGAGAATTACCACTGCTGAAAAAAATACCTTATATCCTGACAATTGTACTCAGAGAGTCTTCAAAAATTTCCTGCCAAATGAGCCCTGAGTGTAGCACTGGGGTCTGCAAGCTCTTCCCCCACACCTAGCATTCTATTTGCCTATGTTGAAAGTCAGCTCTGACATGGTTTTCCAGCCTCACTGGGACTCCTTTTGCCCCCTATGCCTTGGGAGCTGCATTTCATCTCACACCCTTTCCTCTGTTCCTTCCCAGCCTGCACTGTGGCAATGCTGGGTCCTGTTCCTTGCTGATCCCAGCCTGGACCAGCTGACTTGACTTCCCAGCTTGATCTCAGACCGGCCTCATCGCCATGGACCTTTCTGGCAGCCACTGGGCACTTGGGTGATTATGGCTACTGTCCCCAGACATGCTACTCCTGCAAAATTTTTCATTAAGGACATTGTCCCTGCCTCCATTCTCCGTGGTTCAGCCCACTCCTGCTATTCCCTGACAGCAGGCCCTGCAGGCAATCTGTACAACATAACATTTGCAATACCAACTCAGAAGTTGGCATAGACAGCACTGTTTGTGAAACAGAATAAATAGGTCTTGTTTAATTTATGATATTAGATCAATTTCTACTTATGAAAAGAATAACCTTTTGGGAGAAGCTGGCATCATCCAGCTAAAGTCTAGAAAGGTTTCAAGTATACCATCTTTGTAAATCCAAGGTGATAATAAGGATACTAAACTGATGAGACTGTATATTTGAAAAAATGCAAATTAATAACTAATAGCAATTTATATTCCTTGTTGTGTAGGTTAGATCATTAATACTTTGTGTTAAGCTGTTTCTAAAGGCTATTACAAAAAAAAAAGAGAAACATCTGCCTAAAAATTATTGTATCCTTGCTCAGGGAAAGCTAAACTTAAGTAAAATTACTTTATGGGAGATAAAAACAACCTGGTAAATAAATAAATGACGTATCCATCAGCAAAGATACTAGCCAAAGAATTAAATGAATCTGTATCTGTTTTAGAGAAAACTAATATTTTGCCATCAAAAAGATTTAGATAATACTTATGTGTACATCTCTTATCTACTACTGGAGATTTTAAAGGAGAGTTTTGATACACAGCCAAGAAGGATAACCAAAGCCATTAAGTGAAGATTTTAACAGCAATGATGTTACATATAACTATTACTGTGTCAGGGGAGGTGTTTGGGTTGGATATTAGAAAAAGATTCCTCACCCACAGGGTGGCTGGGCCCTGGAACACGCTCTGCAAGAAAGTGGTCATGGCACTATGTCCAACAGAGTTCAACAAGCATTTGGACAATGCTTTCAGGCACATGGTGTTATTCTTGAGGCTATCCTGTGCAGAATGAGGAGCTGGACTTTGATGACCTTTGTGTGCCCCTTCCAACTCCGGATATTCTGTGATTCTGTTATTAACGTTTTGACTTTTTACTCTGACAGCCATGTAAAAAACATTTAAGGCATTTACATTTTCCAGTTATGTGCCCATAAAACCCCTGGACACTATTAGATAAAGAATTAAAAATTGGGTCAAATACCTCAGTAGTAGAAATGAATACAACTTCAAGGAAGCAAAAAGAAGATTTAATTTCATCATTAAATAATGAGTTTGTTCCATGCATTGTAAGAGATGTTTAACTTACCTGGTTGCCAACTAAAAGAAGATGTTCTCCAAGCAGAAAGTCCTTGAGCATATCTTCCATTACCATCATGTGCTAGAGAAACAAAACCACAATTTTCACACCTATTTTTAAGCTCTCAAGTTTATGCATTCACTGATGACAGTAGTACAACAAGCACTTTAAGGATTTGGGGCCAAATATTTTTTAACTTTATGCTTAGAGCTACTTATTTCACAGGAAGAGCCTCTCAGCCAATAGCAGCAGAGGCAACACATCCTGCGACTCAAACAATTAAACAAAAATAGTAATTCTCCTCATTTATGTCCTCTCCTCCAACTGACTGTGGTTGCCTGATTTCCCTAAATATATTTAATTCTCTGTAATCACTCCTTGTATGTTTCCCTCTAGTGTAGTTAAAAGCTTGTCACCCAGAGTGTAAGAACTTCCTTTAGTAGGAATTTTCCAGCAACTGTACTGGGAGGAAGAAAAATGTATCCTAGTAGAACATTTCAGAAACCAACAGAGACAGGTGACATGTAAATTATACACATATATTTTAATAAAGACTGAACAACAGGTTTAATTTAATGCAAAATACACTTTTTCTATTCTAATATAATTATACTTTCAAGGGAAACAAAGATAAGAAAAGGCATGCTCAAGTCTGAAAGTGTTTATATATGTCTTACAACATGTGCCTAATTATTTCAGGCATATTTTTATTAGTTACTAACTTATATTTGTCTAATTGAAACCAAATTGCTTGAGGTGTATTTTTACACATATTTTATATCATAAAAGGTAACACACACTCTACTTCATTTAACCTTATCTTGCTCCTCACAAATAATTTGTTTAAAAGAATTGAAAGGATTTAAGGATAATGTGGCAATGCAGACTACATTACTTGCAATAAAGTTGTGTGTATTTCTCCACTGTATCTAGAAAAAATAGGTCATCTGTAAGTAGGTCAGTCAGCCTACTTAGAGAAATGAACACTCGCCTTCAAATAAACATATATAGTTTTTCACATTATCATCTCATCTCTAGTACTTAATTAAAAAGAAAATAATTAAAAATCTGTAGCTTGCCTACAATTTCTGAGCATAGA
Organism: Hafferia zeledoni; assembly: GCA_035583235.1. Lineage (NCBI taxonomy): Eukaryota > Metazoa > Chordata > Aves > Passeriformes > Thamnophilidae > Hafferia > Hafferia zeledoni. Next base: position 57,768,044 of record JAWWEV010000001.1, on the reverse strand, counting down.
AATGCTGTTTCTCTGTGAAGGATATTTTACATTTCCAAATCTCTCTAGAACACAGGCTGGGGGTGGGGAAAGAAATTCTTATACAAACGGCGTAATACCACAAAATCCTAACCAGGCATGTCAAAAGACTCCTGAATACTCAGTTCATGGTTTAAGGAGAGTACTTCAAGGCAAATTATTATATATTCTGGCATGTGTATATACTGGAAATTTATAACTGATGGGAACAATTTTGACCAGATACAGGATAAACTATAGGAAGTCAGTTCACCACACACACTGATTACATTTTTTATCTTATTGCTAGGACAAAATAGATCCCTCTGATGATTTCTACTTTAATCCTAAATTAAGCAAATATGCATACATTATGGTTTGCCTGCAAAGCACCTTAGCCACAAGAGGTATTACTTGTTTTTTATTTTAGCATGGTCTGATGATGTATGCACACATTTAATATTAGTTACTTACACAAAGGACTTGCAACTAGACATATCCATATTGTGTCACCTTTCACCTTTATCAATCCATGTTCCCCAACACCTAGCATGACAATGGTGTTTGGCATATTACTTAAAACATTATTCCCATCCCTGTGCCACTTGTTGTGGACCAACAGCAATGCTCCACAGCAATATCAAACTTCACTGGAACATGAATTGTCTCAAGACCGAACAGAGACAGGCAAAAAAATACCTGACTGGTATTTGGTTGCTGTTTCCTTCAGTATTCAGGGGGCATAGCTACCAGGAACAGATACGGAGCAGGTCATTTTCTGAAGCTTTTTTAACATAGGTCCCTAAATAACATCTAAACACAGGTTGTGTACAGTTTTATGAAGTTATAAGCAAGAAGGGGGAAAAAGCAATGCAGATGTAAGTGCTAGCAGAACTCAGGATTTCATTTCCAACAGGCTCAATTTATGTAATTTATCAAAATGGCAACACAGAATAAAATCTCACATGAAATGTTAGTGGGGAAGATGAAGTCTGTCATCTGTTACCCTTGCATAGTTTATCATCACCTTCAGCAGGTGATACCCATGTAGCATAATCTTTCCGTGGAGAAATTACAAGTGAGGTAGGAAAAAAGAATGGGAAAGAAAAAGTAAGCAAACACAGATCAGGTCACTAAAAGAAAAACATTTGACAAGATCACACAGTCAGTGTGGCCTTTCAGTAGCAAAATATTCTAGAGGTAACCTAGAGGGTAAATCTCTTCCTAAGGATACCTGCCTGACAGTTTTGAGGTTTCCATGCTAGGTGGAGACAAAAGCTGCTGTACACCTACCTCTACAAGGGGTGCGGGGGAAATAGAAACAAAAACCCCCAGTCATAAAGCCCTTCCTTTTTCTTGTGTTCACTAATCACTCTTATTCTTCACTACTACTACTAGGAACTAATTAACAATAATTACTAATTAATAAGATAAACTAATAAAAAGAAACAATGAACAACCATATCTAATAATTACATTACTAATTACTCTTCCCTTGCTTTTCAAACATGGTATGTTAATTCTAATGAAAGGGAGTGTATTGGCTCTGGCTGAGATGGAGCTCTTTTCCCCATGGCAGCCCTCACAGTGCTGTGCTTTCCTTTGGTACCTAAAAAAGTGTTGGCGAGACACTAGTGTTATGGCAACTGCTGAGCAGACCTGGCACAGCATCAGCGCTCACCCCAGCATTCCCCTCATCAGTGGGCTGGGAATGGGCAAGATCCTGGGAGGGGACTCAACCAGGCAAGCTGACCCCAACTAACAAAAGGGATATTCCATACCATATGGCATCAGCTCAGATATAAAACCTAAGGAAAGGAGGAGGAAGGAGGGTATTCATTATTTACAATGTTTGCCTTCCAGAGCAACTGGCATATGTGCTGAATCCCTGCTTCCCAGAAAGTGGCTGGACTTTACTCACTGATGGGAAGTAGAGAATAAAATTATTGTTTTTTCTCTTCATTTGTGCACACACAAACTTGCACTTTTGCTTTAGTAAACTGCCTTATCTCAACCTGAGAGTCATTTTGTATCTTATCTTCTCTTCCCTATCTAACTCAGAAGAGGGAGTGATAGAGAGGCTTAGTGGGCACCAGGCGTCAAGACAAGGTCGATCCATCACAAGGAGGTAAAACTTCATGCAACAGGTTTGTAAAACAGTCCCAGGAGGCAATCAACAATCCAGCCCCTAAGAGTGGGTCAGTCCAACAGCAGCAAAACAGAAATAAAACCATTCAACATAACATCTAATCAAGTAGTTCTGAATAAAACTCAGTTCAGACTCTGTTACTTCATATTTTATGAATGTTCAAAAGGATTGTTATAATCAATTCACAAAGGGATGAAGACACATTTGAAATGACCATGAAATCCTGTAGGAAAAATTTAAGTCTAAAGAAACTACTTCTGAAATAATATCCTTAAAATTTAGTTAGTATGTTATTAAGTATACACATGAGCATACACATTAGTATAGTACACATTTAAAAAAGTTGTAACTCAGAGATTGGTACTTACTTGTGCATTCTCATAAAACAAAACATCAGGCACTTTCATTTTCTCAGCTGAGTTATAAACTGGCATTGTCACAGACCCTATCTTCAGAATCCCATTGTTTATTTCACCTAGATGGATTTCAGGAAAAAAGCAAATGCATTACTTACAACATCCCCTAATCAGACATGCAATCAATACCCAACACTCACAAGCAATGATTTACAAATTTTAACGAGGTTGTGGTTTTCAGTAAATAATTTCTGTCTAAAGAAAGAGAACACTTGGAAGCACATCTGTTAACAAGAGCTTGCATTATCACGAATTTGAATTCCCTTTAAAACTGCAAAGAAGTGTATTACAATGAACGATGAAAAGGTGATCTTAGGGGAAAAATAGCGTAAGAAAAAATCAGAAGCTGTGACTGCTGCCTTGGTTTATTTTCACACTGTCATTGTATTATTGGAATATCACCAATAGTGTTAGGCTACATTTCCTCAACCCACAAGTTTTCTCACTCTCATTCTTCCTGCTCTCTCATCCTGTCCCACTGTGGAGTGAGGCATGAAGATGAGCAAACCAGTGGTTGTGTGGGTGGTCTGCTGAGAGTGGGGGCCAACCCACCACAACAGTGTAGAGCCACTGCTGATCTCCCTTTCAGCACTGCATTTCTACTCCTATGGGTTAATGGCAGAACATGCCACGTTTATTGTTTTGCTGAAAACTGGCTAAATGTGTGCTAGTTGAAATAACATTCAACTACAGCCCTGAGAGTAAAAGTACATTATAAAAATTTCTTAGATCAAAAGAACCCAAATTCCGTCCGTACGAAAATAATAACTAAGTGTAAATAATAATAGTCAATGTAATAAAAACAGGAATCACTTTTTTGCTACTAATTTCTTAATCTGGTATGGTCTAAAACTGAAAATAGCCTAATTTCTAGACAAATGTTTTCAGTTGTTCATCTTCACAGCATGAAACAGAGAAATATGGAAAATTCAAGGGATGTGTCCAGATTTTAAAAAAAACAAAGGTAAGCAGGTAGTATCATACAACTGGCAGGAGTTCAAATTATTTTACATATCATTTTTATATACACAAAAAATGTAAATTAGAGATAGAATAATAAATAAATGGCTCTATATGTATATATTCACATACATATACATATGGCTGCACATATATATTATGCTGTATGTAATAAAACTTTAATATATACATTAATATCTCTCTGTATTTATATACATACTTTTGTATATACATACACAAAATTAAATCTATAAAATGGAATCCACATGAATTGAAACCAAATACGTGTTTACCATTGCAAAGACCTAACAGTAAAAACACAGAAGTCAAATACATGAGAAAACAGAGAACAAACATACAGAAGAATGAGAGCAGAGATAACATTGGTGAAGCAGAGTAAAGGAAAAATTCCGTGAATGGAAAATGGCAAATTACTCACAGTGTGCTGCCTGACAGAAGATATGAAAAGATAGAGAGCTAGCATAAAGGGGGTCATACATCAATAAGAAAGTAGAAGGGAGAAAATGGCAGAAGCAGAAATACATGCATAGCCCTGAAGGCTACTACAGACGAGTCCAATTTGCATGAGCTAAAGAAACAAAGACCTGCTCGATAAAGGTGACATGAAACAACCATAGCAATTTAAAGAGAATAAAAAGAAGAGAAACTAACAAAGCAGTGTGTGCCACAATGAAAGCATATCATAGCACAAAGTTACAAGAGTCTCAATGAGAAAAAGGTAGATTTTAATATTAATATTTAAGATCAAATCAAGGCTGTAACTGTACAGAAGACTAACTATCAGTGATGAAAAGAAAAGAAGTACTAGTGAGCCTGAGACCACGGATCTTATAGACTGAGAAACATTTAAACATGAAGGAGAACAAAATTCCGTGAGCTGGGAATACAATAGACAATAAAATACCATCAGCATACTGAGAGCAACAATGCATTCAATAGAACAGAGACATAACTGAAGTAAATTACATTTAATTTTGAGGATAATTAATACACCTTTATATGGTCAACAATCTAAGTAACACTCATTAAAAGCAGGAAAAAAAAAGGCACAAGCTTACATGTGTAATCCTTTTCCTCTAGTTTCTTTGTGTCATCCGGACTCGTTTCAATACCAGAATCCTGCAGATTTTTATGTAAAGCTGATCTGGCGAGATTTGGTAAAAACCTAAAACAGGAGGAATAATAGGGAGGTTGTATTTTAAGCGTTTTTAAAGTTTTCAGCATTTTCTGTAATCTAAAATCAGTATGAAGATTTACTTACACTTCCAAACCCCAAATATCTATTCCTTTCACATTCAAATAGTCTTTCACAATTCACCTATTCCTAAAGAAAAGAAATTGAGCTTCTTTCATAGGCAGCGAACTACATTTATGGCTGCACATTCATTTTAAAAGGCTTCAGTGTTACCATATATTGAAATAGGGTTATAATGTGGGATGGATTAGGACTGGAGGCATGTCATTCATCTGCCAGTAAGAGCTACAATAATGTTTTTTCAGAAACACCTTTTCTCTTGACCCAGTTGACTTGGACTTCAGGTTCCAAAGAGAATGAGTGAGCTCTGAGTTGTCCAGAACTAGGCCCTTTCAGTTCTCCAAACTTTTTTACAATAATTTGCTTTCTTTTCCAAAGAGGGGAAAAAACAAACAAACAAACAAAAAATCCACCAAAATGCAAGCAAACAGAAACACACAAACAAAAAACCAAAACAAACAAAACCTAGATGTTCATAACTTTTTTTAACCAACTCCTCACGAAACATCGGTTATACTAGACAGTAACATGGCTCTGCTTTGAGTGTTTTGAGACAGTCAAGCTATGTTGATAATTGTAACCTAGTTTATATAATGTAATGAAGTATCTTCATAAAGATGAGAAAAAAGTACAAAGTCCTTTCTATTCACCTTTCAGGTTTAAGAATACCAGAAATATTTTAAAAGAAATGACAGACTTCAAGGAGCAAGACAGAAATTGTATTATCTACTAAAACACATTAAAAGCTATCTTGAATGTTAGCAACTGACCAAGAAGCTCTTGAACTTCCACCAAAACTGGCAGTCCTACCTGGAAAGGCAGGCTTTATTAACAGCATCATAAAGGCTTTCATCTGGATGTTGTGACAGTCGACGACAAATTCTCAATAGTTGTCGAGTAGATAAAAATGAAGCCAGAGACTGTGCCTGTCAGAAAATACAAGATAGTTTAATTACTGAATCTGTGGGATGGATTTAAATGAAACAAGTCAGGAGAAAAATTGTTGAGGGATTTCTTTCAGAAAACGGACATTTGAACAATCCAGGCTGCATCAATCCTGTGAGACTGGAGCAGCCATCAGCTAAGAATCAACAAGGCCACAGCTGCTGTTGACCAGTAAAGGAGAAATCACTCCCTAGGAGTTCTCAGCAACTCCCCACAAGTTCCTCATAAGAACACTTCGACTATCACAGAGGACCCTTGAGATGTACCTGAAAACATCCACTATGAGTTCATCTAAACATCGGACTTGTGAGATACGGAGTTTGTAGTTTGATGGTGTGAAGTTCAATTTAGCCAACAGAACATAGCCTTAACCTTATATAAACAATGTGCTGTGTGTAATAAAGGGTCTTTCACCATAAACCTTAAAGGCTTGTTGAGTGAAGTCCTTTCCCTCTGCCTAAAATTGTTTACTTTAAAAAATGCAATCCAAAAGGAATTATTTCAGCTTTTCTCCTAATTCATAGATACTTTGTGCCTTCCACAGCAACTTGAGGTTTTTAATAGGCAAGCCTGTAATTCTGTATTTTTTGCAATAAGTCACTGTCATGGAAATCATTATGTCATCAAAAGATTAGCCTTATGATTTCACTTGGTAAGCAACAGGAATCAAAAATGGGCTGTGAACTGAATTTTATGCACAATATAAAACCTAACAGTAAACAATACTAACAATAACAAGGAGGTCAGCCACCATAAAAGGATCAATGTGCTAAAAATTCGTCTGCTCTTCACAAACTGAACATGAGCTCCACATGTAATGCTCTGGCAGGATTCCGGGACATATAAACAAGACAACACTGGGCAGCAGTAAGGAGATTGTATCACCTCTGCAAACGCCTTCTGGGTGGACCATTACTGGAACACTGTGTCCTTTTCTGTTGTCCACATGCTAAAATAAATGCGAAAAACTGGACATGATTCAGCAAAGATTTACAGAAACTATTCAATGCTTGGTAAGGCAGACCTCAAACACACGGAGTAAAATTTAAAAAACAAACAAACAGAACCTCAAAACCAGTGACCATATTTTTAAAGAAACATATAAAGACTGAGAAAGAAAGCATTCTATAATTATATCTACCGGATGAAAGTATCTAATACAAACAGGTTCCTTATTTTAGCAGGAAACACACAACAATGAGTATGATCTGATAAGTCACGCCATGCTTTGCCTGGGTCAAGTGAAATATTTTAATTAGGTAATTTCAAAATATTTTGTTTGGGTTCATATAAATGATTTCTAACTGCATTAAAATTAGCTTAATATATGATGTTGCTTCCATCGGGGAAAAAAGTTTGAAATTTAACATCCAGAGGGAAGAACTGAGAAAAACGATACTTCAAGAACTTCAGAGCCTTTTTCCCCCCTTATTAATTTTTAAGCATGAGGAATGTCTTAACACCAGTTCCTGCCCCTGAAAAACTACAGTTTTGACAAAAAGACATTTATATTTGAAAAAAAAATCAGCTCTATGAAATTCTACAAAACTTCTCTCAAATTACGAGAAAGCAAAGAATAATACCATTTAGTATAGCTCTGAGCAACAAGCAAGAATTATTTACATTGGGCTAACTGCAAAGATCACTACTCCTTCTCCTTCTGCTTTCACTGATAGAAGATTGTGAAGCATCTTCTAAACAATCATAGTTTACCATCCAACACTGTGGACACTGTGATGTAAATGATGGTATTTCATGTGTTATTTCAAGACCTGCTCAGCCATGCTTGAAGCAAGGGCAAGGGAGAGGGGCAGTGCTGTATCCTTGCTATCTCTATTTACCTAGCCAGAACCCTCGCTGCCTTTGGAGAGTATATTCTCTTTAGAAAAGTATCTTCAACAAGCTGAAAGGTTCCCAAGTAGAGTATGTTTTGGCAGAGAAGCAATAAATCACAACCGATGAGACTGCACCGATGGAGAAAGGCAGCTGGGCATATGAAATGAGGCAGTGCATTTCAGATATTGTGCCATCTTGATTAAGTCCTGTCTCTAGGGATGTGGGCATTTTAAATTCTTAATAATAGATAGCTTTAGATCCTGCACCAAAATAAATAAGCACAGAGGAACAGGACCACTGAGGAAAAACTGCATCACATCTTCTGAATATATATAACTGGTAGTTAAAATTTTGGGAAGAAAATTTCCTCCTGTCTTATTTAGTTTGGGTTTTCTTATATTGAACAACCACAAACTCAAAACTGGGTTAGTGACAATCTAAGAGGCATTTAATTCAACAGGATATTGATTGTGGTCTCTAGACTCTATTGTAAATCAAGCAAACAATTACAATGACGCAGACAACGCCCACAGAGTGAACAGTTTACAGGTATTCTATTGTTAACAAAAGCACTTTAAACAATGGTTAATATTTCAGGATAATCTCTGACAGAGGCTTACTTATTTAGACAACTCTATAAATAGCATAACATACAGAAGGCACACATTTCAGCTCTTTGCACAGGTGTGCTATCCCCAACATGTCTCATGTCACTGCTCATCTGTAAGAATCCTCCCTCAAACCATACTGTGACTCACTTCTCATCCAACATCATATAATTCATTTAGATCTTTCACAATTTTACAGATACCAACAAGTCCATATTTGGAAAGGATTTTTGTAATGCTCTGTTCAGGCATGGTATGTCTCTAAGTATGTCAAAACCAATACACTTATACATTCGATACAGGAAGCTAAGTAGATAATAATAACAACACTGCCCCAATGGTGTACCTAAAAGTCAACCTTTTTACTAACTTTTGTTAAGCTCAGAAGAGCATAATAGCCTCTTGTCAACTTCACGAACAGTAATACTGTAAAAACTATTACCCATGTTAAAATCATGAAAACTAAGGACAATGGATTTGCATACCAGTTAAACTCCTGGATTCCAATAAAAATGTCTTACATTTTAGTTACATCAAAAACATGCAGTGTTTTAGCTGCCATAGCAATAATTTCTTTTTCTTTTCACTATGATTTAACTGTACCTTTTTAAGGAATTTTGTGGTCACTTTGCCAGCAGAACTTATTTTTCTTGACATGACTTCATTAATAGAATAGCCTATAGCAGTAATGCAGCCAGGAGTTCTGGAGCTTTCCCTCCCTGAGTCTTTATGGCTGCCCGTTGGCATTTTATCATGTCTAGGTAGTTCCTATTGCCCAAAAGCCCCAATAATTTCATCTATCGAATTTTCAACTACTAAAGTGAAGTAATCAAAACGTATTTGAACAAACAGGATTATATCCATACCTATTCAAAAGGCACCTCAGCATGTTTCACTGGGAGTCACACACCCAAACTCACTGGCGACATGTGTACTGTTCTTCTTGATTCTCTGGAATTCAGGCAAATTCCTAAAAGCTTTACTTACGCAGATTGCAAACACGTACATCATAAATCAAAAAAGTTTAGATTATGCAGTGCAATAATTGCCAGCAATAACTTTCTGGGGCTGGTTTTTCAATCAGACAGCCTTTGAAATAACACTATAGCTTAGCTTGTTTCACCCAGCCTTTGCTGAAACAGTCAGAGTAGGAGATAGTAAATTCAAGGGGGAAAAAATGAAAAGAGCTTACTGTGGCATCATTTGTGTCCCGAAGCTTGTGTGTTAGTGACAACAACTGCTCCACAGGAACACTGGGTACATTTGGAATCTGGTTGAAAGAAAAACAGTATTAATAACAGTATTAATCTTACTGCAAGATATGCAAGTTCTGCACACTGAGTATACAGTTGCTGCAGTTGCTTTATGACAAAGAGTACTTTGTTATTACAGCATCATTTAATACCACAATAAGAATGATACCATTAAAATATAAGCAGATACGCTGGTTTGATAAGATTTGAAAAGTAACTCATTTATGCTACACTGAAATAGCAATATATTTTTTATGTAGCAAATAATCCTGTTCAGTAAGCAATATAAGTGCCTAAAATACTGAATATACTTGCCATTTTTGTAATAACTTCCATTTCTTCACTCTTGCTTAAAGATCGAACATTATGAAAAAGAAACAGTGTCAAAAACTCTGGGCCCAGCCATTGTTGGGTACTACTTCCAATGACAGGAGGTTCGGCTAAAACCACTATTCTGAAAGAAGGATGGATAGGAAAGATAGACCTGCAAAAAAAGAGTTTAAAAATGCATTACCTGGCTTAAGCAGTGAATAACAAATTTAATTTTTACAATAGATGAAAAAAAGGTAAATTATTGCACTGAATCATATCACAGTATATTCAGATCATTTGCAATTCAACTTTAGACTTTTTAAAAAAAGCTGCATAATGTGACTTCCAATTTTATATTATTTTTTTATCCTTAGAAGGGCACCCAAGTCTTTTCATCTGCAACAGGACCTACATGCCTAAAGATGGACAAAGACCACCAACTAAGCTACAGTCTACTGTGTTGTATGTCTGACATGGACACATCTCACAAATTTGATGGACTTACACAAGTGCTTTACCTAAAGCAGGTTGTCTCACAGGCAAATCAGGGAGAAAACAAGACCTCTTGTTTATAGACCTCTGCAATAATAAGGAACTTCTTTTACTCAATTAGACTGACAGAAAGGACGACACTGTAGAGATTGGCCTAGATACCGTGAGGAGCTGAATTTAGTAACAATTTAGGAATATTCCCCTTACAGATGCTATTTGTGGTCCTTGGAAAATCATCTAGACTCTTGGCACGAGATTAATATGCCTAACTTCATAATACTGCTGAAAATTATACCTCAAAGACCAAACCAATCATCTCACTCCTGACTCATTTTAGAGTCAGCATGAGGGGACAGGTCTCTCAAATGGCAGATTAAGACTTACAAGAACTTAAGAAATGCTGTCCTGTGTCTCTAAATCTACCAAACCTGCTACATGTTCCATTCCCCATTACAACAGCTGGAGGTACTTCCTGGGGAAAACACAAAAATCTAGCCACTACTAGTAGTCTGTCCCACTCATACTCGCCCAGCACCTACAGCCGTATCTTCAAAGATATTGGAAGGGTAGATCTCTATTTGCTTTAATGTCTGTTTACCCACAAATTTGTGTAACACCCTTCTGAAATTCTTCATCCTATCTGCCTCTACAACTTCCTGTGACAACATAAGCACTGTTCCTGGTTCTAAAAGGTACTTTAAAGGTAGTTTTTATTATTGTTTTTTAAATCTATATGGAACTGACCTGCTAGCTTCAGTGAGTGTCCCTCAGTTCTCACTGCAGGATTTGGTGACTAACAGTCTTGATTTCACTGAAAATAATGGGAGCTTACAACACAAACTTAAATATATAACTTTTAGAGGTGTTACAGCACTAACAGACCACTGCTCTGGATTTTGGTATCTTTGCCTTCTTCACATCTTTTATATTCCTTATCTGTGTAACATTTTCACCTCCTATGACTGGGCATTCATTGGTACTCCTCAATCAGCATAACTGCATGATCTCTGGAAGCAGCAGAAATAATAGAGTAACAAGTCAGATACAGAAATCAGTCAAATTGTGGAAGGAGGGCCGGTTTTCAACAACTATTGTTACAGTACTCTTATTAAAATAGAAGTTCATTTGGAAAAAGCAAGAGAAATTTAATTTAGACAGCTTATACTGCTGTTACCACATCATTTTCCATATAAATTACTGAAGACAGAGATTAACAATTCTACTGCATAGTTGGCTCATCTGTTCATCAAAACAATAAACCTGTGATCCAACAGAATGATCACAGCAGTCTCTTGTATCCAAGCAAACTAAGGCAGTAGCATGAGTTATTCTCAGCTGAAAGTCGTAAGCCTAGAAGCTACTCACTTATTGATAAAAATAGAAATAGATGTCTGAAAACATCACATGAAAGAGGAACTAATGGGAATGTCACTGTCACAAAGCATGAAGCAAGGTCAGGGAACATTAGCCAACCTTATTATAGAAGAAAACATATCCTAGATAGGATAAATACATATACTTTCAGACTTGCCTTCCCCTACATTACTAGAAAGAAAAACAACTCTCCTGCAGAAATCCATCAAGTTCTGGCCCTTCTGCAATACTGTAAGAGAACACAAGAAGCAGTCAACTTTCCTGGTAAAGGAACCACCTTTCTTTTGCATCACTTCCTTATCATTGCCTAACTCAAAGGGCATGGTGGGGAAAGCCAGGGAGAGCACAGCAAGAAGTAGGAGAGGAGATGCAAAGTCAGGACAAACTTGGTGGTATCAGTTAAATTCACTGACATACCCTCTAGACTTGGACAAATCACAACATCACTGCTGTAGGTTTCCAGTTTGTAAACATGAATAAAACTATTTGGCTACTTCAAAAGCCTATTGTTTGGATTGATGTTTGCAATGCTGAAAATGTAAAGCTAATGTATTATTAAAACAAATGCCACAAATGACTCAATCCTGCAGTGCTCTGAAAGTTCCCAGCTTCCATCACCACAGCCGAAGAGCTTCAACATTGTTCCATCACATTATAGATCAAGACTCTAAAGGAATATAATATGGAGAGCTCCTATGTGGAGCTGTACTTTATAGAAAAGAAATCTTTGACCTGACAGGAAATCTTGTGTTTTTTCAAATGAAGGCTAAATAAGTATATCTATTAAAAACTTGGCACCTTTTAAATTAATGATCCCCAAACACAGTGGGAAGATTTGGTGTTAACTGTCTCTATTTTTCTCTCTATTAAATATTTTCTGACACCACAGGCAGCAGAGCACTCTCCTAACAAAATGACTGTCCTTCTTTTGACATCACTGTTTAAATTCAGTCAAGGATTACCACCATTGTTCTGGAGAGGAAGCTCAGAACACAGTGTGGTCAGGGTGATTTTAGGGAAAGATTTTCTTGTTATTGACACATGATTCTGAGTAATTGAAGCTTCTCATAAAAAAAAGGAAAACAAAAACCAATTCAGAACAGCACTTGTAATGCCACTTTGTAAAATGAAACTACTTTTGGTTGTCTCTTCCTGTAATGTGATTTAATAAATCTCACTTTCTATCAAATTCTATGAGTTGAGAATTGTTATAATACTGGGAGCAAAATGACCTACTGTTACTTTCTTTCTGTTTTTCTTAACTTTCACCACAGGCTGAAATTAACAGATTATCTTAAAACTCAGTAAACTGAAAAAAACCAAACTCCTCAACAACAAATGAAGTAAAAGCTAAAAAATGTAAGCAATTAAAATTCTATTGCTTGATAAACTCACTCCCTGCCACACTTCATATTTGTCTCACCTACTGTACATTCCCTTTTAACCTAATCACATGGAAAATAATCCACTGTCTGGAACGCACTAAAACCATCCATGCATTATGTGTGACTTCTTTTAGTTTTTGAACTATCCTGTTATATACCTATTTCTGGATTTACCTGTAACAGCTGCCTTTCTGCTCACCACACCAAGGACTCAGCATCTGCGTGTGTGTGTTTGTGCATGTGTTGTGGCAAGTATGTCCACACACAGAGTTGAACGCACTGCACCATGAGACAAACAAACACTTCACTGCTTGTCTTGTAAAGGCTGTGTGCTTCCTTTATGGTATCTGTTTTAGTAAAGTAATGGATGATTACAGAAGAAATGCTGTGCAGAAATCTTGGATAGGCACAGCAGTCGAACACACTTTCTCTTAATCTCTGAACCTGTTCAGGGAAATGAATAAAGCATCAGCAGCTATAATTTCCTTCTAGGGAAAATATCATAAAGGACCATCTGTCACTTTCTGAAGGGCCGCTCCTTTTTAATTCTCCTTAAACTCATAAACAAGAATTCTTGGTCTCCTCAAATGACCAAATGTCATCTTAATATGACTGTTTGCTAACTTAACTCCACAGCCAACTAGTATAAGATAAAATAAATAAAAAAGGACTCTGTGGTCAATACCAGTTACCTTGTAGCTTTTAGCAGGCCAAGGAATACACCAAAATTTCACAAGGGCAACATACTGCTTGCAGTTGTCAGTCCTGAGAGTTATCGCACCCACTAGTCTCGAGCCCTTCTTAGAAAAATGCTAATTTTTATACAGATGTAGAAATGTAATCAAATGATAGTGAACATATAACTCAATGACAATAATTAACATAATTTAAAATATATTTAGAATTTAGAATGTATTTAATTAGTCCTTATAAATATAATAAAACTTTTAAATGAAGTTGTCAAAAAATACAATTCATGAATAAGTGTACTAACGTGAAAAAAATTGAAAACAATCTAAAAACCAAAATATACTTTCCTCTTCATCCAGCACTGCTATTACCACTGCTGTTGTTCAAGCACATTCACATTCTCTGCTGTAATACTACTTGCTTTCATATACAGAGGTGATTTCTTTAGACCTCTCTCTGATCAGACATACCATCCCTTTGGTAAAAAAAAACCAACAAACCTCTTGACCCTATTCTCCCCTCTCTTCTACTACACATAGAAGTATCCTGACTATTGACGCACTAAAAATTAAAGGTACTAAAACTACAGGAAAATATTTTTTTAAGTATCAGCTATTTTCATATAGGAGCATAAAAGCCTAGTACAAAATGTGTCCTGCTTGTCTGAAGAAGGAATCTCCTAAAACACCTCCATTAGTATCTCAATTTTTTATCTTCTTAAAAATGGGAAAAATCTTTAGATGTGTCAAATCCTTTTACCTACACAGACTAAAAAAATGTTTACAGCATTTTTGACTCATTGGTTAGGAATGGTACATCTTCTCTCTAAATCAGATTTAGATGAAAATTCTGTTTTAAAATTCCATTCACAAAGTACTGAGTCCAAGTAGTCTACTAAAAAGCACTATCCATTTTTATTTTCCACTATGAAAGACGTATTTGTATTTATTTACCCTGCAATAGCATCTGGTCACATCACTAGTGAGTCTTAAATTAAGAGAATAGAGAGTAACAGTGAGTTATTTTGTATTTATGACCAAATAGAAGTAGCACAGAAGAAAGAAACTGCAAACTGTATTACAAATAGCCACTACAGTCAAAAACACTCACGCATCACAAAGCTCAGCTGAATGGGGGATAGGGAGAAGAAGTTTGTACTCCCTCTTTTCAGTTTCTCTGACACATGGCAGTGAGGCATCAGTTCTCTACCACAGCTACCTTCCCTCTCAGGCTGTCACTTCTTCTGAAATCCTGAAGATGGCCTTGACCTCTCCTGATCTAATGATCTCTTAAAGAAGCTTTTGGCCTTTCTTTCAAATTCTAGCCTTTCAGAAATACTCTTTTTTTCTCTTCTCCCTACGTTGACCTCTGTTTAAGACTATTTTCAGCTGCTTCATTTAGGTCCTCCCTGACTGCTTAGATATTTAAGATTCCCTCATGCACTTCCAGTGAATCATTGATGAGCCTCCCAGCACATTTTTTACCTCTTCCTCTGTTTCTCTTAAGAACTGCAGTAGCACATGACATCCGGTAGATAATAAAAAGGTTAAAAACAAAATAAAATGTTCCTTTTCTAGCCTCATATGAACCATACTGATTCCGAGTATATGTATGAGAATTGGGACTGAATGAGTGGAACATAGTAAAAAAAAGTCAGAATAATCCTTTGGTTCGAACAAAACTTGAAACCACTTTCCACAGGAACTCCCTTATTGGAAAATTAATAGTAGACTTAATGTGCCACTTAACCATTGCAGATTCAGTCCAAACTGGGAATGACATAATATATTCCAGACACCTGGCAAAGAGCAATTGTATTGAAATTACTTTAGTCAAATCCAGTAAATCAGGATAAGTAAAGCAGTCTTTTCATCTTACTCTGGTATCAGAAATACAGCTAAGGCCATTAGCCACAGTCAGTGACACGCACCAAGGGAGATGTTTCTCAGCAATATGGAAAAGATCTCACAGTAAGGTAAGGACTTGCCCAGCTAGTCCGTTAATAAAGTCATGGTACAATGTCCTCTACGTAACTTCACCCCAAGGCAACATATTGCAGGCAAAGGAGGGATGATTAGCACTGTTGCAAATAAATTCTGTGATTAAATCAGCTGTCAGTACCTCAGATACCATTTGATGAGAAGGTGTCTGGAGAGAAGGGTTAATTCTGCAGTATTCTGCAACACTGGAAGGTACTGAAGTTTGCAGTGGCAAGTAACTACTGCCGAAAAGGATGAGTAACAAAGAGGAACACAATCTTGGAATCAAGGAGCAACTACTGACATCGCATCCCAGAGTCAGTGAAAGGTAGTGAAGTTTTCAGAATATAGAAGGCACCAAAAGCAGCATTAGGTCCTGGAACACTGTCAGTTCTTTAATGGCTGATGAGAACAGTGCCCTTTCTACATAGGAGTTGTCCAGTGATGCCAAAGAAGCCCATAGCCAAAACCAAAGAAGTGGTCACATGTTTGCATTACTTAAACCTGGTTTCTTCCGAATAAGTCAGTATAGAAAACATGGGCAGGCTGAATGCTTCACCCTAGGAGAAGGCAGGATTCTCAGCAAAATGGGCTGCAGATAATTCAGTACCAAGGATTTTCACCTCTACCAAAAATGGAGCTAAATGGTCACACTGAGTTTCCAGATGCAAGAATGCCTAGATAGTGGGCTATCTGTGTTTTAAGACCAAGTTAATCAGAAACACATTCTTGCATAATACAATAGACACCTCTCACTTCTGGATTTTAGGGGGTGAAAGCTCACTGTCAGTCAAATAGGTAACTAAGAGCGTAGCAACTCACAAAACACTATGTTGCAAAATGTTAAGGTGGTTAGGTAAAAGTAGTATATTGCAATCTGAAACAAAGAGAGACAGCCTTTTTATGGAGCCTCCAAAGTAGCAAAAAACAATACACAAATACACAACTATCACTGAACTGTGGAACCAAAAGGTTACTCTATGAGATTGAAAGGAAGGAAAGTAGATTCAGAGGTGAAACAGTAAGGAGAGGGGTTTTCAGAACAATCATAAAGAAGACAGCTTGGACAGTTCCCATGGTCTAACAGCTAATGAAGGTTAAAGGGAGTCCATTGCCAAAACAGCCATAGCTAGAAGAAAGAAGGAGGTGCAGAATCCAGATGTAAAGCTCTATTCTTGTGAGAGAGATTTGGTCCAGTAAGAGGGGCAGTTCTGAAGATAAGTGTGTGATGAATAGTCTGGGTTTTTGGAATATAATGGCAATGAACTAAAGTGTACTAGGCAGTAAGTGAAACAGCACAGCTATTGTCATTCTGTCTGAAAGAACCTTGGACAAAACCCTTAACATGGAGCAGGGAGATTTACACAATAGACATATTTTGAAGCACTAAGTCCAGTGCAAAGTTGGGATACGAACCCAGACAAGCCCTTGGAGCTTTTTTGCTGCTCTTTCAAAGTCTGTGCTTAAAACTCTGATAAACAGAACACTTCCCTGATATATAGGTCTTCACTCAAATAAAACAAATGCAGAAAATGGTGTATGGCCTCAGCAGAGTAGACAGAATTTGCAACAAGCAGGTTTAGATTACACTATACCTACAAAAAAAGAGGTTTGGAAGGCTTAAAATGAAGTTTGTTTTTCTGGATGGTTTTGAAAGAGGTTTTTTTTTTTTCTTAACCCACAGTATTTTGATCAAAAAGGGAACCACAAATAAGAAAACAATAAGTAAAAGAAAAGCAGCTTTTCTAAAGGGTGGGCTATAAAGGAGGTCAAAGAAAAAAAAATCAGATTCAGAGAGACAATTGAGAGAAACTGGGTGGCACATCATGAACTATAAGTGATCTGGCCTCTTCAAGGTTTGGACACATGCATAGCCTGCAGCCTAAATATGAGCATGGACATCTGACATAAAACTTCCACTGTGTTTTTCAGAAGGAAGATCCATTTCAGAATCACAGTATGTTTAGCTCCTTATATATTAATGAATATTAGACTGCATTTGTTTTGACATACCTTCAGCATTAACTACAACTGGTCAGCAGTGTTTGATCATGTATCAAGTACAACCTCAGAGAACTAGAAAGCATTTCTATCTGTGGAATGTTTCTAGCAGACAAGTGGAAGTGAAGGAAAAAAAAGAATAAGCATAATGGGTCCCAACCCATCCTTAGGATTTCCTGCCCCATATTAGTTGTAAATTAAATACCAGCTTTCTAGCTAATGAGGCAAAAGAATGTTGCAAGTAGTATTTAATTATTAATTTAGCTTTATTTTCCAAGGTTTTGAATAAAATGTTTGAAAATTAAATATATAGCTTTGTATCCATTTTTGCACATACTTATAATTTCTCTTCAATCTCTAACTCCTTCACTTAAAGGATATTGAATGTTTTCCTTCTAGTTCAAGCACTCTAAACAGGATATAATTTTCCCATGCCACAAAAAGAGATAGAGCTCACAAAGAATCTGACATTTAAAACATGCTTCTCCTACTGATTAGGAGGCAGCCGTTAAATAGAAAAGCATTCGGTAGTTTTTTATTTAAAAAAAATTAAATGTTCTTTGCATTCTATAGCTGTAGCTGACTCTTTACCTTTCCTGCAGTTTCTCATCAGAGAGCTGTAACTCTTCTTTTAAGTTTTGGTATCTATCTTCCCTTAACAATCTGGTGCCGTCATAAAGAGTCAATTCTCTGTCATGTATTAGCCTGAAAATAAAGAATAAGCTTGATCTAGCATTTGATTAATTTTTACAATACTTACAACACTAAGGTTTTTCCTAAAAGCTATCTCAGTCAATATGGGCCACAGTAAAAAGTTTTAACAACTTAAGATGCATCCAGGCATGGAAGTAAAATAACACGCATAAGTTTTAGCACACAGTCAGTCAACTTTGTTTAAGTAGATATGGTAAGAATGCAAAAAATAAAAACCATGTGTCTTACCAGTGGAGTGTGCAAAAATGGCATGAAACAGCTGTTTTGTTATGCTTGTAAAAAGCAATCTGCTTCTGTTTCTTGAAGTGATACCTTTCAGTTTGCTTTAATGATTAATATACACACAGACCTAGCTTTTATTTCTTTGTATGCAGAAGTTGATTAGCTATAACACATGTGTATGTCAGAATAAAAAATCATAACAGAAAACTAAACTGATGGCAAAGCAAAAACACAGACAAATATAATTCTCTCTTCTGCCCTTCTGCATATAAATATATAATAAGAGAAAGCACCAAATGTTTTGCTACTACCTGCTTTTAACTGTCATGATGTCCTTTTAGTTTGCAAAAGGCAGTATATGATGCAGGCATATGAAACAGCACTAAAAATTGACCTGACAGTATAGATTATTAATAACATAGTATTTGCTACTACCATTTCTCTTCTGCAAAGTTTATTTTTTTATTGAACAATGGAATAATCTTTATAAAGAGTTCTTTGCTATCAATATAAAGTATACTTTCACATAAAACTGTAATGATCTCATATTATTTAGAAGCAGAATGCACTCACAGGATTTAAAGTGTTTTTGACATCTTGCATTTTCAGATCATTGTGCAAATATTACTGATTTTTAGATTTTGTAATTTTAGAGTAAAATCTACCTTATTCAAAAATTCAGACTTACATTCTAGATTGAAAACAGGCTGAAATTTCCTGTATTATAGTAGACTTAAAATAAATGAAATAATTGCTTCTGCTTTTATGTATGTAAAAGAATGAGCACTACATATTCCATGAAACCTCAATGCTCAGCTTGATCTTTACTGCATTCTTGACATTATAAAGCCATATTCACCAAAAGGAACTTAATTTCTCAGTATGCATGTGCTCAACAAACATATCATGTGCACCCAGCTCAGCCACGCTCACACCCTGACCTTTGAAGCACAGCCAGAGTGCCAGGGTTAATTCGATGAATGCCATCAAGAATAACAAGCTTTCCTTCCAGAGCTGCAGTAACAAGTGGCGATGGTCTCCAAGCAGTGTCTCCATTAGGGAGAGTGTACCTTTGCTGTAGCAAATCTCTAGCCGTCATATCCTGTAAGTATCAATTCATCAGAAGAATACATTAATGCTCATGCTGTTTCTTAATTTACAAATACATGCTTTCTCCTTAAAACCCTGCATTGTGTTCTTCCTAAGTACATACCCATGGAAGATTACCCGGGAATCTTCAATTACTTTTCCAAACAGTATTAGAAATACACACATGAATCTATACACAAAATGTTAAATAGCCTTTGGAAGTTCTAGTTCTTGCCAATGTCACCTCTTTGAAACAAGAACAAAAGTCTTAACCCCCACCCCACTCCTTTAACACAATACCAGCATATGACAACTTGTACACAGCTCTGTGTACAGAAGGGGGCAGCAATTTACACCTGGAACAAGAATAATTTCTTTCATATGGAAGCCACCTGAAAGAGCAAAGATTTCATCATTAACCTTGAACACAGCATGATATTCCACCTCTCAGCAGGAAAATGCAGTGGAAGCATCACAGAGTAATGGACAGGGTGAGAAAGAAGACTAATACACAAAATATCAAAAGTACAGAGCATATCCCAAAATAATGCTTGAGGGAAAGAACAAAACCAAAGGTAAAATCTATTATATCCTCCAGCAAACATATTTCAGATGTTCCATTATAACAGGTAAGCACAAGAGTAACAAAGATGAAACAGTAATTTTGTGACCTGGAAGACTAAATTCCTTCCTCAAGCTGTGCTGTGAACACAACTTAACTTAAAATCAGATGAGAATATATCTGCTGTTGTAGTTATAGCTTTTGCATATGTACTTTTCACAACTATAAACCCTTTGAACTATAAAGAATAAAAATAGAATATATTACGTCATATGCCCTGAATCATTTCCTCTTTCTACATTTCCTTAAAAGCCCTAAAATAACAGGACAAAGTCTGGTTCCTTCAGTGTTTCCACATTTGTATAATTTAAAGTCTCACATTCAAATCCACAAAACCATACCATATTTTCAGTATTGCATTTCTGTTGTTTTACTGCTGTATGTGCTCTTTTCTATTTTATTATTGAATAAGACTAAAACCATAATGTGAAACACTTTCATCCAAGCCAGAGAAAAATGTGTTTTTAGGACTTGTGCAAGAACTGCATTCAGCAACTAGTAAATGCTGTCACTGAATGTTTAATTAAGACACCTTTTTCTAATTCAGAGAATTATTTCATCTCTAGAGAAATGAAACTGCATACAGTATGAACTGACTGCGAGCCTAGTATGCTACACAGCATGCCCATCTCTAATTCCAACAACACTTGAGAATCATGCCCTAATTTTCTAGAGATAAACTCAGAAGTGTATTTTGTTGCAAAATGTTTTCTGAAATATAAAATGAATATTTATATTGTGATCTAAATGGATGAATAGGATTCTATTTAGGGACTCATTAAAAGAAGTATCATTGCCAACACCTGCACAGTTTTTGTAAGGAACATATTTCATGGCTAAGTATCTGTCCAATGACTTATTGTTTTTATTTATTCACTCTAACTCAATTTTTAATCAATTTTATTCAAACCATTCAATATATGATATTAAAAATAGTCTTATAATGCTCTAATACTAAAAATGCCTCCCTTTGAAGGGGAGGTAACTGAAGTATAAGAATTAATTTTTCCTCTCATTTTGGACAAAGCAATAACAACAATATACTGGCTTGTGAAACAAAAAGCTTATTTTAATTTGTAACAGTCATTGTAACTTAAGTGGTTTACATTGCATTGTTTATTTTCTAAAATAGCTTGTATTGGAAAAAAAAAAAAGAGATGTTTTAAGAGAGAAAACAAGTAGGGTAACTTCTGTTCTACTCCCTTAAGCAACTATACCAATACAGGCCTCCAACCTAGACATTTTTCATGGCTCACAGTACTAACCATGTTCTTGGCAATTATGAGGTGAAAAATCTATGTTTCCTGCTTTTCACACCAACTTGGACTTATCATTTGTTAGTATTACTCAAATAAAAAATTGGAAGGATTTTGTAAAGAAAAATTATGAGGTCATGCAAAAAAAAGTCCTAGAAACAAAAACATTCCAGTACACAAACACTAGTGATGTGATAAAAGGGCTGCTTTTGCTGCAGAAGAAATGGAACAAGTTGCTGGAAAGCTGTTATAACATAACTCTGACTGTTACTTATTTTTTCCTCTGAAACTCTGGGAGGAGAAAATGTTGTATTTTAAGCAATTTAAACTAAAAGTTCCCTAGCTACAGTCCACAAAGAACTAACTGTGTGCTGCCTCACATTTGCTCTTGCTTAACTGCACTAAGAGACAAGTTAAAACCAAACCTTTCCTAATCAGGATGAGTTTCCTTTCTCAACAATTTGCCTACATGGAATTGCATATAATGAGAAATCTGTATAGCAATGTCAGAGATCACAAATGAGACAGGAACAGTTTTCTGAACCAACCATTAATATCAGAGATGATCCGTGTTCTTCAAAGATTTGGTTTAGGTAAATTTCACTCTCATCTCACAACATAAAAGCTTTTACAACTGGGTTTTTATTGTGATACCAATATAGAAAAATACACCTTTTCACACTATTCAAGCCCTTAAACCAACTTCAGATGCAAAGAATGATGAAGCAAATATTAAAAGTAAAGATTATATATACATAAAAAAATCCAAGAATTCACTTCACAGAGCCTGAAGAAAAATAGTGCTATTGCTTCAGACCAAGGGTAAGCATCCCATTACTCATTTTTTGCCTGCAGAAATTACTGGAAAATAAAAATTAACCACAGGACAAATAAAAGCCTCCTTAATTTTAGGAATGGATTTAGGACAATATGATACCTCTCTGAAAAAAAACCCAAACCAAAACAAAAAGACTTTTTTGAACCAAAGTAGAAAAAAAATATTAGATTTACGGCATTATCAAACTTTTCAGTGTTCATTGCTGAATTAATATATGAATTCAACACCTGTTCTGTCATTAAATTATCCTATTACTTTGCTATGCAAAGCCTCTGATACAGCATTATATATTTTAAGAAAAACAAATGCATTCTGAAATTCTATTTATAGCTCAAATACATTAAAAACTATTTTTACACACTGCTTCTTGTAGAAACTTTGGAGTTTATGTAATATACTGTACATTAGGAAATATCTACACATGTGGATCTTACATAAATTTTACTACACAGGAATTAATAGCGAATAAGCAGCTCACAGGCATTTATTTGCCTTAGCGATACTGTTTGGTATCACCAAAAAGCATTTCTGTAAAATCCTTTTGCCCTTTGAACTTGATCAAACCCTGGCGAAACCAAAGGAAAGGTTCACTTCAGTGGGAAATACTTCAAACCCTTTGCCTAGATTTTATTTTTCTAGGAATTACAGATCTCTCTGAAAAAAAGATGTTTACTAAATAATTAGTTCCATTGTCAGCTCTGCTCATATGTCTCCAAAAAGGAAGTCTTTTGCTCATATTCATCAAAGGCTGGCCACACTATTCTTGATACAGGACAGGATCCCATTGGCCTTCTTGGTCACCTGGGCACACTGTTGGCTCATGTTGAGCTTCCTGTCAATTAGTACCCC
>JAWWEV010000001.1:57713802-57744681 GCA_035583235.1 Hafferia zeledoni | reverse complement strand
TGCCTTCCAGCAGGTCAACACTCCCTCCCAACTTGGTGTCATCAGCAAATTTGCTGATGATGGACTCAATCCCCTCAACTAAATCATTGATAAAGATGATGAACAAAACTGGGCCCAACACTGACCCCTGGGGGATCCCACTGGTGACCAGCTGCCAGATGGACACTGCCCTGTTCACCAGCACTCTCTGGGCCTGGCCCTCCAGCCAGCTCTTCTCTTTCATACCTCACAGCTATGGAGAAAACCTTACACTTGTTCTCTGTCTGTGTGAAAAGCTACCAAATTCCTTAATTCCACTTTTAAATCCTGCAATTTTTCAGTTTATGCCATGAGGTTAGAGCATATTACAATCTAAAACAGATGATTCTTTCCAAACATACTGAGTGACCACTGACTATGACAGAGATTGGGATTTTGTTCTAGTTCAGCAGGGGGGACCAGTTTATCACTGTGTGGGGGTGACCAAACTGTGTATTCTACACCCTCTATCTAATTTCCCATGAACTGTCAACAATGGACCATTTGCAGCAGCTGCCCAGGGCACACCTGACCCCTCAGGATGTAAGATGGGTGTTAAAGAAGCGTGCGAGACAGGAGCTGTGATAACTCCTCTCCAAAGAGTCGTTAGCACCTTCACACTCCACCTGAGAGGGTGTGTCTGCTAATGGGCCATCAAAGATTCCAAAAATACCCCATGACTCACAGAGTAAATCACCCATTGTGAACCTCCCGGCCCTGGGGGTAGTTCTGGGCATTCCCATCTCAACCTGAGCATATGTAATCTTGGGATTTGGGGACTTCTGGTACCACTCATCACATCCAGAGGAGGACGAGTACCTCGACAGGACTGCGACTGCCACTCTCAACCAGCCTGCCACCATCAGCTGCACCAAGAGGTTTTCCCCTTCCTTTTACTTTGGACTCAGGGGAACCATGTGGGGCTGAGCACAGGGGCTAATGAACACCAATGTGTTTGTGCCCCAGGGTGCTGGGTTATACTTCTGGGTTTTGTGGGTTAAACCCAATTTCTCTTTGTGCCATTGCATTTATTGTAGTATTTTTATTAAATTTTAACTCTGATTTATAATCTCTCTTGAGTTGAGTTCATTGGATTAAGGGTTGGACTTGATCTCGGAAGTCTCTTCCAACCCAACTGATTTTATGATTCTATGAACTAGAAGTGGTCATCCCTCTGACCTAAAGGCAGGAAACATACTTGAGAACAGGAAAAAAAAGTAAAAGAGAAGACACAAAACCCAAAGTTTTCTTTAAATGCTCAGTCATGCCAAAGCACAGAATGAGTGTCAATTCTCTGTGGCTAGAAGGACAACCTTGTGTCAAATGAGTCTCTATACATTTTACTTAAGATTATCTCTTTCATATTCACAATGAAGTCAATAAAATGAAGGAAAGCAGTATCAGGATAACATTGTGATAACATTGCACTATCTATATTGCTGCACAGCACTCCCCCCATTTAGGCCAGTAGTAAGAAGCGACTTAGATGAGCATTCTAACAGAGAGTAAAAAATGCTCTATAATGATCAGAGAACTTGGCTATCATTGAAATCTTTGTCTCCTTTATTGTTTTAACCCATATCAGTGATTTTAAAAGTTGCAGTACTATAGGAACACAGTTGCAGCTTTTAAAGTCACTGATTGAGAGAGACAGTATATACAAAGAAATGGAGTCTGTGTATTATACTTCAGATCATATTTAAAGCATGATCATCAACAGACCCCTTACCTGGTAAAGCATGATGGGTTCTGTGCTGTATCCCAGCATATCAGCAAACTCCTTGGCAATAACGGTTTTGCCACAGCCCTAAAAAGTAAAAAAGATAAGAATTAGATTACATTCTAAGGACCATGGGGAAGAAGGGAGAATAGAAACTTAAATTCTTACTTTTCCTCCAATTAAACACATATCTTTAACCATATGGGATTGCATCATTTCGGCCAACAGTTGATTATGGCTGGAAGTCCTTATGAAAGCATCTGAACGAGGATGACTTTTTAACAGCCCAGTTCCAGCTGGAACCTATAAGAACAAAAAGTCAAAATAAGCTAAATAGCTAAATAAGCTACACTGTGATAACTCTAGGCTTTGTGTAGACTAGGTTACACTTGTCCAAAACTACTGTAATATTTTGCTGATAATTGTCATCCATCAAACTTCAAACTGTCACTGTCACAAAATATAATCATATAATTTATAATGGACAAACTCCTTCATATCTTTGCCAGCTCTTCATGAAAAAAATCAACAAAATGTGAATCAATACAATTGCAGCAATAGGGTCTGCGAAGAACTTCACGCTTTTCATGCTGGAGAGAAAATAAAAAATCATCAATATTCACTGCTCATCAGAGAAACATAGAAGAGAAAGAGCAATTAGTATTGTGAAAAACTGAAAGAGCTACTTTGGCCAGAACCTTGGAGAGTTTCGATTGTTCACTACGTTAAAGCACCTGTGCTCTATTTCTACATGCTGTTCTAATCTGGGAACTGTTCCATCTGCAAACCACTTATGCCCTCCTGTTCCCAGAGGCATGGTCCAGACATACTTTCAGAAGGTATCACCTGTATGTCAAATGAAAACAAAAATCTTTGCCTCAGAAAAAAATTGAACCAGGTTCCTACAGACTCACCTTCTCCTGAAAAATTCCGATTTGCTGTTGTTGCCTTTTTCATTTTGTCATGGTACAAACTCTCTGAGGATATTCCTCACCACTGTTAGTATTATCTCGCTGACTCACACTAACTCATCTTTGCAGACTCTCTAGAATCTCCAAATTCAACATTAACTTCAAATTCTCAAATCAGCATCTGTTTCCTGAATAAGAAATTATTTCACCACCTAGCGGGTCATACACTTCATTGGAAGAAACTCAAATTAATCATAGTTGATGTGATTACTTTGTTCCATTTTCCCAGCATCCTGTGTCGGAACATTACCAAGCGCTCATTAGATTTTATTTGATGTGTAAACAAAGACAGACTATTGTTTTTACTAAAAGAAAAAGGGAAAGCAGCATCAAGAGAACTGTAAGTACTCTCTACTATTCTAATCCAATAAAACAAAAAAAGAAATTCAGAGCCTTTTTTTTCATTCAAACTGTAATGATTCTCATGAAACTTTATCCAGAAATAAAATCTTGTGTATTCATAAATTAATATTCCAGTATCTAAATGTGTTTCCAGTAAATACCATGTGTTACTCTACCAAAAAAAATATTCAAATGACTTTTAGGATCAAGTCAGTCAAATTCTTGATGAGATGAAAACAAGTTAATGATTTTTAAAAACATATTATAATTTGATGAATATATAAATTCATACCTGAAACGTCACTTCTTTTTCACCAATTTGGATATTTACATCAGCCTTGAAGGGTTTGTTTCCATGTACACTCTCTACTTTAGTAATCTTTCTGGGACGCAAGTGATTTTCTGAGTCTTGAAGCTCAAAACGCTGTAGAATTAAGAGATGGGGAAATTAATTATTAAATACAACTTCCTGGTATTTAAAACTGCTCCTTCTAAAACAATGCCAGAAGTATATTTACAATTAATTATTTGCAAAGTTCTAAATCCATCTACTTCACATCAACTTTTACTTCACATACCTGTGTTCACATTCTTGATGGTCTATATATTTTACATTTAAAACCAAGGCAGAGTTTGCATACCAACTACTTATTCAGACTGTAATGACAAATGTAAAGTGAAAGTGTCACATGGTGACTTTGCCAAGTCTTAGCCTGACAGTTCCAAAATAACATGAGAAACAAACGATAGCCTTTAGCATGTGTAATAATAGATCACCTTTCTCTGCAGGTCATTACAACCAATTGCTGACTACCAATAAAAATAACCACCAAACATTACACTGACTTAGCTCCACAGCTGCCTTATACAATGAAAATTGAGGACAACCTGTACAAATTGAGCCTTCAGCATGTTCTGGGTATATCGAGGACATACAACACGACATTTGTCTTCTCAATCCTCTTTTGAGCATACTTATTTCATGATGTACATAGAAAATATGGAAAGCATTTAAAAATGTTGGGAAAGCAGTGTCATACTGGGGAGTTTATGTAGAAAAAACCCTAGTAATTGAAACTATTGAATTCATAGAGCCATTTTATTCAACAGATTGAAAGGTGAGTAAATAAGAGAAAAAGGAGTATTATCCAACTCCCTGGGATTATTAGATTTTTTTTTTAATAGAATTCACTAACGTAAAGTAATTCTTAAAAACCCTGTAGTTTTATTACTACTAGGATTCACAGCACTGCCCATTAAAAGTTTAGAAAGAAAACTCAGATGAGTTTTTTTTGTAAATTCCCTTCCTGGAACAAAAGCCTACAAAAATTCTATGTTTAAACATGTATTTAAGATAAATGTGCTTCAGTAAAAGGCTGCACCAAATTATATTCATATTGTAACAGCTGAGTCTACTTCAGATAGCACTAAATGCTTAAACAACAAAAGAGGACAGGAATGCCTACTGAGTAGTATCAAAAACTATGATTCTAAGAAATGCTCCAACTATGATTCTGTGAAAGGAACTACCAGATGATCTCACTCATGTTCATTAGTAAATTACAATATTCTTACAAAGTTAATGGCATTTTGGATAGAGTCAAAGGTGCTCATATGCAAAATTGCAAACTGCTTGTACGCTAAAATCCCTTACCAACAAAAGAAAATAACTGTGAGTCAGGAAGATTATCTGAACCAGCAGGTTCAGTATCAAACAAAGATTCAGAGAAAGCATCAGCAGACCTTGTACACAAAGGAGTTTAAAATTTCTAAGGAATTTTTTTGTTTGGTTGGGCTTTTCAGTTTGGTGGTTTGGGTTTTTTTGTTTGGTTGTTGTTGTTGAGGGACCTGTAGCAAGTGTTTTAGACCTCTAAGTCAGAACAGTGAAAGAGGACTGTCTATATGCAGAGTGTTACTGAATTTATACAATGTAAATTCATTCATCTAACTGGATTTGTGCAATTTGAATTCCTCACATGTACACACACAGATGCAGCTGAATACTGTAGCAATTAAACAAGTGACCACACTTACACTTGAACAGGAGCAGCAAATAAAACCGTCTGCGGTTTTCAGCATAAGACAGATCTCTTTGATGCAGTTCTTAATTCAGAATTATGATAGACAGATATGGAATCAGAGAGGCATGAAATGGATGTACACCATATTAAACATATTTCTGCTGAGCTAGATACAACTTGTTCTATTAAATATTCAAGGTGATAGCTGCAAGGGAAAAAATATTTGTGGCTTGAAAGAACAACTACTGAGCACAGTCAGTATCAGAAAGTTTGGGAGATACTTGGAGAGCCAGAAGTGGGCAGTCTCACTGATTCAGACGAAAGAGGAAAGCAAAAAGAATAGACTAGCCACCAAAAACCAGGGAAGTGGTTTGACAGCCCACAACATTCTGCATGTGTAGAAACATGTGAGAAAAGGCAAACTGTAAAAATTAGGACAAAAAGGAAGAGGAATTCTGACCACATGGACATATCTAAACATTGGTAATGTCTCAAAATGGAAATTGCAAAGAATACACCAGCAATCCAGTTGTTCAAAGGAACAGAGAGTCTAAATGAGCAGTAGTTGCAGATAAGCACTCTGATGAACGCATAAGACAGCTAAGTTATTCAAAAGAGGCATCCAAAGGCTGAAAAGATTCTCTGTATGGGATGGTAAGAGAATTTTCCAATGGACAGGAGGACTGAACTACCTCACAAGAAGCAATATATGAACTGCAAGTGCAAGATGGGATGGATAGACAGATGAAGTTTGACAGATTCCACTACAGTGGTTATGTATTGGCACTAAGCATCCACTAATGCAAAACCCCAAAGATTATAAAATACTTTGGAAGGAATAAGACAGAAACAAATCCTTAGAAAATTTGTAACAGAAATATCTTAGAAGTTAACAGAATTCTTCTGAAGAAGGATTCTTTCTTGTCTAGACAAGAAATATGATTCCAGTTTTCTGAACTATTAGGCTACTCTGAGTACCAGTGCAGTCTGAAGATTCCTCACTGTGAGGCAGAGAAACAGCTTTCAAGGATGAGGTCAGGTAAGATTAAAGTGGGTGTGCAAGTAATAAAAAAATGGGCAAAAGAAACAAAAAAGCTTTTATTTCATATAAGATCAAGATAGTAAACACAGAATTAATCAAAGCATGAAAAAAATGAAGAAAAATTCTAGGGCCTTAGAATGAAGTTAAAATCTTGGATATACGCTAAAACGGGCTTGCTCATTTATTAAGACAAATCTGATCTGTATGTTATTTCTAAAATTTCATGCAAAGATTCTTCTGATTAAAAGGTCAAAACATCCAAACAGTGAGTGTTTCCAACACTAGTTAAAAAAGGCACACAAAAGGCATTAAAAGAGCAAAACCAAAATATCCAGTGAATCTGAAGCAAAATATCAAAAGTTTATGGGACAAGGAAGAAATAAGTATAGAAAAGCTGGAGCCTCTTTTGAGTCACCAAACTCATCATACATGAATATGACTAGTTTTATAATAGCAAAATAGAATAGCAAAAACTTGGATACTGTGGGAGAAATATCATATGTACTTAAGCTTATTGATTGAGAATGTTTAACTGGAAGTGTTTTCCTTGAAATCAGTGATTTCTCCATATCTCAGTTTTTCAGAGAAAAACCTTAAATATATTTTTACTCAGTTTTTACAGTCATATTTCAAATGTTCATCTGTCAGTCAAAATAATTTGCCATGCCAGTATTTCATCTAAGTACAGAATAATTTTAAAAGCCATAATTCCAAGCAACTAATATTTTCTTTTGTACAATCTTCTAAGTTAAGGATCATCTCTAAGAATCAGAATACAAATTGATACAGTTGTGTCCTAGTTACAGCAGCCAGGACCAGTTTATCGCTGTGTGGGTGTAACCAAAACTATGTATTCTACACCCTCTATAAGATCTCTCATGAACTGTTAAAAATTGAGAGTTTGCAGCAGCAGCTGCCCAGGGCACACCTGAGCCCTCAGGCTACAAGCTGGGTGTTAAAGAACACTGCAAGGCATAGAAATGTTTTTGTCTTCACACCAATGACGCAGCTGTGGTAACTCCCCTCTGGGGCAGCATCAGCACCTTCACACCCAGCCTGAGGGGTCATGTCTGACAATTGGCTGTTAGGGAATGGCACAACAGGCAGCTGCAAAGACCGAGACCATCAAAGATTCAAAAAATATCCCAAGACTCACAGAGTTAAATCACCCATTGTGAAGCTCATCACCCTGGGGGAGGTACTGGGCATTCCCACATGAACCTGAGCATATATATTCTTGGAGTTTGGGACTTCTAGTACCACTTGCTGGATTCAGAGGAAGACCAGAACCTCAACAGGACTGTGGCTGCCACTCCCAACAAGACTGAAATCATTACTTTGACAGAACTGTGACCATCATCCTCACCCTTTTCTTTTACTTTGCACTCAGGGGGACCACAGGGCACTCAGCACAGGGGCGGCTGATGAATGCCACTCTGTTTGTGTGCCAGGGTGTTGGGTTATACATCTGGTTTTGTGGGTTAAAAAGTTTTTCTCTGTATCACTGTATTTATTGTAATCTTTTTTAGTAAATTTTAATTCTGATCTGGGTTCATCTCTCCTGACAGTTTACCTTTAAACCAGCACAAGTTGCCAAAGCACAGAAACTTCAAATAAGGGTAAACAAATGCACATCATTCACAAGTTTATTTTGGTATTTCTGTCCTGTCTGTTGCAAGCTAATGAATGCTGCAAACCGTAGCACTTGTACAAATGTTCTGTATGATACAGAACTCTGAAGACCACTGCTGATGCAGGATTAGTGTGCAATCCTTAAATACCTTCTTTTATGCTAACATTTTTTATGTAACAAGGAATTATATTCATATCAAATTAAAAAGTTGGTAGATAGACAGTTAAGCCTAAAACAGGTTTTAACTTCAACTAGATCCACACAACAAGAGATTTGGATTTCAAAGCATCTTCACATATCCAAGACCAACACTGTAAGAACCATAGAATGGTTTTTGTTGAAAAGGACTTTAAAGATCATTTGGTTCCAACTCCGTTTGATGAGCAGGGGCAACTTCCACTAGATCAGAAAGGTCCAAGTCCCAGCCAATCTGGCACTTAATGCCTCCAGGGATGGGGTATCCACAACTTCTCTGGGCAACCTGTACTAGTCCCTCACCACCCTCACTGTCAAGAATTTCTTCCTAATATCTAATCTAAACCTACACTCTTTAAGCTTGAAGCCATTCGCCCTTCCTATATAGATATTCCATATGCCTTGTGAAAGGTCCCACTCCAGCTTTCTTGTACAGGTGCACTAAGGTCTCCCCAGAGCTGTCTTTTTTCCAGGATGAACAATCCCAAAATCCCTCTGCCTGTCTTCCTAGGAGAGGTGCTCCAGCCTTCTTATATTCTTTGTGGCTTCTTCTGAACTCACTCCAGCAGGTCCGCATCCTTCTTTTGTTAGGGGCCCCGGACCTGGACACAGTACTACAGGTGGGGTCCCATCAGAGAGGAGTAGAGGGGCAGAATTAGTTCCCTCAACCTCCTGGTCACACTGCCTTTGCTGCAGCTCTGGTCTGCAAGCACACATTGCTGAGTCATATCAAGCTTCTCACCACACGCTCTCCCAAGAAACTACCTTCACTCACAGGTTAGTGTAAATCAATATTTCACATTAATTCATTATTGAGAATAAGAATTACAAATACTACTTATATCTTGGTGTAGTCTCAGTAAGCAAGGAGGCTTATAAAGAATTTCCCCAGGTTGAAGATAACATTTGGGAAGACAGTACCTTGAGAATATCATCTCTTCAAGAAATATGCGCAACATCTAACAACTACCAAAACTAGCTCTTTGGTATAACCACTGGCTCTCTCACTTCTCAGCTCCAACAGCTGACTGACTGGAAGGGAGGATATCCTGAAATTAGGAAATGTTATCCGCTATATTACTACATCCCCATAGCTTCCCTAAGTCTGATGCCTAATGCCTAAACTTTACATTTCATAATCTGAAATTTTGAGTTTTTTTCTTTAAATATTAGTTGATGTTAATAAGTGACTGAATATACACAAACTAATCCGTCAATTTGAATACACATCCAGTATTTATTTTTTTACCTCTTGATACTTCCCAGTTAAGACTACCTTTTCCCAATTCTAGTCTTTTACACAGAAAGAAGTATTCAGTGGTAACTATTAGCTGGACACTCTTAGGAAACCTGTAGAAAGGTAGAATAAGAAATCACTTTGCTTCTGCTAGACTCCACTCCCTCACCATTCCTACGAAATGAAAAAAATAATTTCTTATCAATGTTCTGGAGCTGCTATTATTATAATATCATTATAAACAGATGTTCCTCAATACAACCAGTTATTTTCTGTATGTTCATTGCTTAACAAGATTTGTTGTGTGCAAATAGAATAAAATTCCAAATAAGATTACATGTACTCATTGACATAGTAAGTTCATGTAAGTAGTGATGATGAAGACTAAAAACGAAAAAGAAAAATTAACACAGAAAAATTTAATAATGAGATATTTGAAAGTAGATTATTATGATTATGATCAAGAAAGGAAATTTTATGAGTCAAATCAACCTGTCTAACATAGGAAGCAAACGCATGCACAACACAAAGTTAAAGGAAAGAAAATAAACAGAAAATAAACTGAAAATGGAGGAAGCTGATGGCATTGAACATACAGACATTTAACATCTATAATTGATCAGGTAAACAAAATCCCAAAGTATTTAAAATAAAGGCATATTAAGAACAGAAGTGACTGTTAGTGTTCTGCTAACAGATAGAAATCTATTTTCACGCAGATGATGGTTCTTATAGGCAACTTCAATTACCCCAAACTCTGGTGGAAGTACAACACAGCATGACACAGAATCACAGAAAGGGTGAAGTTGGAAGGGACCACAGTGGCTCATCTGGTCCAACTCTCTGCTCAAGCAGAGTCATCCCAGAGCACATTGCACAGGATTGCATCAACATGGTTCTTGACTATCTCCAGTCAGGGAGACTCCATAACCTCTCTGGACAGCCTGCTCCAGTGCATGGTCATCCACACAGTAAAGAAGTTCTTCCTCATATTCAGGTGGAACTTCCTGTGCATCAGTTTCTGCCCACTGACTCTTGTTCTATTGCTTGGCACCACAAAGAAGAACTTGGCTCCATCCTCTTGACACTCTCCCTTCAGATACTTACAGACACTGATGAGATCCTCACTCAGTAATGTCTTCTCAAGGCTGAACATGCACAGCTCCCTCAGCCTTTCCTCATAAGTGATGCTCCTGTTGCCTTCTGCTGGACTCACTCCAGGAGCTCCATGTCTTTCTTGTACTGAGGAGTCCAGAAGTGGACACAACACTCCAGATGCAGCCTCCCTAGGGCTGAGTAGAGGGGCAGGATCACCTTCCTCGAGCTGCTGGCATGCTCTTTCTAACACACCTTGTGGTCTTCTGGGCCACAAGGGCACACTGCTGGCTCATGAACAGCTTGCTGTCCACCAGGACCACCAGGCCCTTCTCCACAGAGCTGATCAATCTAGATTTCTGAGGCTGCCTGAATAACATCTCAGCACAGGTGGTGCCCTGGCTAGGGAGGAGTGATGTACAGACAGCTCCTTTTATGCACAAGCAAGGAGCAATTGGTCATGGATGTGGAAATCAATCGCAGTCTTGGCTGTAGTAACCATGAAACAATGGTGTTCAGAATCGTGAGGGGGAGTGATGAAGGCAAGTAACAAATTACTAAAGATACTGGATTTCAGGCCATATTGGCATCTTCAGAAAGTGGTAGGTAGGACACCTCAAGAGTCAGCCTGGATGCTTCAGAAAAGCTAGCAGGTCATTCAGGACAACCTCCTTCAAATACAAGGACTGGCCATCCCAAAACTCAAAGACAAGTAGGAGAGCAGTCTAGTTACGCAGGGGATACAGGACTGAACTCCAGTGCAGAAAGGCAGTATATGGAGTGGGGGGTGTCAGCAGGGATGGGCTACAAACATTTCCCTGCCACATCAGCTTGGTTATAGGAAAACTAAAAATTCACCAGCTAGCTACAAAGTTGGTTATTTCCAAATCTGCACATACAAATAACATCTGATTTTCAAGCCTGAAAGAGCTGGGTAAGATGTTCTAAGATGTGAACGCTAATTTTCAACAACATACAGAACTCCTACAACATATTAAAAAATGAAAAAACCTAACGCTGTGCTTAAGTTTTAAAAGGATAAATGGAATAACCCAGCATATTTATAGACTTTGTAAGCTATTAATAAACATGGACAAACCAACAAAACAGATCTGACCAACAAGAAACAAACTGCCTGACACAGAACAAATTCAGAGACCAGTATAATCTATAATCATGCTATACTGAAAGTATTTTGTGCATATCTATAGTCATTTTAGTATCTTCTCTGAAAAGTCAAATGCCAGAGGTATACTTTAAGCATTTGACTACTTTAACCATATAGGTAGGTACTCTCCAGTTAATTAACCACTTACTATATAATGAGGATTTTTCTGTAACTTTTAACGGAGGTCTAAATATTCCAGAGAATCTAAAGGTTTCACCTTTCGCTATCACAAAATTTACTAGCTTATGAAGGTTTTTTTAAAAAATACTATTACAAAGTCTTAAGCATCAGCAATAATGTAGCCATTTAGTTTACTTTAAATTCCTTTTTTTATACAGAAGTAGTGAAGCAACATCAGTCAAAGAACTACTGCCATAATCCATCACTCCCTGGAATTACAATACAAATTTACAATACTTACTTTCAACATGTCTCTGACTGCAGTCCTGCCTTCCTTTCCAAGGAAAATATCATAAGGGTAAAGCCGGTCAATAACATGCTGGATGGACATCATAGGAAAGGAATCCTAATGCAAATTTAAAAATACAAATTAAAACAATTATTGGCTCATTCTGTCACCAGTCTTTAACCCAAAAATTCTATGCAACTCTGAACTTAAAGTAAGACTGTAAGGGCAATATACAAATGACCACTACAAACAGTATTCGATTAAATGTCAAACCAGAAATTTCTCAGGTGTAATTCATTATAATGCAAATGGCCAAAGTAGAGTAGAAGAACTATGTCCTAAGAATTATTTTCTTTCCTGTGCATAAATGGAAGCCACAGTGACTGGCTCAGACACTTAAAGACATATATGGCCAATAGAGACAAATCCCACTACTGGTAACTGAGTTTAACAGCACGACTAGAAAAGAATCAGTATGACAAGAAATCTGTATTACATGAATGATCTACACACTCATAGAAATTGGTAGCATATAATTTTAATTCTATTATTTTGTACAGATTATATTTAACAAATATGTTCATAGAAATTTCTGTAGTTTGATTAAAACTGTTTTGTTTTGAAATAAGTTTTTAATTATGCTTGCATTTTCTACACAAAATTGAAAACAACCTTTTTTTTATAATCTCATTAATTCTAAGGACTAACTCTAAGTACTAATTCTAAGTACTAACTCTAGTTGCTGCCTCAACTAGACAAAGATTTGACTAATTTGCTGCAGGAAAAGAAAGAAACAGAAATGATTTTATGACTATTCAAGAAACTATGCATAAAGCCTTTCCTGGTAGGAAAAAGGTGTTTCAAACGCCCTACAGAAAGTATTGACTGTTTGCTTCAATAAGAACTTGCAAATTTTTAAGGATTACTTGTGTGTAACACTAGTGAATAATAGTCATTGGACTGGCGCTTTCTTTTTAAGACTTCATCAAAGCAAATAATTCAAATAAAATCAACTGATTTTCAGTTATACACTCGGATTTACAAAAGCACCCAACTGAAACAAAGTTCCTTGGAAATGAAAACAGGAGATGCATATTTTATGGAATGCATAATTCAATTTACATTTATAAGCAGCAATACATTTATACTATTTTTAATGTTCCACATTAAAGAACTGAGTAAAAATAAACCATTTAATGCACTGTAGTAGATGTACTGCTTCAAGGATTAGGGAGCTCTTTATTGCATTTTAAAAGCCCTCCACCTATATAGAAGAACATACCATGTAGTATGTCCACATTATCTCAAATTAATAAGAATTACAATGGCATGTATAAAATTAGCCTCTTTGGAACAGGACCCTATTAAAAAATTCTCCCTTTCAGCAGGCAGCAGTTCTCAAGCCAAGAAACATGCGTTGGGACTGTGTGAATACATGACAGAAGACAAGAAACTACTTGCTACAATACATAACCTCCCCACTTTTAAACAGTTAAACCAACTAAGCTAGAAGCAGAGGATGGCACTGGCCCAGCATGTGAAGGAAAAATGCTGTAGCTAGAAGTCACTGAGAACAGTCAGCTTAGAAAACCAAGTGATTAAAACTAATTCTAAAAGAAACAGTTTTCATCCACCTAAAAAAGACACTGTCATACAATGGTAACACTTCACATTCTCTAATGTAAAATAAAATGCTTCCTTCACTTCATAGTTTAGATAACAGCTTAGGGCTGATTTTCTTTCTGTTCCTCTGAAAGCCATCTGGCATTCATTTAAAAATAATTTTTCACTATGGGACTCAAAGAATAAAAAGTTGCAATTTATTTTAAAATCCAACACATACTTCTTTCCTAAAGCCCTCCAAATACTGCTTCTTTTCACTGAACTTGAATTTTAATCACTTTTGCATCTAATGTGGGAGCACAAATTCAGAAAATAAATTATGTCTGTAAGTATCCAGCACAACTGAGAGGACTGAGCACCACAGTAAAACAAGTAATTGCTGTTTCAAGGTATATAACCCAATAAAATAGAAAGTGATCTGTTGCTAAGCAGTACCATAGGCAGAATGACTGCACATGAGACAACAGAGAACTACTCTAAGACCCTACTACAGACACCTGCACCTTGGAGACAGAGGTTGAGAAACTGTCCTGGTATTTTATCCTCCTGGGTTGACCATATCTTCCTGCATACAAAAGGACATCAACTCTTCTGTCTCTTCATAAAGATCTCATCTCTCTGACTTCCTTCAGGAGGCACCTTCCATTTTGACTTCAACTGTTTACCATGTAATTATAAAGTCCAAGAGGCAAAGGACTATCTGGGAAAACAGAAAGACTGCCATAGCTTTAGTTCTCACCTGCCTGATCTGTCACTGTAAACTCAGCAGTATTTCCCCATGGTCTGTAGCTGTCAGGAAGCACTGCACAATCAGCCTCTTCATGTAACCCTCAATTTCTAAGTTTATTCTAAATCCAGATTCAACTCAAAGACCTAATGTAGGCTTCATCTCATACAACTTAACTGTTTCCTATATCTACATTTGAGTAACTTTTTTGTGTCCTTTAAGGTGCCAGTGGAGAGCAAGAGGTGTCTTTGTAATGCTAGCAATCTGATTTACATGCATAACATTAAATACAAAGCACTTAAGGTTTTGATTTTTATTTCTTTCCACTGACTACATCAGTGCCATCAGGTAAACTGCAGATGT
This sequence comes from Hafferia zeledoni, assembly GCA_035583235.1. Taxonomy (NCBI): domain Eukaryota; kingdom Metazoa; phylum Chordata; class Aves; order Passeriformes; family Thamnophilidae; genus Hafferia; species Hafferia zeledoni. The sequence continues at coordinate 57,730,117 of JAWWEV010000001.1, read as the reverse complement.
TCCTGAAGTCAGGTAAGAGGATTTACCAGAGGGCAAAAGATAATAAACTGAGCACTAAGATACATTTAATCACACCACAAATTTTATATCATACCATACTTTGTCCTTCAGTATTATACTATATGCTTGGTTGAAGTATTATCCAGAGATATCCGAGTGAGACTTTCCTCCCTCAAACTATTCTTAGTTTTTTCAGCATTTTTTCTTTAAATATTCATGTTAATCTTCTTCTGACAACATGAATAAACCAGACCCAATTCTGAAAAATTTTAAGCCTGTACCGTTTCAGAGCACATGTATGCACATACCAAAATCTGAACTGCAGCCGATAAGCTGTCTAAAGGAAAATCTGGAAGTCCCAATGAAGAAGATTCTTGAGAGCAGAGAGTTGTAGCAAATGACAGGAGCTGAGAAATTCTGCATAGGAAAAAGTAATTACAGAGTTTTACACATGCTATCTATATTTAAAATACCAAACCATAGAAAGTTAAATACAGTAAAGATGCTGGAACTACTTCTGAGTGCAAACAAGTAAGGTGTGACTGACGTTCTGAAGCATTAAGGATTCACTATATAAAGGCTGCATACAAAAAGCTGTGTGAGCATATACCCACATATATTAAAAATTTTCTTCACTTCTCATCTATGCAGTGACAAAGAAGAAGAAATAGCACGGAATCCTGAAAGGACATTGCTTATTCATTTCTTCAATTTTTTTTTTTTTTTAATTATGAAAAATTACCTTTCTGTGGAAATGTTTGATCCAATTGAATATAACAGCTGAAGATGGTCCTGAAAATAGAATATATAATCATTGAATAAATTAATTTTAGGATCATACTGTGGGTCACCGTATATAAGGCATTTTCCACCTTTCCCTCTAATGTAAACATGAGGATTCTACTTACTCCTTGACACAGAAATCATTTTATTTAAGAAAAAAAAATCAAATTCTTTCTTTTAGGATTAAGGTTTACGAAGTTACCTTTCTGCTGCAGCATTCCATGGCAACGCTAAGCCTGCATTCAGGAATTTATTATTAAATATGAAAATACAAAAAACTCAAGAATTCTTTTCAGAGGTAAGTGAAACATAACCTCAAAATACTGTCTCTACTCCATATAAATAATCCAATCTTCTGCTACGACACTCACCTTAAAGGGCAGATGATAAACATCTCTGGCTTGAAACCGCGAGCGAAGGGGCGGATCCAAAGGGTTACCAGAGTACTTCGGCACCGGCAGGCCCAATGCTATCACTCGAAAATCTTCACTAACCCGAACAATCTTCCATGAGTCTAATTCTGATTTTGTATGATCCTAAAGAAAGTAAAATAAAGCAAGAGAAAGAGAAAAACCACATTACATCATTAAAAACTTAGGATGCCAAGCTCCAGGTCAATCAACAGCCCTGGTCATTCAACCTAAATGTGGTAGTGTTCTCACCTTTCATTCAGAGTGCCTAGAAAGCAACTGAACTGGTTAAATCTGTGGAAGGTAAAAACAAGTTTTTCCAAAATGGACATAGAAAGAATGCTTGATTAGATACAGCTTTCAGGCCTGTAGCAATTTGACCAAAAACCCCACAGATGGTGGTGCCTGTTGTGATGTTACCTTACATTACATCATGTGAAAAGATATCAATATAACACTGGTTTTTACAAAGAATGGAATATAAACAAACCAAAAAATGTATTTTATTCTAAAATACTAGAAGTGGGTTATTATGAACAACATTTTTCCCTCTTTCCCACCACTCCTATTGCAAGTGTACGGGCAACTAAAATCTCCACTTTAAAACTTCCATTTAAAAATTATGCTTTACTATATTAAATAATACAAAACTAGACTGTCTCATAAGGACATTAAATATTGTATTATTGTCATGTAAAGGATTCACTGCGTATAAAAATGCACTCTTTTGTCTTTCCACATCACAGCTGAGTCTTTCTTGAAACCACACATGGGTACATTTCCTTCAGACCTAGATGCACAGTAATTATTCACACGGGAGTAGTGAAATGAAAATTAGATTATATAATACAATATTCCCCAAACAATAAAACAACAATATTAAATTTAGTGTTGTAGCAAGAGATTTATTTCACTCATAAACTACTGGCAATGTGCCTGAGGCACTAATTTTAAAACATTTAATCATTAGAGAAGTGTTAAATAGGAAAATGTTTTGAAACTGAATCTAAATTTGAATTCTCATTTTCAGTCTTTAAATACAATTACATTTTAAAAGCTTAGTTTTGAAATATAATAATAATAATAATGCTTCCAATGACTGTGTCTACTAAGTAAATATCATTAAAATATTGTTGGAAATGGCATGGATCAGAAGAATTTTAACCACAGGTGAGAGGCATAAGAAATATGATAGATTTTCAGAAATTCACTATGGTACTTCAGCACAGCTGGCAACTTCATACAATCGAGAGCAATGACAGAAGGCTTATTGCACATTTTCTTTCTGTGCCACATGGGTCTGACTTATACACTTAACCACAGTTAGGTATGGCAGACAGAAAGATGAGCAAGCAGGTGTTAGACTGACAGGTATGAGACTGGAAACTACAGTATGTGAAGGTAACACAAAGTACTACTGAAACTGTCAAAACTCCAAGAATATTACTGAATAAAATCCCGTTTCCTATCAATCTAACAATTCTCTATAGTTTAGATTGCTCTTTACATATACTTTTATAAATTAAAAGGCAAACCAGCAGTAATTAAGTTGTTAATTAAGTGTAATTAAGTGTTGCTCATCTTGACCTCATTCTTTTTGTATCTTAACATTTTAAAGGCTTAGCAACAAGGCTATTGAAATGTTGAAGGATTATCTCCACTTCATGGGAACAATTTCAACTTAAATAACTTTTCATAAGTATAATATAGTCATTCTCACATTGTGGCTTCCACATTTTAGAAGCATACAGGCTTCAAACACGGTTAAAACGGACTACTCTTTCTCTTGTGTAGACGAGATCCAGATGAACACTTTTTGTTGTTGAAAACAGCAGCTTTCACCCTTCCTGCTTCAGTGTGTGCAGTGTTCCAGAAAAAACCACAGAAACTTTTGGTGAGATTTGCTCTATTTGACTCATAAGTACTCTCCCCCTCGCAACAGTATTCTGGCACTTCCAAGAACAGGACCAAAAAAACCCAAAAAAAAAAACAAAAAAGGAAAATCAAAATAGCATTTCCATACCTGCAAAAGTTTGTCATAACGTTCTGCAGACATGAGAAAACGACCATCTTCAAGCTGCATTTCTCTGTTTTCCAGCAAGTTGTTTAACACGGGCAGAACGTTCCTCTCAGCCTTCTCCAAGCCTTCCAAAACAAGGATTCTGCCTTCGGTCGCTGCACGAACTGCACACTTTAAAAAAAACAAAAAACCCTCATAATATTATAATAGAATTACACTTCATATATTTCATTAAATCCTGTTGAAAAAGAACCTCCAGATGTTTCCCAGACCAATGTTTCTTTCTGTAAGAATCAGTAAGATTCACATTAAGTGACCAGGAAGAGTGACAGCTGACTACCTTAACAGTGCTACACTTTCATGAGCTGGATTTCTACCTCCTAACTATTACAAGGACCAGCAGAAATAAGTTCCACTATTTTGTAACAACAGAATAAAATACAAAACTTTGCAGAATTTTTGTGCATACACAGTAAATATTAATATATGTGGCATCCTTTCTTTTTGATGTTAGACAATACTTTGCATTTTTGAGTATTTTAACAATTTTGGGATAGCTATTTAAACAGAAAACACACACAATCAAAGTGAGTTTAAATGTTTACAACGGCATTAAAATATTTTTTAAAAGTCTAGTATTCCTTTAGATTTTTCAGAATATGCACCAGTATAATTCACCCTCAGTACATTGCTTAGTCTGAACAGATTACAAATCTATTGAAACCAAATATGGATGACGAAAACAAAATAGTGCTATAAATAATCAGATTTCTAAAAAGTGATTGAAATGAAAAATATTTAGAATTATATTCCTTGACTGAATATGGTCTTCTACAATATCAGAATAAACCCGCAGTCATTAATTTGAAAATCCTTTGGAGATTTAGGAATAGAAAATTATTTCTTTTCTAGTTAATTAGTTGTTTACATATGGCCATTTATTGAAGTGCACAATGTGGAGCCAAAATGTAAAACTAACCTCCGGTGCTGGTGTTTTTGTGCAACCTTATTATAATGACATGCACTCAAGTACATTAACTCCACTTGATATCTAATATTCCTAATTACTGTCCAGTAAAAGACTCTGAAATACAATGCATTCTTGTGTTCCTCCAATTTGTACAAGTTTAATCACATAACAACGGGGCAGGTTTGGGCACAGGCAACATTTACAGACATCAGAGTCTTTCTTTGCATTCCTATCACATTCAAACACAATTTTAGACACAAGCACAGTTGCAAAGGAAGAACAAATGAAATCTCTTCCCAGCATGTCTCCTATATACTCCTACAGAACAACTTGTCATATAATGCTAGATGGAAATCTCTGAAGAATACAATAGATGCCAAAAATTAGGTCAGAGAGAAAGAAGGAAGATATGAGAAAGACAATGAAGCAGCACCAGAATACAAAACCAAAAAACCAAAACTACCTCAAAATACGTATGAAAGCAGATGTATAAAGGACAAAAGCATATGGATAAACTAAAAACAGAGTTCAGCACAACACATGGTATAAAGCATACAACTGAATCAGAGATCCATTCAAGGCAGATAAAGAAGACAGTACATCATAAGACTAACTAGAGAAGATGCTTCTTACGTAGTTTAGAAGCATAAGGAACAACTTAGTCAAATTAGCCAAAACATAAGCTTTTTACATCGCTATTAAGATGGAAATAATTCCTAATTATTAATGTATCTAATCTGGACTCAGGTATACATTACTGAAAAAAGGCACTCCTAAATCCTGCATCTCCAGATCAAGTTCCTTTCTTAGAAAGACAAGACTTCTATATCTAGCCTCATAATCAGTATCTGAGGAACATGGAATAAACCCATTAAACAAGTAATAATCCTCAGATTGTGTCTTCCACTGAACCACCAGTTCTTTAAAAAAGCTATGAATTTTGTTTTTTTCATTCAGGACATTATATTCTACTAACAGGAAACATAAAATACCCCTCTTCTCATACCATAAAATGTGTACAAAGGACAAATTCTCTACTAACATTCTTCCCTAGGAAGGTCATTGGTCAAGTAAAAAGTCTGATCCAATCTGCTTGAATAGAAAACCTGAGTCTCCAGCAGACAGTCCAACACCTGGCAAGAACAAAACACTATTTTGTCTAAACGCAGTCTGCAGATACAGCCAGAATACACTTTAGCAAACAATTCATATGCCAAACTGGTTGGATTCTGTATATTATAAGTCTATGAAGACTTTATGACTGATTTTTACTAGCCAGAGGAAAATACACATTCTGTTCATATGGTTTCAAAATATTTTGAGTATCCATAGAATCTTGTTGACTCATGTTGAGACACGCACACTATGGATGAAGGCTTGCTGAAGTAACAGGCTTCCAGTACCAACACAAACCTCTCTCTTGAAGGCCATCTGCTGTAGAGGTGACACTGCTGACAGTGAATATTAGGAAGTATATAACAAGAATTAACTTCAAGAAAGAAGATACTCTCCATTAGCAGTTCAATCTTGAGAAGCAGCCTACTACATACACTGTGCTGACTCCTGATCATCAACTTGCAGGATCAAAATTTTAAAAGTACAGATCTTGGACACTGGTTGAAGTTTTTATTCCAAATTCTATTCCTCAGGAAAATAAAATTTCTAAAGATATGCTTCAGACCTCTGCCCATCTGAATTACCTTTTACAAACAGCTTCAGGAAAGACTGAGTGCACAACCATGGTTTTTTACTTCTTAATCAAAGATACCCCGTAACAATGAAACCACCACAACCTGGGTGCTAATTTACTCTGATTGGCCTTCTTCCAAACTATGCTCCTCATTCATCTTCAAAGCTTATCTGAAATAGTGGAAATTTTCCTTCAGAATACAACGAAGTACTGCACACTTCATCTGCCTCTTGTTCTCGAGTTACATTGCATAAAGTCTGCTCTTAGGATCAGAACAGCTGAACTTTCTCTCACTATCTATGCTATTTCTGCATTCTGGTCGGTACTGTGCAGTAATTTTTTGCTGGGCATATTACAAGGCATCCTCTGAATCATTAGTTAGGTTTTATCTGTGTATTGATGGATTGATATGAAAATCAAAATGCATTAAAAAATCAGAGGAAGGAAAGTAAGTTTGCAATCTGTCACTGAAAACCATTTTAAAAAAATGCGTCCACAAAACAAATCTTCATAATTCTGTAATGAGAACCCATACAGTTGCACTGCCTCCCTCTCTCAATTACCCTTGTTCACTCTAAATGCTGAACATAAAACACAAATTTGACAAGTGGGGGGCTTATATCATCCAACCTTGCTGATAAATCTGAGATTAAACACATTCATTCTTGTTAAAAGGCCAAGAGGGATTTGTTAAATGTTTACTTTCAGATTTATTGTCACTGCAGTGAGGGACTATTTTACTCATCAGAGGAAAACAGATGCTGCTGCCTCCCACCTGTGCTCCCAGGGCTCTAAAAGGATGGTAACCTGGATACCTGCTCCAGGGTATACCTGCAGCTACCGCAGGCTGGGATCAGAAACCCTTCCCACAGCACTACTCTCATCATAATGGCTTCATACAACAAAAACATGATGCGGAATGCTTAACACGGTTTCACACTGCACCTACAAAAATACATATTTTATCTTTAAAGCAAAACCACTTTAGGAACAAGACAACCCTAAGCAGACTTTCATTGACTTTCCCATAGCTGAACCAGGGTGATCTCCTCCACTTAAGCAGTGCAAAATACAAGTGCAGGAAGCTGTAACCACCAATTTTGACATAAATCACACTGTATAAGCACATGGATGACATTATATAGTGTCAGAAAGCGAAGAAGGACAGAAAAAACCTCACATCACAACAGTAATGTCCAGATGTGACTTATGGATCAAAAGAGATCCTTAACAACCATCTGGTAAAGGCAACACAAAACTTTGGCCGGTTTTGAGCTACCACAATGCTGACTGCCTGCAGCAGACTAACAGAACTTGAATTATTAAATCCATTCTGTTTAGCAGTGATGGGAGCTGGACATTTGAGTCCCTGTAACCTACCATGTTAAGAAGTATCAAAAAACTCATAGAAAATTGATGTCTTCTAAATTTATTTCCATAGGTTAAATACAAGGAATCACATTTTTTAAATTGTTAAAACTAACCAACAAATAAAAGGTATCAGGAAAAGAAGTGACAGAGATGCAAAATGAAATACATTAGGAGCTTTTACTCCTCATTTTATGAAGAAAGGAAGAACACACTGATCAAAACTTGTAATTTACTCTAAGTGGCTGTTATTTTTCTAAGAAGATGCCACAGAAGCAGTAATAATTTTTTTACAATGCTTATATGAAAACAGCAAGCTATCTAGACATTTAGAGACAGTCTAAAGATCAACATACAAATACATGCTGGGGCAGTGAAGCATATAAAAATTGTCTCCTACTGGGGAAAACACTTTGCTAGATTTTAAAGATAAACAACATGTCTAATGGTATGATTCTACCAAAGACTGTATTTCAAGATACTTATTCAGTTATAAGGCCTCTTAAGTCACTAGTTACTGCTTTCCTTCATGAGTACAGGAAACTGGAAACCTGTTGAGCCATACTAAAATAGATGACTACATAATGGCTAAAATAATAGAATCCTAGAATCATAAAGGTTGAAAAGGACCTTTAAGATCATTAAGTCCAATCGTCAATCCAGCACTGTCACCATGTTGACCACTTAACCATGTCCTCATGTGCCACATTCACATGTATTTTGAACACTTCAAAGCATACTGACTCCACGACTTGCCTGGGCAGTCTGTCTCAATGCTTCACAACCCTCTCTGTGAAACTTTTTTTTCCAATATCTGATCTAAACCTCTACTGGTACAACTTGAGGCCATTTCCTCTCATCCTGTCACTTGTCACCCATGGCAAGTGACTGACCTCCATCTTTCTACAATCTCCTCTCAGGTAGTTGCACAGAGCAATAAGGTCTCCCCTGAGCTTCCTTCTCTCCAGTCTAAACAATCCCAGCTCCCTCACTGCTCCTCATAAGACTTGTACTCTAGAACCTTCCCCAGCTTTGTTGCCCTTCTCTGGACTTGCCCTAGCACCTCAATGCCCTTCATATAGCGAAAGGCCCAAAACAGAACACAGGACTCGTGATGCTGCCTCACCAGTGCTGAGTACAGAGGAACAATCACTTCCCTGCTGGCCACACTGTTTCTGACACAGACCAGGATGCCCCTGGCCTTCTTGGCTACCTGGGCACACTGCTGGCTCATGTTCTGCTGGCTGTCAACCAGCCCCTGTCCAGGTCCTTTTCCAACAGGGAGCTTTACAGCCACTCTGCCCCTAGCCTGTAACACTGCATGGGTGGGGTTGTGACCCAAGGGCAGAACTCAGCACTTCACTTTATTGAACCTTACACTGTTGGCCTCAACCCCTTGATCCAGCCTGTCCAGATACCTCTGCAGAGTCTTGGTGTCCTCCAGCAGATCAACACTCCCACTCTTCTTGGTGTCACCTGCAAACTGACCCTCATCCAGGTCATCAATGAAGATGTTAAGCAGGACTGGCACCAACAGGGAGCACTGGGAAACATGACTGGTGACCAGTCATTTTACATCTAGCTGGTCGATGTAACTCCATTTACTATCACTCTTGAGCCCCAGCCATCCTGCCAGTTTTTAACCTAGCACTCATCCAAGTCATGAGCAGTTTGTCCAGGAGAATGCTGTGGGAAATGGTGTCAAAAGCTTTAACGAAGTCTAAGTAAACAACATCCACAGCCTTTCCCTTATCGATTAAGTGGGTCACCTTGTCACAGAAGGATATCAGGTTATTAAGCAGGACCTGTGCTTCACGAGCTCATGCTGGCTCGGCTTGATCCTCTGGTTGTCCTGCACATGTTACATGATGGCACTAAAGAGGATCTGCTCCATGACCCTTCCTGGCACCAAGGTCAGGCTGACAGATCCGTAGTTACCAGGATTCGCCTTCTGCCTGTTCTTATAAACAGGCGTCGTATTTGTGGTTGACCAGGACTGCTGGTAAGTGACTGAACATGGTAAAAGACTTTCTCCAAAATAACAAAAACTATGTAGTAAGATAAAGGCCTATTAAAGCCACATTCAACCAGTTTAAAAACAAAAATGTCAACTTTTTATGAAAACTTATTGTTACCTTTTTCCTTAAATATTTTTTAAATCTTGTTTAAAAATCGTGGTTTAAAAGAACATGTATTGAATATAAAAGCTCTGAATGCATAATGTCATTCAAAGATGAGACAACAAACAAACCTACTATTCATCAAAAATGTGTGGTTTACTTCTTGTTACAAAACTTTTTCACTCTGTAGACAATGACAAACTACAGTTTTGCATTTTACAATACAGGTCACAAATATCCTGAGCTACATATACTCCAAATCCGATGTTCAGGTTCTATTAAAATCAATGTAATAGTAACTGATGTGATTAGTCACATTAAAAAAGTAACTTAAGAACTATTTCAATCTTTTCCTCCCCTCTGTAACGGAGCAAAGGACTACATCTTCATTATTCAGCCTACCTCCCTACTGAGTCAATTGTTTTCTGAGTAGGTTTTACAGTGAATTTTCCCCTGTAGGGTTAGGAATATTACAGGGCAGGTACTGTTATGCACTCCTTTTTTTATTAAAAACCCCACAAAAGAGAAAGAAATTGCAGTATACCAAAGAACTGTCAGACAGGCTAGTTAGTATCCAAAGAGAGAATCCAGCTGTCTGCAGTAGTTAGCATTTCAGGAAGGATGAATGGCCTGAACTGGTGAGCATCTAATTCATGATGCAACACTACGGCATAAAACAAAAAGCAGCTAAAGGAATAAACTATTGAGTTTATTGGAATTTCAAATCAGAAAACTAGGCTAGAAACATATGATACAACATAAATATGCTAATGTGACAAGAACTAGAACAGTCTTTCATTTCACAGTCATTGATTTTTGCTTCTCCAGTCACTGATTTCAGCTTTCTCCCCACAATTCTTTTTCCCATTTTTGAAGTACCACACATCAAATGATCTGTTTTATTTCTATCACCCCTTACCCTAACATGACAGTCAAGTGTTTTTGCAACAGTGTCTGCAAACTGTATTTATGAGAAATTATGTCCCCACATAGGCATAGTCCAGCTATTTTAGCTGCTTTACAACAGGTATATCAGTATAACAGCACATTTGCATCAGATACATGGAACATTCTGGCTCTTGGGCAGAGACCAGACCCAGGACAAAGCAAACTGAGTTTTTTAATAGACTTACTAACATAAATGCCTACAAACAAAGAAACCTAGCAGGGGAAGTCGGGAAGGTGTTATCTTGATTTTCTACAATAAAGTAAACAATCTTAATGTGGAGGAAAAGGACTTCACACGACAAGCCTTTAAGGTTTATGGTGAAAGACCCCTTATTACACACTGCACACAGTTTATACAGCATTAAGGCTACGTTCTATTGGCTAAATTGAATCTCACACCATCAAACTACAAATTCTAATTGGTTATAATCCATATCTCACAAGTCCAGTATTTTGGTGAACTCATCTTGGATATTTTCAGGTACATCTCCAGGATCCCGTGGGAAACTTGGAGAGTTCTTATGAGAAACTTCTGGGGACTTGCTGAGAACTCCTAGGGAGTGATTTCTCTTTTACCAGTCAACAGCAGCTGTGGCCTTGTTTATTCTTAGGTGGTAGCTGCTTTCTGTCTCACAGGGTCCATAAAGACCTGAATTGCTCACCTTTCATTTTTCTGGACCAATACTACAACTCTTGTCTTCTGGACAAGAATAAAGGAGAAGGGTAATTGGAATTTTTCTTCCTGGTGAGTAGCAAAATACAAAGGAATTTAGGTACTTGACAGCTATCTAAAAATTATTAAGTTAGTTATCACTCATAAATCATTCTGACCCTGAGCACCATCCATCAAGTCTGTATTGCCTATGGATATTATGACCCCACATAATACAAAGTATTGCTCCTTCCTCAACTGTAGGAAATAATAGCTGAACAGAAAGTGGAATATACATGTAACAGATACACATTTGATGTAAATCTGTAAGGAATTATAAATACATGGTCCTAATATTCCTCACATTACGTCACGCTCATCTATATTCCCTATACATCAACACAAGATACCAGATTCTGAACTGCCAACCTAACAAATTCAATGAAATGCTGACACTTTCAGAAGCATGAAAAAAGTACTGCAAATGATTGAAATAAAATCACTTCTCAGAGTTAAGAGGGCTATATAGGGGTCCTTATCATGCATTCTCTTTTTTGATACAAGATATACTATGTCAACATCAATAAAGACTCACTTCATCCAAATATTCTTGATTTCTACATAATACTTCCCTCTTTCTGTACAACGTTGGACAAAACAAGAAAATACATGGCAGCATTCACACTTTTGGAGCAGTGCATTGCTTGTCTCTCCTCTCTACAGACGTGGCTACCTCACTCCTTGTTCTGGGTAGAGATACTGCAGTGACAGTCAGTCAATGACGTTATACTTTCTGACAATGCCTTTGCTGTGGCTAATTTACCAGCACATCAAAAACCCACTGTCACCTCCAAAGCAGTAAGTTCATAAATCACAGAATTACACAACTTCCACTCACCAGTTATTTTTTTTAAAGCTGAATTACTCTTACTTGGCTTTTCAGTAAGATACAGAAAGATTTTTATCTGTATACACAAACGCATATACAAATGCATGCACAGACACACTTTCAAATATGATTATAATCTCACTCTCAAATATTAATATAATTTCGTTCAATTATTCTCATGTCTTATTTTATAATTCCCTTTCTAATCTGCTTTGACTAAAGGAAACCCAACTCAAGTCTGTTTAGTGCTACTCCAGGGGATTTCATGTCATGTTCATTTTACAGACAGGACAGTTTAAGCTGTCATTTCTGTCACTGTGGGTGTTTAATTGTTTACTACTAGAAGTCTTCCAAGCCTTGTCAGAAGATTATTTTTCTGATATCATGACAACCAATTTTATATTTTATCGCTGTATAACTTATGATGCTGGTGCAGTTAGGGATGTAAAAGTACTGAATTAAAATGAGTATGTTCACATAGTTCAAAGATACTCCAAAACAGAGTCTAATTCTGTACATGCAGAAATGACAGCGATACACATATATACCCACTCCATGGAAACAGCTTACTCAGCAAGTCTTCAAAAATTTCTCATTGCTTTTGTCATTTTTCAGCACATAATCCTGTGATATTTTCCTACTTACTCCAACCTCAGTTAATTTGATTGTCTTGAACAGAAAAGGTTGTACATTTTATTAAGTCATTTGTGTTTGGAAAGCTTGCTTCATTTAATGCAAAAGCTGGAAGACACAGGGCAAACAAAACCGGGCATTTCAGACAACATGGTTTGTGACACAATCCTGGAGCAATACACCTCTCAAGCACTAACAAAATGGCTTAGCTGCTCTCCCAAATGAATCCACTACATTAAAATAATGTAGGTTTACTCGAATGTAATAATTATTAATGCAGGAGGCCGTACCAATGAGACTGTAATCCAGAGATATGTCTTTTATAGCTGTACACACACAATAAAAGGAAAACCGCATGAAAAAAAATGACAAAGAATATCAAACCTAACTCCTTAATTTTTGAAAATACAATAAGCTGATACTGGAATCTTCACACTGGTACAACAAAGTTGATGGCTCAACTACAACGAGTTATAAAAGCAGAAAACCACTCTACAAGACAAGCTCTTCTATCAATAAAAGCAAAATTTGAAGGTGCCATTTAAATATTTATGTAATATAAAGTAATTCCAACTAATTACTTCATATACAACATAATTAACCCATGTGTGGGGGTGACAGTGAGTACATCCCTTGAGGAAAGCAGTTTAGAGTTCTCCCTTAAAGCAAAGAGAAGCTACCTGGAGTGTGTGTGTGTGATTCTCTGACCAATGAGATGCCTTGGTGAATGCGAGGTGAATGGGCTGGCCAATAATGTCATGACATGTTGGATGTGAGAGAGTATAAGAAGTCCGGGTGTTACTAGGAATTTAGCTACTTCTATGACTACTACCTCTACTACTATTACTAAGCTGTCTGTGAAACTATCTTGAGTAAACTCTTGTAAGCCTTCTGATGATTGCTGTGCCTGAGTTTTTCCGGCCGTCAGTCCAGCGCCCCAGCTTGGTGTAGGGGGCTCCCCCAATACCCATGCAATAAATTACAAAATAAAACTAAGAGGTTACTTCATTAGCTCAGTAACAGCAATAATGACATTTTTGAGGCTTTTAACAGAAAATCAATAGCTGAAAGCCAAAATTAATGGCCCAAGGTAAAGCCAAGAAAACAGAATTTTCTGCTCTCAGGACCTGAATTAAAACAAATACTTCAGCATTACCCCATTATAAATTCTTTATTTTACATTATTTTCATTGGGAGTGGATTTGACAATTGAATGTTTACTTTTATTTTAATGGTCTCCTATTTTTGAGGTAAGCTAACCCTTCTTCACATATCTCTTTTCAGTAACCCCAAATCTTCCATTTGATTCAACTCTAGTACTAAGAAATACTAATATGCAAGAACATTTGATACTTGCCCTTCAATAAATATATTGAAGTATATCGAAATTCTGTATTGAAATATATTTCAATACAGAATTTCAATAACTGCTTCCCAATTACTGCCTTTCAAAACTATTCTAAATAACTAACTGCAATCATACTCAGTAACTTCATGTTAAAATACAGCAGATGTTTTGAAACCTTTGAGGTAATGATTTGCAGTATTTAATCTGTCACTGTAAAGTGTAGAGCTACAAATAATCATCATATCTTAACAATCACTCACAGACAACTTTGCAAACCTTTCTGGGTTTGCAAACCGGATGATTCATTAAAGTTCTCTCTGGTTGCAAGATATCAGGTTTCATTACACTATATTATTATTCAAAGTGTAAACTACACTATTATATTATGACTTGCACACAAAGAGCCTCATCTATCTTAAAAAACAGCTAAGCTTTTATTCAACCCACAGAATTCACCCAGAGGGTGTTCTGGAGACCAGACTGTCAAGCTTTTCTGTCTTCTCTTGGGTGTCATGAAGAGCAAGCATGAGATTCCACAGGAAAAGAAATGGCACGTAGATCTAAAAAGCAGAGTCTAGTATCTTCAGTCGCTCACAAGTGTTCACCTTCCCTTTAGCTCAGCTGTGCCACCTGGAGAAATCCAAGCTCTTTAGGGAATATTTTATTAAGGCTACCTGCTGATACCTTTCTCTCATGGTTTGTGGTTTAAAGGAGAGTAGTGTCTGGCTTCTGTAATGTTTTGAATTGGTAAATCCATCTGCAAACCCCAGAAACACAAATGAACTGGTTAAAGTTCAGGCAGCAGAATAACCCATAAAACTTTACAGCTCAATAATAAAATGGACTAACTGGATCCATGATGGTTCTAAATACAAATGTGTACCATATTTTATGCATTTTAACTAAAACATACAATGAGAAAACTTCAGCTGGAACACCACTATCTATGAGATTCATCTTTCAATACTCTAGAAGTGTTCATGTAAATATCAATTATTTATTTTCTTATTTTCCATTCAGAGCTTAAACATATATTGGTTACAAATACAATGAGTAAAAGATGAGCTGAGGAAAGACAACATGATTCCAACTGGTATTAGTACTTTGTTATCTTGCTAAAGGAAAGTCTTGGTCTGAAGTACCACTTTGTTGGATTCTGGTAAAAAACTTGTAACTGGAAATTTCTAACTCATTGAGGAAGATGGTAATGTTAGACCTTTACTTTAGAAAGCTAATCTTCCTAGAATGTATTTACTGGAGTGAGATCACTCGAAACAGCTTGCACAAAGCAAAGCAAGCTACCTCATACTTGCACAGGGATCAAAGTCTACAGACAAATACAGGGTTCACACACCTCGTCACACCATAATGAGCTTCGTACAGTCCCCAATACAGCGGCTCTTATGAATGTTAGTTAATTAATGCTCTTACACAATGGGTAAATAACTTTGACTATCCCATAGCAAGTGTGAGGATGAGGCTGCCCATAACAGCAGATAGGCCTGAAGCTAACATGACTCAACAACTTAATCCCACAATCTACACAAATGCTCTTATCCTCTGGTCAATAAGAAGCCTTAATCCACAGTACAGTACTTCAAATTATCTCATATTGTGCAATCCTCACATTTCCAGATAAGCAGGAGATAATTTGTAGTCCTAGAAATAACTATATATATATATATATATATATATATTTAGATTAGTTATTAATTCTTCAATCTGAAAATCTTCCATTGCTCAAAGTCATATATCATGGTTTCAAGAAAATCTGCTTAAAGGTTTCTTGAAACTTTGGAGGCTAAAAAAGAGATCATTGGGAATTTAAGGAAAAAAAAATAGAAAGCGAAAATGTTTCTTTAAAACAGACAACAGAACTTTGAGGTTATCTTTGCCACAAAACATTTGTATGATGATGGTATCATTAACCTCTACAGCACCACCAACTGAAAACTGTTTTAGATAACACGTTTAAATTCATACTACATCACAGGAACTCAGCCACCTTATGTAATTATAACCCTAACTTGTGTAAAAATTTTAGGTATCTAGGAAAACAGATATTTCACACAGAGGGTGCATTTTACCTGCATAAACAGAAGGGAAACGTGCCATTGACAATGTGCAAAGAGAAATCTTACTTAAATCCAAGTCACTCTATGGCTATAGTAAATCAGCTCCTGGTCTGAGGTAATACTGATGGAGTGTTTAAAT
Organism: Hafferia zeledoni; assembly: GCA_035583235.1. Classification (NCBI taxonomy): domain Eukaryota; kingdom Metazoa; phylum Chordata; class Aves; order Passeriformes; family Thamnophilidae; genus Hafferia; species Hafferia zeledoni. The sequence continues at coordinate 57,714,072 of JAWWEV010000001.1, read as the reverse complement.
CATTATTTTAGTCAACAACAGCAATGAGCTTTCCAATCTCATGTCCCAATTGTCTCAATTTACTGCGCTTCGTTTTCAAAACACAGAGCAGGCTTAAAACACATGAACTAGACTCTTTCACAATGCAACTAGATCAGAAGATTAATTTCAAGAATACATATAATACGCTACAAGTGTTGGGGAAGAGACGCACCATAGAATCATAGAATTGATTGGGTTGGAAAAGACCTCCGAGATCATCGAGTCCAACCCTTGGTCCAACTCCAGTCC
>JAWWEV010000001.1:57657887-57704685 GCA_035583235.1 Hafferia zeledoni | reverse complement strand
CTCATGACATCTGGCACAAACCCACACACTTCTTGAAATTAATCTTCCACAATTTAATGCAGCTGCATGTAACACGCCCATGGTCTCTCAAATGCACTTGCACCTTCACAGAGCAGCAAAGCCCTCTTGCAAGAGGACATCCCTTTTCCTGCCTTAATGAGGATTTGCGATCACTGAACAAAGTGTCCTGAAAGAGTTTTGTTAGAAAGTGTTTTTTTCAAGATTAATAAATAGATGAAATGCCAAGTATGTCATCATTTTCATAACATTTCCAGAAACTACTAAGGAAAGCAGTGCACTGACATGAATTCAACAATGAAAAAAAAATGTGTGTTCTTGCAATTCAATTTTAGATCTAAACTATCACAGAAAGTCATACATAGTTTCTCCCAAGTATAATTAAAGAAACAATCGTGCTTTCAGGCAGGGTGAGACTTTAAAAACCTAAGATTTATTTTTACTGATAAAAGAACAAGCAGTGCAAAAATAAGTGCCCTCTTTCTAGAATGTGTCAGACACAGTTATGACAGAAATCCCATTAACAAAATTCCCTTGTGTGTGACTCATTTTTACTTGTCACTTACTAAAAGAACTCAGATTTTATGTACCTTTAATTATCATCTTCCAAGAAAAAGTCATTTGCCAACAACAGCAAAACAAATTAATATTTCACATTAACACACAAAACGGAACATTTCATACAAAACTTCCTAGGTACCTAAAATAACACCTGAAAAGGAAGGACATGAAAGCATAGGGCAACCAGCAATACCTATCCTATCCATTTCCAACAAATGTAATAAGACGCAACAGATCAGTTAAATATCAGCCAGACAAATATTTTGTAAGACAGACAAATATTTTGGTATCAATTATGTGACAAAAATGGAAAACAAAGTTTTGTAGGTACTTAACACATTTAGGTTCCACATTGTTAGGATTTTTTTTCAGATTTTTAAGGGTATTTTTAAGCCTAAAACAGTAACACTGAGTTAAGAAAAAGTTATAACATCCCTAAAATTTCCTGCAAATTATGGATATGCGCTTTCAACATCACCACATTTTAACATGGCTGTTATCTGGCAGAAGAACAAAAGTAGAACCATTTCATTTTACATAAAAGATTAGCTAGAAAACAGTATCATAAGCAATACTAGTAAATGAACTATAACTGCTTCAATTCCCATAGTTCTTACTCCACTACAAACATTACAATGTCTGAGACCTTTTCAGGGATTTTTCCCACGTATGCAGATTATCTAATTATTTCTAGTCTTAGTTCAAAAGAAATTGGGTAAGTACCTTTGTCATTTAAATGTAATACCAATTACTAAAAAAAATTTCACAATATATGATAGTTTATAAATTAGTACATACATGCTGAAACTGCATTCATCTGTTTTACACCAAAACCACTTGTATCTGCATTGGTCATTCACATAAAAAACCAAAAAGTACTCTTAAAAGAAAAAAAATGTGTTAAGCAACGCACATACTCTCCAAGTATCTCAAAGCAAGATGATAATCTACATGAATCTACATACAATCTACTTAATTTCACTACAGGAATATAACTTTGTTCTCCACAATAACCTAACCAAAGAACTTAAACACTAAGGGATAAAAATTCCCTAAAATTAAATATACAAAGAAACTGCACTCAAGTATTTGAAATAGATTTTCTGCTAATAAATACATTAGTAGTCTACCTTACTTCATTTTAACTCACCTGATATTTAGGTTTGCAAGCAAAGCTTTGTACCTTAAGTAATCCTACTGTCAGTATGTGAATCCTGACAAACAACAGTATCTCGAGCATGGCACACGCTCCCTTCAGGCATGATTATTAAGAGAAGCAACTAATAATACATATCTGTTAATACATTAGTTACTTTTAGTTTTGGTATCAGGTTTTAGCTACAATCTCATCATTCTGTAAAGTTCCATGTTTAATAACCTTTTCGCTATCAGTTTTCAACCACTTTTTCCTTCTTATAATCATTAACTACAAAAATCTCTGCCTTGATTCTACCAAATGCTTTCATAATTCTCTTACCTTCTCAGTCCAAAGAACTGAAAGAGATACTGTTAGAGTAACTTAGAATTAACATTTAACTTGCTGAAAAGTGCAGATTGGACAAAACCATGTAATAGTGACCGGGAAGGTATTGTTAAAATTAACACACTTGGTACAGCACAGAAAACCACAAAGCAAAACAATCTACAAGAATTATATATTAGTTACATGGATCACATCAGTCATTAGCATAGACAACTGATGTTCTTCAGTATCAAAAGGAGAAAAAAAGGCATACAAAATAAAGGCTGAAAAGCAAAAATTTATCATTTAAGGAGCTATAAAAAGTAACAATACAGAGCAGCATTTCTCAACTTTTTGGCTGCACTCCCAGGGAACTCATGAGTTCTGGGAATTCTCATTACAGTGTAAAACAGAAACCCTTTCCTCCTAGGCTACCCTGTAACAGCAAGGGCCAGCACACGGCATTGGAAATTTTTGGTGTCTCAGGTCACCTGTAGGAAAGTGATAGTGTGATGTCTACTGGTGTATGAGAAGTAAGCAGCCCACAATCCAGAAGCAGATCAGTGATCTGGCCCACCAGACTACTGGCAGATTTCACACTAGTCAAAGACTGAAAGCAAACCAAATCTTCCTCTCTGTATTGCTCTCTGAGCAAAAACTATTCTATGATTCTGTACTTCTGTTACACCTCTCAAAGGGCAAACATTTCAGAAGACATGTGGCATGCAGAATAGAGGTAACAAACAATTATCTAAACATGTCAATAGCAACACAGGTCTACTTTCCCACAGCTGCTACAAAATCAGGAATCACAGAAACACAGAATAGTTGAGGTCAGAAGGGCCCTCTGGATGTCATCTTGTCCAACCCTCCTGCTCAAGCAGGGCCACTTAGAGCCTGTCTGATGAACCGCAGACTGATGAACCACTGTCTAAGAAAACAATACAAACTTTCCTGCAGCAGCTCTTGCCCTTTCTGACACTGTACCAGCAGCATTCCCAGAACACCTGTAACATTCCTCTGCCCTCTCCCAGCAGTTACCTGCCATCCTGCCACCTGTGCAGTGGCAAGTCTACTGTTGATATTACCAATGTTATCCTTCTAAAAGGCAAAGAACCACAGTGCCCCAGGAGTTTTTTTGGTGTCTGATTGAAAATGTCATGGAATGAAATCAGACATACTCAAACGCAAATCCACTTGAAGTGAATGACTACACTCACTTTTCACCTGTAGAATTTTGCAAGCCCAACGACAACAGTCACTGGGAGTCCTCAGTGCTTGTCCCAGACTAAGCACAGTAGAAGACTTGCATACCCCTTCAGAATGGCAGGTGTGCTTGATTTTGGTCTGCAAATTTACCTGAATGGAAAAATCAGGGTTTGCCGAGTGTTTTTTAATTTACATTTGGACATCCAGTAGCCTACATGTGAAAGTGTTGAACAAAAGGCAACTGATCATTTTGGATCCTTCGGAAGTGTCTGGCCTGCCCTGTACCAGGAAATGCCACAACGCAAGCGTGGCTCACTTGCTGATCCACGGTGCAAAAGACAAAGCTCAAGAAACACGTATTCCCAATGAACAATCAGGAAATGAGGATGGCTGCAAATCTGTGACATTTTTAACAAGGTATCAAAACATAACGTGAATTAATTGTACGTACAGGTATGTGCATGGTTCATGTGCGTCACTGGCTGTGCCTTTTGTATTTGACAGCGTTTTTAACCACTATGCAATTGACTTCTCATTAACTTGATGGACTGCAAAGATCTGTATGTTTGCTGACAACAATAATGCAACAATCTGGGAACACTAAATATCACAGCAGGAAAACACCATACATCTGCCAAACTCCTAGGACATATAATCATATTGCATTTGAATGAAAATTCTAGATTGCCATAGTTTTGTGACCAAACAATTTGAAATTATTTTTAGAAGTAATTTCTGGATAAAAACCCCTTTGAAAAAAATAATTGAACATATACAAATGATCTTTTTACTATCCCACTGAAAAATGGCACAAGTTATATTCAAAGTTAGGAGATTCCTACACAACCAGCTGAACCAGCCATCTCCAGATTGCAAGCTTTATCTAAATATATTTCTTAGATAATTTCAGTAAAGTCAGTGGAGTGATTGAGAGAATAGAAGTTTTCTGAATAAAGCTTTGAAACTCATTCAAAAGGAAAGCAGATTCTTACTGTAGTTCTGTGGAACAAGTTCTGGGTTCTTTGGTGTTTTGAGTTTAAAAGACACATCTCCAATAGTGACAGTATCACCTAAAAAAAAGAAAAGAAGTCTTTTAGTCCTCAGATGCTTAGACACTTCTTAAGTGTCTAAGGTCCTTAAAATTAAAAATATAGGCCTGCAGTGGTAAGGTTGACTGTGTGTTCACAAAGCAGCCTCTAACCTGTTTATTAATTAGGCTCTGCTCTTTCCAATAGATCAGGTGCGTGGACAATTTACATTTAATTAATACTGCTTAACTGTTTTTTCTTTTATTACAACCAGCTGTTACTTTGTTGGGAGCTATGGAATTCAAGCTTGGTGTAGAACCCCATTCCAGCTACCACTGTTGATTTACTGAAATTAAATCTTTAGCACATTTGCAGAACTAGCAGTGAGAAACACTTGTAAGGGTGATTTTCCTGAGTTTTCAAGCGGCCTGAAGCACTATCTGTTGGAGGCACAAAATGACATATTCATGCCAGTGGGCTCTTCCTGCACTCCCTGACTATATGGCTGCAGAATCTGGCACCTTTCCGAGGTTTGAGAGGTCTCAAGTATTTCTTGCTCTAGATTTCACCAAACCTAAAGCATCTGGACATTTTATTTACTGGTCTCTTACCAGGACCCACCTGTTTTACTTATCTTTATGTAACCACAGGTTTAAATTAAATTGCAGGGCATGCCCTGTGCACTTTTGCATGAAAATCAAAAGTGAAATCTAGTTTGCAGCCAGGAAATGGGCAAGCACCAAGGCAGCAGAGGTCACACAGAAAAACAGTACAACACCCAAATGCCAAGAAAATGAGCTATAGATGGGTAACAAACCCAAAGATTATTTTTTTCAAGAGACAATCTGGGCTATACAAATGAGTTCACAAGTATTAAGACCATGAAAGTAAGATGACTCCAGTAAAATGATGTTTTTTCCATTACTGTTGCTAAAGACAACAGCACCTCCACTGCTCAACAGACACTGTAATGCATGCACGAGGATGGAGAGGATTACTGGAGCACAGGGCTGTAGTTTTGCCACAGCACTCTGATTACACTACCTTTCCATGAACACAGATGAAGTTTTGGAACTGTCTCCTGTGTTTGTGCATTTCTCAGAAATGAGACATAGAAAGTACAGAGCCCATGAACAAGATCCAGCTCTAAGAATCCTCTTGTAGATCTGCCCCTTGTCCTACTGCATTCAAGAGGACCCAGTCTACAGATGCCCAACTCCAGCACTGTGGAAGGAGTCAAACTTTTTGGGAGACCAATGCTGCAACCAGAAAGGGAAACGCTGAAGAAGCAGGCTGTCCAAATTAACAGAGGCAACTAAAGCTCCTTCCATATACACAGCAGCTTGCCTTTCAGTCAGCAGTGACTGCAGTTTTGCACTTAAATGCAATTCTCTTCCAGCATGCCCAGATGTTACTGCACATCTCGTGGGACTGAGAATCCCCAGGTTCTGACATGACTCACACAATCCATGGGAAAGGTTACACATTTAGGTCTAGATTTATAGCAGCCAGAGAATTACCCACAGCAACAAACAGGAAGCAGTGAAGAAAGCATTATAGCTGATTTCCTCCCAAACTAAAGGGCCTGACAAGCATGCTGAGACTGGGATTCACAGCCTGACATGGATGCCTGAACATAGGTCTTTAGGTTGCTTCTGAAGTACAAATAATCAGCCCCCCATTCTTCCCTAAAATATGGGCAAAGGGTAGCAAGGTGGTTATTGTTCCTGTATTTTATGTAACAATACAGTGCTCCAATGGCTTGCCACAAAGTGGGAGACAGGTGACAGCAGTACTGCCATATAAAAGGCAGACAAGGATTCATCCCTGGTCCTAAGGGCAAGCAGTACCAAGCAGTTCCCACTCTCCATGCTACAGCTAAGCACTCCTCTTTGGTTGATATGTGCAAGAGCCCAGAAGTGGAATGGTCCCAAATAGAGCTGGGCTAAGCTAAGAATTAGGTAGCTGTCTAGGGCAGCTTTAGCTCATTTTCTGGCCTTTGATGAATTTGCATTTCAAATGCACCAAGGAGTACTGTGCCCTCTTCAGCCTGAAGCCTTCAAACTCGCTCAAAAGAAAAAAAAGAGTCCTGCATCGGCATAAGGCCCTGGCCCCCATTCTGGGAATTGTTAGTATCTTAAAGAGTCACTGAACAACAAACACAAGCATTGCAGGTAGTAAAATCTAGTCTTTGGCTCTCCTAGTGGTTTGTCCATTTCTTCTAAGTTGTAAAGTAAGAAAAACTATTTCACTGCTTAAGCATCATCTCCTTTTCCCTCTCTTCTGCTGCAGCTTCAAGCACTTTCTCACCAGGGAACAGCTAAAGTGGATCATGGCAGGTCACCAACATTTTTGCCTCCACACCTTTCTAATCTAGGCCACCCATGGTGACCAGGATGAGGGGAAGCCATACGGGGAGCAGCTGAGGTCACCTGGTTTGTTCAGCCTGGGGGAGAGAAGGCTGAGAGGAGACTTCATTGCAGTCTGTAGCTTCCTCTTGAAGGGAAGGGCAGGGACAAGAACTGACCTCTTCTCTGGTGACCAGAGAGGCATGAAATTATGTCAGGGGAGATCAAGGAAAAGGTTCTTCACCCACAGGATGGTTAGGTACGGAAACAGCCTCCTCACAGGAGGTGTCACAGCACCAAGCCAAGCTCAAGAAGTGTTTGGGCAATGCCCTCAAGCACATGGTGTGATTCTTGGAGCGCCCTGTGCAGTGTCAGGAGTTGGACCTTGAGGATCCTTGTGGGTCCCTTCCAGCTTCGGATATCCTAGGATTCTATGAAAATGCCTCCAAGTTGATGAAATACCCTAGGAGCCTACTGCTTCCTGCAAAAGTTGACACCTCTCTCATTAGCTCAGCTAGGAAGAATTTTAACATCCTAAAAAAAGTATGTTGCCTTACATATCCTTAGGAAATTAGTGACAGTTTATTTTCTCTCCATGCCCTAGCCAACACGTAATGAGACAAGAGAGTATGATTAATTAGCTCCTAGCTGAAATCACTTCAGCTCAAGTTGCAGATACTCTTTTGTCCATAGTATTCCAAAACACAGTAGGGACAAGACGCTGAAACAACAAGATGTCAGAGCTTTTCAATATGTTGGAATGATGATATCTACAGGACAGAATTTCAATTACTCAGTTTATTAGCACATAAGCTGAAAAGCCTTAGTTGATTTCCTGCACTTCCTTAAAAAAAAAACAAATCACAACTGAGTTTGGTCTAGGTGAAAAACAGAAAATGCATCTCTTCTGGTGATATTGATGCCAGTCCCCAGCATGCTTGATCACCCTTGATCAACACATCTAACCATGTCCAAAAATCCCACAAGTATTCCAGCCATCAATGGACTCTACAAACGTTCATGAAAAATGGGCTGGGAGGGAACTATATGTAAAAGGTAGTGAGAGCTGAGTCTACAACATCCCTAGCATAAAGCCAGGGTATTCAGCTTTTAATAGGTTTGCTGCTGCCCGGTGACAAATGTTGCCTTCAGCTTGCATCTGTCCAAAAAGCATAAATATTAGCAGTGTTTAATAGAACTTTAAGCAATAATAAACCAAGACAGTAGAGTCCATTTTACTAGCTAAATGAGCACAGGAAGGATTAGCCCACTAATCTTATCACACACTTCCACCTGGCCTGTATTTTCTTACCTCGATTTTTTTCTTCTGTACTTGTTTAAAACCTCATGTTTGATTACTTAATTTCCAAACTCTTCAAACAGAGATGTCATTCCTGACAGGCTTTTTCCAGTGTTTCACCACCTGGCGAGGAACTGATAACAGTCTGCTTAGTAAAATGGTGGTGTTAAATCAGCCAAGACTCATAATGTGAGAATACATATCCCACATTATTTGACTGCATGGCAAATTATGGGATAGCCCATATACTCCAAACTATCTCCCAAGCTACTACCACACTATTTTGGACAAGAGCTACACACACAGGCTTTTGTGATGGAGACTTCATAGCCTGTATCATCAGGCTTGCTTAGGCAAGCAGTGAAGATGTGCTCCTGTTTTTTGTCTCCCACACAGAAAACAGTGATCTTAGGCAACACAGTCTTTGGGGAAAACAGGGGGATACAAACAGTGCCCAAGGTAAAAAAAAAAGATATGGCTGCTGAAACAAAACAAGAGCCAAACAAGACAGAAGTCAAAAACTAAGGGGGACATCCATTCACAGGGAGACAAGATCCAGACAAAGAAGGTCTTTTAAGAGCCTATGCAATATGGGTCAGAAATTGGCAACACAAAAAGATCATGACCCAGTAACAGGACTCTGAAGAGACTCTCTGGGAAAAAAAGGAGATATGAAAACAACCTCAATAATGCAATGAGCTCTTTCTACTGCATCTGGAATAGACAGGTGTGAATTGTACCTCTGGCAGTATGGAAATTCAAACATGCGTGTACAGCTACCCAGTAGCTGCAGTGCACTGAACCTGCTATGTTCTCTCCTTCAGACCTACATTTTAAGACAGAAACAATATTAGTACAATATTAGTATCTATATCTGCTTTGTATGGTAACTGGGAAGGGCTATTCAGGTGGTCAGGTCTATTTCTCCCACTCAGTCCACAGTGGGCAACTGAGTATAAAGGCAGTATCTCCAGCTCCAAGCCCCTGAGCTGCAGAGGAGGCAGCTGGAGGCTGGGAGAGCACTTGGGCAGGGCACCCCTGCAAGAACACCCTTTATTCTCCTCCAGCATCTCCTACTCACTGTTCTCCAATATGGAATAGTAGACTTGATGGACCTTTGTTCTGATGCACAGGGGATTATTTGATGTTACATTCTCAAAAAGAAGGCTTCTTGAACACGCAGTCTTGCTGTGTACCTGGCACGTTTCACTGGTCTTCTACCTAAGAACTACTAATCATCGCAACAACTACCCCTCTTCTCCTCTCCACCTCCCAAGAAGAGATTATTCCCTAATCCTAGTATTTATTCCTATATGCTGAAAAGTCACTGCTGTTTAAATCATTTGCAACAACACTAGGCACATCTGAAGATAAACAGACTGCATCTCAACTACAAATTCAGAACTTACAAAGTAGAAAAAGGTTTTAGCCTACTCGCCACTTTTCTGGTAAAATAACACATGAAGAAAGAAGTAGGAAATTAATACATTTGAAAAGGCTATTTTTAAATAAAGAAATCCTACTGCAAAAGAAAGCACCCTGAAGAGATCTATACATGTATTTATTTTTTTGAGTGCACAACACAAATAGTTCCAGTCTCACCTATAAATCATGTTTATATTATCAGGGTTTTTATAAGACAGTACAATGAAGATTCAGGAACATTATGTTTTTAGGTTGTTGAATTTATTGCCTTTTGGCCTCTTTAGAGCTGAAAATGTGCTAGATTAACACACTCCAACAATCATCCTAGTATATTACACATCCACTTGTACAGACAGACCATCCATCTGGTTACAAAAGCCCAGCAACAGCAAGAGCGCATTAAGACTGTGAAGGTGCTAAGCTCTGCTAAGAGGAATTTCTGTGTGGTACAATCACATCCATTAAAGCAAAGTGTGAAAGCTATGTTATATTCAAATGTGTATTTCCAGGTCTTCAGTCCATTCTAATATGAAGGAAAGGAGGGGGGAAAATTCATGCTTTTAACTGATATTTATCTAGCACATTTCCCTAAGGAAACAGAAGAGTGTCAGCCCTCACTCATCCTTGAAGAACCAACTTATTTCTTTCATTTCAGAGCAGCTCTTATTGGCCATCTCTACGGCTGCAAATATTACAAAGTCAATGAGCAACATCATCACCTATTCTGTATCTCATATCAGTACTGGCAACCTCCCACACACGTAAGTATGAGGGACAGACACCTACGCCCTGCACTCACTAGGTTTGTTCTTTGACCACCACTGCCTTCACATACAGATGAGGTGGAGCTCAGCGGCTGCCAACAGGTCACTGCAGACTGACAGCTGCTGCCGACTGAAATAGGTGAATGTTTACACAACAAAACCTATCTCCAATCTAAGCAAAAACACCACTCAAGTTGCTCTTTTTAGAAGCAAAATTGTTTCCCCCTAAGGAACCAAAATAATTACTTCAAACATAAAGTTTGAAATTACTCTATTTCTACTCAACATTCTTTTTAGACCTCCTATTTTTTACTTTTCAGTTCTGAAGCTAACGCTTGATTTTTCAATTGTCTGTTTTAGGCTAATGATTGTCTTTACTGATTAAAGTCCAAAGCATCATTAAACCAAAATGTTGGTATTTACACCAGGAAGTGAATCTTTTCCTTCATTTTTCTGCATTAGTAGAAAATCAACAACATGAAGGTGGAATCTTAGACCTGACATCCAGCCACACACGAACCTTACAATCTAGCAAAGAGCTTTTTTTTTTTTTTTTTGGTCAACAGCATACCTTGAAGGTAGGGAGTCTGGTATTCCATTACAAAAGCATAATGATGTGAAAAGTCAATTTTAAATGTTTAATACCATGATGATCTCCCACAGACTTTATATACAAATTTCAGAATATCTGCTCATAATACACTTACTGTGACAGAAGTGTTAAACTGTCCATTTCATCCATTACCAAAACACTTCAGAAACACTAGTCATTTTCTTCAACCTCCTGCTCAACATCAGTTAACCTCCAAGATGAAATCTGATGAGCAGTGGTTCTGCCTGGCTAAATCTCAAAAACCTTCAAGAACGGATGTTCCACAGCCATTCTAGCCAACCTCTTCCCCTGATATACTACTCTCCTAACAACAACAAAAAAAAAGGTTTGTCCTACTGTCCAGTCCAAGCATCCAAGACCCTAGTTTGTGATGACTGCCTTTTGATATATTATCTGCAGCTACAGAGTTGGATTTAATAATTTTTGTAATTATAACTATTACATTGCCAACAGATTTCACTCATTGTTAACTTATTCCCTTTTACTCTCATTTGTTTGATGCTCAATAACCCTAGTTTTTTTAGTACTTTTCACAATTAAAATATTTTCTATTCAAAAATTCTTGAAGGAATTTTATTGTTATCAATTCCTCAAAGACTTTTCTTGAGTGACTTTTGGGAAATTAAACAAAGAAATGAACAGGTCAGTTAATAAACATTAAAAAATATTAAAATGGAGGGAAATGGGATAAAGGAGTGTAATTAAGAGTGTCAGCACCATCAGAATCACTTGCTGTCATTCTATCTCCCTAAGTTACAGCTACTCATCACTCGCTCTGTATTTAGGAGCTTTGTTGCTTTTGGCATTCATCCTAGAAAGTGTCAGCTACCCCAGGCACGTCACCCTTTCCAAACACCACTTCTGCTCTGCACAGGCCCATCACCTTTCTCAAAGGTCATCCCAGGATATTCCAGGGCAGTTCAGGTCATCCTCCATGGCATCTGCAAGCTCAAGGTGAACCCTCTATCTCATTACCGTACTCTGACACGCACCAGCCTCGCCAGCCCCTGGCACGAACACTGAGGCTCTGCCTCAGCGCAAGGACGGAGCCACACGATGCAGAGACAGAAAGCATGGTAAGATGCAACAGATGTTCTGCAGGGAAGAGTTCTCTCAAATACACGCTGGGGGGCTGCTCCTCACTTCACTGAGGGTGAAACATGGGGACGAGTCGCTGTGATAAGCTACACTAAGTGTTCTCTCAAACCCATGACTGAACTCTGCCACAGAATCACAAAATCAATTAGGTCGGAAAAGACCTCTGAGATCACCGAATCCAACCAGTGACCCAACACCACCTTGTCAACTAGACCATGGCACTGAATGACAGGTCCAGTCTTTCCTTAAACAGCTGCACAGATGGTGACTCCAGCACCGCTCTGGGCAGCCCATTCCAGTATCTAATCACCCTTTTTGTGAAGAAATTCTTCCTAATGTCTAACTTAAGCCTCCCCTGGCGCAGCTTGAGACTGTGTCCTTTTGTCCTGTCAGGTGGTGCCTGGGGGAAGAGGCTGTGCCCCACCTGGCCACGCTCCCCTTTCAGGCAGCTGTACAGAGTGATAAGGTCCTCCTTAGAATCATAGAATCGGGTTGGAAAAGACCTCCGAGATCATCGAGTCCAACCCTTGGACCAACTCCAGTCCCTTTACCAGATCATGGCACTCAGTGCCACGTCCAATCTCAGTTTAAAAACCTCCAGGGACAGTGAATCCACCACCTCTCTGGGCAGTCCACTCCAATGCCTGATTACTCTCTCTGGAAAGAATTTTTTTCTGATATCCAACTTAAATTTCCCCTGGCAGAGCTTAAGCCCGTGCCCCCTTGTCCTATTGCTGAGTGCCTGGGAGAAGAGACCAACCCCCCCCTGGCTACAACTTCCCTTCAGGGGAAGTTCCCTTCGCTTGAGCCTCCTCTCCAGCCGCCGCTCACAGCCCTGCGCTGCATCCCCTTCCCCAGCGGGGCTGCCCCTCCGGACCCGCCGCACTCAGGGCCGTGGGACACAGGGGCGCCGGCAGGGCAGACCCGGAGCCCACCGGCGGTACCTCCTGCCGGCCTGTCCGGGCTGGGGGCAGCGCGCCGGGGCAGTGCGGGGACGCTGCGGGGCCGGGCCGGGGTGGTTGGTGGTTACCTGAGCTGTGCAGCGCCCTGACCTCGGGGCGGGCGCTCCGCGCCGCGGCCGCGCCACCGCCCAGCACCTGCCGCAGGAGCAGGCGGACCCTGCGCGCAGCGGGACCCCCGGCCCCGCCGCCCAGGCACAGCACCCGGGACTGCATGGAGGCCGCGGGCACACCGGGAACGCCGCGGCCCGGCCGAGCGCGGGGGACGGGAAGCGCCGCCGCACAGAGTCCCGCCGGAAACCAGCGCCGGGCGGGCACGGGCCGGCCCTGCCGTGCCGCCGGGGCATCCCGCGGGGATGGAGGGAATAACAGGAATAGCGGGGGGATCCCGCGGTCCCGGCCGCGTTCCAGCGACGCAGGGACCTGGCCGGAGCGGGCGGCGATGGCCCGAGACTCCGGTGTCCTCAGTGGGGAGGACTGGGGCGTCCCCTGCCAGGGCGACTCGTTTCCTTTTGGTATGGGAGACGCTGAACTGCACAGGTGGAAACGCTTGGAACCCCCTGGAAAGCGAGTCGGGGGCTGAGGCAGAGGCGTGTGCCAAAGGGTTTCCTGGCTGTGGTTTCCCAGCCCCTGCCCTCGGGACTCGCTGGGTCCCACCCTTCGGAGGGGATGGAACCGCCTCTCTCCGGAGCGACGCTTGGCTTAAATGTCAGGGGTCTGTACAAGGTGATGGTACAGGAACAGATCTCAAAACTGGCGTGTTTCAGCTAAAGGCAGTGCTCTTGGATCAGTGCAAATTTTAGAGTAAATTGTAAAATAATTTGTAGAGGGCTGAAGCTTTCAAGATAAAGAGCTAAGCCTGACTTCCAGGAAAATGCAGTGAGACTTGGATCTCAGCACCAGTAGAAAATGTGGAGGGAGCTTTGCCGAGACACAAGTCAGAGTCAAGTCTTTGTTGCCTGCACTTCAGTTTTTGGGTATCTCAGTGGCCTTGGCGCCGCAAGAATTGTGCTCCAGTAAATCTCCATTTTCCTGCGTTTTCGGCATTGGACACTTCTCCCAAAGGGCTGCATTAAAGGGTGAGCTAAGCATGTATTTCAACATAGACACCTTAGACTTCTAAGCGCCCCGTAAGATATTATGAATGTTGATCTAGACCTAGATGCTCTCGTGCAGCTCCATGTTAGATGCTTTAAACACTTAGGAGATGTGAGATTTCACGGTCTTCAGCACTGGTTTGGTATCATTTCTATTCTTAGTACCTAATCTAGGTCTATGAACCTGCTTTCTGGGTCTAAGGCAGGATAAACTAAATTGAAACATCCTTTTATGGATATTGCCCTAATTTCTTGTATGCTGAAGATTGCAAATTGCAAAGATAGGCCAAGTAACAAGAACTGCTAGAATAAATTAGAAGGCCAATGAGGCAAAATGACAGTGGAATCATTTATTAATGTATCTTAGCAATCTAGGGTATTAAATTAGAAAACTACATTGATCTTCTCTGTCATATCTATACAAAAAATAATAAATTGCAACAGGTAAGCAAGCAATTAAATGCAACACCTGAATAGTGAATAAGTTTTATGCTATGCTGAAAATGAGGCATTTCAAGGTTTTCTATAGATTCACAGTACCTTCCCACTGTGCATGTACAAAGCCTCCTTTTGCCTCTGTGTGTATATATACACACACCTGTCAAGTTAAATTCTTTATATTTCAGCCCTTTCTGAGTCATGTATCTATGAAAGTCTTGGCTGTTTAAGGCATTGTCTTAAAATTCTGAATAAATCAACTCCAAAACTTCAAATTCAAGCTTGAGTTCAGCCTTCAACTTTCCATTTGCAGCAAAAGAAAACTACATTTACTGATTTTCAAACTGTTTCTGTAAAACATATAATGGAAACATTGTTATCTCTGTGTATAATTATGGGTAGGATAATTTTGTTGCATTTAGACAGATACACAAACGTGTCCTTGCACAACTTGAACATTGCATTGATTTTAGGCTATACTGTCAGTTCTGTCACCACTCAAAATTTAATATAATAGTGTGAATATATAGAATCTATCTTTTTCTTGCATATACATGTGAAATTTTATCTGGCTATACAATACTACATCATTTCTTGAATGTGGCATCTGCTTCATTTGCTAATCATTCATGCTTTACATATCTGGTACTTTTATCAGTCCTCTCTGTGGAAAGCGTGATTCTGTCAGTGGTTCCATGCTGTCATGAAGTGGAAGGATTTAGCAGTCTGCATCTGGTGTGTTTGTGAAGGCTTCCACAGATGATTTACAGCACTGGTAACAAACAGCCATTTCATATTTTCATCCCCTGCCTTAACAGCACTCTTGTTTGAAATGTCAAGTTTCTTAACAAAAATACTTTTCCTTTGCTTAAATAGAAAAGAAACTTACTCCAAAGAGTGAGAGCTCCAAAACCATCCCTCTGAGTTGACAGTTTCCAAACTGTTCTCTCTAGTAGCTGTCAACTACTTTGCTGTGTAGCTCTAGCTGCAAGACTAAATTAGGCACAGGTGCAGATTGTAAAGAACAATGCATCAGCTCTGCCTACTTGAATTCAGTTCTCCTACGCAAGACAAGAGAAGACAGCTGAGACAAAATCCTGGCTTCATCTGAACTTTGTAGAAAATCTCCCACTGAATGCTGTTAGGCCTGAATTTTACTCAGATGGTCTGGGTGAGCTACACTAATAGGAATAAGTCAGTCCTCATTTAGTGTAAAATTTTTGTCTAGAAGGTAGGTCTATCACTGAGCTCCTTTGAAACTATGTCCAGAGAATGTGAAGAGACAAAAAAAGGAAGTCCCTTAGAATTCATACAATTCCCTAGTAGTGGGGGTGCCATCTGGCAATCATCATCATGTCTGGGCTTCGTGAACGGAGATTTGGGCAGGGCTCTCCCCACATGGGTGTGCTCTTCCAGCCTGCACAGTGGATGTTTTAGGTGAGGCACAGCGTGTGCAGAACTGGCCCCACCGTTTAACTCCTGAGGTTCATCTGCCACGGCCGAGCGAGCTTGGACAGTGACAGGGAAGTCCTCGGGACTAGAACCTACAGCCCCCAGTATTCCCAGGAGGTCTCCCATCCAAGTACTAACTAGGGCTGACCCTGCTGAGGTTCCCAGATCTGACAGGATCAGACATCAGGGAGGCATTGAGCTGCCTATCTGGCAATCCTAACAGAGAAAGCCAAGCCATTGGGGCAGGCCTTGCTTACCAATAATTTTACTGAGATCAAGAGATTATTTTTGTATCATTTTTTAGTTAGGCAAAATTAGTTTCCTTGGTTTAAAATTTATGATTGTTTTCCCAAATTATCTGTAGCCACTGATGTCTTGCTTTAGATACTAGATGTAGAGAGTCTGGCTTGTTTTCTTCTGTTGTGTATCAGTTTTGAACAAATACGAGTACTGATTTCCATGGAGCCACTCTAATTCAGTATAATAAGTCTTTGTAATACCAGAAGGTGCTTCTCTTGTATGAACAATATAAATCAAATAAAAATGGAAATGCACAGCTGTTCCCTTGTTGACTTGAAGCCTAAATTTGTCCCCTAGTTCACTTCAAGTTGATATAAAAAAAT
Source organism: Hafferia zeledoni (assembly GCA_035583235.1). Classification (NCBI taxonomy): domain Eukaryota; kingdom Metazoa; phylum Chordata; class Aves; order Passeriformes; family Thamnophilidae; genus Hafferia; species Hafferia zeledoni. Next base: position 57,688,290 of record JAWWEV010000001.1, on the reverse strand, counting down.
GGATCCTCCAATAAGATTCCAAGGTTCTAATATTCACTGTCTTATCTCCTGGTTCTTGCTAAACTGACTTTCATTTGTTATGTCTTTCTTTGTATCTAATGATTATTAGAATATCTGCCTCTTTCCTCTGCAGTGTTACAAAACAGGCAAGAGTCACTGCTAGATTTTTTTCTACAAATGGCATTTATGATAGATTTTCCACCCCAGAATGTGTAATTACCGCCTTTTTAGTTAAGGACTGAAAGATCTTTGCTCTCTGTTTGTATGACAACTTTCTAGAAATTAACATCCACTCCATTACCTTTCTGCTGTTCAGACCCCCCTGCCTCTGTGTTTTTCTGTGCTGTTTGCACTGTTAGGCTGAACTAAAACAGCAAGTAAGGATAAAGTCATTATTGATTTTTGTAAGAAATAATGACAGTGAGGTAAGGAGGCTCATGTCATCTGATTGCTGAGATGAAGGCTGGCCTAACAGTCTCTAGCTACTTGGAAATACATTTCTTCAAGATCATTGTTGCAGCCATAAAGCCTGGATGTTGTTGGGGTTTTTTTAAGGAACGTGAAAGGTAAGAGAAACAAGTACTCTGATGAGTGGTGCTGCACATTCACATTTGAATATGTGTTACAGTATAAGTGCTTGGAGAGTATAAAGGCCATAAGTCATGGCATCTGTAATTTCTTATGCCAAACTCCATCTGTTTTCAGTAGTTTGTAACTCCACCACTCTTTAATAATTCTCATACTGAATTTCTGCTGCGGGCAGACTTCTTTTGAAAACTTGAACAAAAATAGCTCAGCCACTTTTCAAAAAAGAAAAGAGAGTATTTTACTCAGAAGCAGCTATAACACATATGTGACTGGGAAGGCTACACAACTGAGCAGCCGCATCACATGAGGGAAATACGACTTCTTCTGGTCTTACTGGAGAGCAGAGGGGAGACAAAAGAAGATTAAAACCTCTGTCCTGCCTGATGAACCTGCATATAGTTTCACCCACATGAAAACTGTTCTTAAACTAGGAACCTCATCATTCCTGACCTTTAGATGAAGAGTAGAGTTCTGCTAAGAGAGTCATTCTGTTTTCAGAAAGACGATCTTAATTACCCCATTTTTTTTATTTTCTTTTTTTTTTTTTAATCATGAACTTCTGAAAACTGGGGAACTATATAAGAGTTTAACAGCTAATTCAACATATTGTTTATATGAAGGATGACCTACAATAGGTCTGCATTGCCTGAGCCAGACTTCCCCCTCTTATATCTCCTTCATGGCCAGAGAGTACTACAGACAAAGACACACTCTGATGTGCTTCTTCCTTCTTTCCCCAGGCTGAGAAAGCAGAGGGATTAGGAGCCAGGCCTAAAGGGACAGTTAGAAAATGGTGAATTAAGCACAAGAAACCCAATGGAGAAGGGTAGGGGGGTGAAACCACTGAGTGGATGTAAGGTGAGAGTAAAAGATATGAACTAAAGTAATGAAGGATGAAGTTAAGACAGATGCTGGAAGCAACACGACCACTATGTTTTGCATGTCCTGAGCACCATTGCAACCCCTAGCATTCTTCTGCTGATAGAAATAGTTGTGAAAACCACTGAAAATACACTGAACTAGTTCACTCATGCTGTTTGACTGAGTAGTAGGGGCATCTCTGCAGTCCTGCTGATGCATTATTTGGACTCTGAAGCAGGAGGGTTGTTTTTATTTGATTTCTGTAATTGTTACTTCTTTTAACTCTAGAAAAATAAAAAATGCTACAGTGATTTCAGAACTACATGAAGTCAAATGATCTGGAATTAAATACAAAAATGATGTTGTTCTATGAAATAAAATAATATTGTTGATATATAACAACTGGGGAGATGACCAGGAACTGGGATTTCCTTGGCTTCACAGATATTCATAGACTGATAAAGCCTAGCGTGCATTGACAATGTGAATGCAGAAGCTAATGAACTTAGGGAATAAGTGGCATAGCATTAACACTAGCAAAGACAATGACCCCTTCAAGAAGAGAGAGACAGAAAATCCAGGTATTGAGAGCCTGCTGCTGTCCCTCCTGCTGAAGAGGACAACACCTAGGTAGTCACTACCTCAATCTGAGGAACTCAGGGATGTGTTTTAGAATTATAGAAAAATTCAGGTTGGAAAAACCTCTTAAGATCATCAAGTCCAACTGTTAACCTCACACTGCCAAGTCCACCACTAAACCATGTCCCTGAGTACCACACCTACATGTCTTTCAAATGCCTTCACCTCCCTGGACAGCCTGTTCCAATGCTTAACAGCCCTTTCTGGAATTTTTTTTTTCTAATACCCAATCTAAACCTCTCCCGGCATAACCTCGGGCTACTTCTCCTTGTCCTATCATGTTATTTGGGAGAAGAGACCAACCCCACTTGCCTACAGTCTCCTTTCAGATAGTTGTAGAGAGCAATAAGGTCACCCTGAGCCTCCTTCAGGCTGAACAACCCCAGCTCCCTCAGCTGCTCCTCCTAAAACTTGTGCTTCAGACCCTTTCCCAGCTTTACTGCCCTTCTCTGGACTTGGTCCAGCCCCTCAATATAGTTCTTGTAGTGAGATGCCCAAAGCTGACCACAGGGTTCAAGGTGTGGCCTCACCAATGTCAAGTACAAGGGACAGTCACTTCCCTAGTCCTGCTGGCCACACTATTTCTGATACACAATAATCACCACTGTAGGGTATCAGCTCATTATGGGTGGCTTTCTTGATTTAGCTGTACTTGCATCAAGCACATGTTCACTGGCAAAGTGTTCTGGTGTCCTTCCCTGTGTCCCTCATGGTTGTCATGATCCTCTAAAACAAATGTTGTATTCTCTTCACCCACCTTGACACTGATGGAAAATATCTGCTAAATAAATTTCATTGGTTTGTATTTAGTGTTTTACTTTATAACTGAAGTGGTCTACAACTGTACACAAAGCTGGTTAGTAGAGTGGATGGGTACTATCTAAGTAAAACCTGGTAGTTCCATCCCAGTCTTATGTGCCCATATTCTAAAGCTTTTCTGGACTCAGCCCACAGCTTAAAGGCAGCCACAAAATGTTTGCAGAGCTGTTACAATAAGAGCTAAATAAAATCTGATCAATGATGACTTAAAATCTTTATCCCTTTTCATGTTGAAATGGTAAGTTTCCTTTTTTATTAAGTTACCAACACCTTGGCTTTTCCTAATGTTTATATCTTGATGGACTGCATTTTGCTGTCTATGGAGGATTGCACAGAATGATCTCTAAAGGGTCACTGCTGGCACATGCTGATAACCCAACATCATCAGTAAAATGCCAGATTTCCTGAAGACAGGATTAATGTTACCCCTTATAATTCTGTGTTGTCCCTGTGAAGCGCAGGCTAATTCCATGTATCACAAAGGTTATTTAAATGTCAATAAATTGTGAGGCAATCTCACAAGCTCATGTGTGCTGTTAATGGACCAAGCTTAACCATGCTCTAACTGCGGAACTTGCAACATTAGTGCAGCAGAGCCTGAGGCCATTTGTGGGGCTTACACAATCTCAAAAGATGAAAATACTTATTGCCTCATTCCTGAACCTTTGAACTCTCTGTAGGCATTACTTTCACGAAAAATTGTGAACACGCCTGGCTGGCCACAGGGTAGAGCTGTGAGTGACACACAGTGAGAAATTTAGCCCAGAATGAAGGCTGAGGTGAGCACCCAACTATTCCATTTAGACATTAATATCCTAAATCCTTGCTTAAGGGAGCTGCCAGAGAATTCCCTGCTGGCATATGTTCTTGGTCCATCTAACAGGAGAGTTCACAGTCAGCAGCCTGACCCCCTGACCTTGTCAGTGTAAATAAAATACACAAAATTGTGCCTTCTGTTCTGTCATCTGTGGCAAGAGGCCTTGTGGCCTGCACACCATGACTGCATTAGCATTGCATGAACACTGAATGAAAACCTTCACAGGCTATATACATATGCAAATGCAGATTTAAAATAGCTCCAAATGACCTGGTCTGAGATTTGAAATCCCACACTGAGTTGTATTTATATAATCTCTCGTGTTTAATATAAATTAGAATGAATGAGATTATTTTTTCCAGGAATTTTATACTACAAATTGATTAGATCTGTTGTTAACTAATGACCTAAAATTTTTTTTTGAGACACGTAAAAAACCCCCACAGCCAGCTGTTATGAAGCCATGATGGGATTTTCTTTCTAAAAGAAAAGACCTTGAAAATGTTTGATGTTCATTCTCATAAAGTTCATACCTGAAGTGAAGTGCAATCTTTACTTTCCCAGAACAAGACTATTTAATACAAATCTTCCAGAGAAACTCAGATTTCATTAGTATTCTCTTAGTGTCTCTTAGTAGTGCAGCATTGTCTTTTACAAATGTTGTACAACTTTATTGTCGTTTCAGCTCTTTGTTTTACTTCTCCTTTACGTTCAGATGAAACAGTTCAATTTCAAAATTAGAAACATTACCTGCACTAACCAAGGATAGATTTCAAAAGAAGAGATAGGAGATAAAAAAACCTCTTTCTTTTTAGGTCAACCTTATTTCAATGTGTGTGAGTACGAAACTTACTTTCACCTGCTCTCTTTGATGTAGTGTAACTAGATAGATAACTTTATCAGGCAGTCTGGAAAGTTTCAATTTTATGGCAAGTGAAAGAAATGTGAAAATGGTAATTATGAGGAGATGAAAATAATGCAGTACATGTTTAGCTCCTATGTTTGGGGGTGGATTTCTTTTTTTCTTTTTCTTGCAAGTGACTGTATGCGACTTTTAAAAACACCAGTGGAGCCTCTTAAATAACAGATCTCAAATTCCTTTGAGTGTATTTTCAGGACTGAACTGTAGTATCTGTCTGAGTTGGACAGAGTAACCCAACCCATATTGACTTTCACTTGCTGTCCTGAACGATGTCCCCTTGCTGTCCTAATATCTTAAATGGATTAATGTTCTAAGAATGCTTAAATGGGATTGTGGAGCTTTCATTTACACTGGGACACTATTCTTCTTCATTCACCATTTCTTGCTCAGTGTTCAGCGTTGGTTTTGTCTGAAGGGCAATTTAAGGGCATCTTAAAAGCCTTGCCTTCATTTCTACTTTTATTTCCTTATTTCATAGTATGCTGAAGTAGTTCAAGAGTAGTTCAAGCATGTCAGAAGCAGTTTTGTCCTCAAAAGCTCAGAATGTAAAGGCTTAACCCAGTTTGCATGCAACTACTCAGTCATCCTTTGATTTCAAAGAATGAATACAGTTATTCAAGTGGGTAGGTGTTAGCAGAATTGGTCCACACAGAACAATAGACAAGTTCGTGGAAGAGAGGATTTTTTAAAAAAAATCTTGAGAGTGCTTTGGCCATGATTTTTATTACACAAAGAGTGGCTGACAACCCAGTCACCATTATTTGTGTGGTGTGGAAGTGGCACCTTCTCTCTCCAAATCCCTGTCCAGTGAACAGGGAACAAACAAGCTGGGTGTCACTCCACAAGCAGTTATGGAGTGCAGTTCACAGCACTTATTTAACTTCAGATTTAATTGTGCAGCTAATTGCTTAATTACAACAGAATCTATTTTATGTCCTATTTGAACTGCAGTACTGTCTGGGATGAGCAAAAAGGCAATAAAATCAACAGTACAATTTGAATGTATTCACAAGAACAAACTTCTGCTCTGAAAGTGGTGTGCCCCTTCAGACACAGCAGTACCAGTGGTCATGAGTGTTTCCTTCTTCAGATCTGCATTTGCAAACCTGAAACCTTTTCTTTGCCTGTAAAATACAGCAGTCACAAAGGTGTTTGGCAGCCTGTGCTAATATTAATAATATTCAGGAATGGCTTTCAGTTCTTATTGCCTCCATTCCTTCCCATTCTATTTGCTGAGTTCTTTGGCTGCCCTGCCTTTTGTAGTGTAAGGTCTTTGAGGCAGGAAATAAGCCTTTTTGATGTGGTTTATAGGTGTTTATAGGTGTTAAACATGGAAGGGCTCTGATCCACCACAGAAACCTTAAGACCATACTACAGGTGATACAAATAAGCCCAAGATAGATTCTATGTTTGTTGTAATAATTAAATAAATTCTTCCACAAATTACAGACAGATCCTTTGAAAAATAAGAGCAGGCCACGTCTTTTATTCTCAAGCACTAGAATGTATCTATGTTGCTGAAAAATGATATTTTCTGGAGGCTTAGAAAAGGCATTCCATTTTTGTGACATGATTTAACTGTGCCTAGCTTTGCTTAGTTTCAACAGGTCCTGATCTAGACAACTTAAAAGACTGCTTTACACAGACCTCCACTCTGACCCAGTCCCTGAACAGATCTGGAAGACAGAAGAATAACAAAAACCAATACAGTATAATTGTGGGAGTTTATTTTAAGATGAGGATTGAGAATACTTGCATCAATTGTAGCCCAGACACCTGATACCTGGGGCAATAGAAAAAAATACAAGCTTAAAAGATGCAGTGATCAGGATGGAAGAGAGTCATTGCTGTGTATAAATTATTCAATTATAATAATAACATTATAGCCACACAATGCAAAGGAAGAAAAAAAGAAACATTTGAGATTTAAGTCTTTGCTGACACACAGAAGTGGTGATCCACTAGAGGGAAACAAATTGAAGAAACCACAAAAAGTTAAGTGGAACAAATAGGAAAAGTGTTTAGACAATCAAATACAGTAATTTTTTTTTTTAAGAGTAATTATCTCAGCATTCTTACTTTTCTTACTTCCTTGTCAGTATCAGGAAAACTAGATGTTAATTTTAATTTCTTGCAAAGTGTGTTAGCTCAGGCAAAAAGTTGCCACTAAAAATAAGACATCTGTATTTCACAAACCCTATTGCTTGGTATTGTAAAGATTTCTCATTATTAACAAGTCCATGGGAAACAGCCACAGTTTAGATTTCTTCTGTTTCTTGATAGAAGGAATGTATAGTGTAAAATAGGTTTAATGATAGCGGTATTTCAGATTGTTTTATAGCTTGAGTGGTTTGTAATCCATTATTTAGCAGTCTTTTAATTCAACAAAGTTGATCAACATAAAAGTCTTCCAGACAAATAGCTAAAATAAAGTATTTTAGTACAATACTGACCAACTTCATGTGATGGATTGATCCTGGCCAAGAGCCAATACATACACAGATACTTGCTTATTCCCTGTTTTCAAGTGAAAGAGGAATAAGTGAGTGGCTGTGTGGGTTCCCTCCCCACAGACCTTCCAGACCTAGTACAAAAGTCTTCCTCATCTCAAGAAGTTATTGATTCTTGATGTGGTGACAATGTTTGTCCTGGGTTGCCTTGAGTTGCTCTAAACTTTGCAAATAGAAATGTCATGGAAGTTTGAGCAGACTTAGGTCTACCTTAGAGAGAAAGCCTGAAAGGGCAATTCATCTTAACCTAAAGCAGGGATGTGTGTTCATTTGAATTGTTCTTTTGAAACCTCTGTTTCTTTGCACTGGGAACTTTGCCTCACTAGCTCAGGTCGAATGGGTTACTTTAGACACCCATAGGCAAGTGAGGCAAAGCCGACCAACTATTTACATCTTTGTCTGATTTGAATTGCTCGTTTCAGTATGCCTTTTGAAACCTCTTCAGTTGTGTCAATAGACATGCCCTATATTCTAGTTCAGTTGTGTCCTGCTTTATCCCAGAAATAAAGATTATCCCCTACTTTTGCTTTTATATCCCAGTATTTTTTCCTGTGTTCTGACACTATTTTTAATAATACCTACCCCTTTCTTCAGTAACTATTATTAATTATATTAGCTGTAGCCTGCTGGTTAAGCTGTAGGCTGAGCAGGTCCAGTAAAAGAAGAAAAAGGTGAAACTTCATCTCTGACCTGAGCTGAATTTTCTCATGCTTCATATACTTACTTTCCCATTTCAATAGCTAATCACCATATGTAGCCCAAAATATTTGCAGTGCTATCTCTTTGCTGATCAAAAGGATATTTTTTGTTGAGGAGCAGAAGGAAAATTATTCCTTACTTTCTTGTAAGGAGAAGATACAGATATAGTCCCACTTCTACTCAAGAAAATCTAATAAAAATGTGTCCCATTGTTTGTAACTCTTAGGGCATTTATTTTCGTTGGGGGTTTTGGCACAACTGGAAGCCCTGAAGTTTTGAAGAAATGGAACTGTGCTCAGAAGGAGTTCAACAACACCACTGCATGACTAAATATGCCTCCTATGTTTTATACCCATCCTTCTCTCTTTCCTTCCTTCCTTCTCTCTCTACCCCTTTTGTCCTTTGTCTCACCCTCCCCCTTTCCTTTTTTGTTTCTTGTCTCTTCCCTTCCTCCCTTTACCCCTTCTCTTCAAGGCCTTTTAATCTGCCAACTGTTTTTTAGCAGATGTTTGACACATAACTACCCAACTTCACATTCTTATACTTTATACTACCTCTGTTTCTTCTCCTGGACTGTATTGTCATTGCTACTCGTGCATTTCACATTAGAAATCCCACATCCAAATCTAGTCAATGAGGTTAGATTCAAAATTTTGATGAGGGCAGGTCTCAATCTCACCTTACTGAAGTCAACAGCAGATCTCACTGCCTCAGTCAATCCAATCCTAACTTGCTTTTGAGACTCACATTAGAGAATTGCAGTAGGTTCAGCAACTTTTAACCTGAAAGGCAGGAAGTTTTTGGAAAACAAGCTCTTGTTTTGCAGTCCTAGTGGATAACACCCACTTGGATGAAGTTACCATCTGTTGTTTTCTTGGATCCTGTTAGAATATGTGAAATAAACTGGAAGAGGGAGAAGCAAAATGACAGGCAGATGCAAGAGGGAAATAATGTTTGGAAAATTAATGTTCCACAAAGCAAGAGAAGAACATGAACAAAGCAAAAGAAGGACACAAACTATTCTATTTTAGGTCTGGAAAAGACCTGCTGGGGCAATAAGTGTAATTGTACCAATCTCCAAAATGTGCCTGGAGCATAAATAAAGCTCCCTGGCTGCCATAGATCCAGCATTGTTATTTTTTATTTCTTTTTCATATAGTTTGCTAGGCATAAATGGACTGAATGCTGCCAGCAGAAAGGGGGACCAGAATTATCCTTTAGACTATGGCAAGAAGGACAAAGTAGAAGATCAGTTAGAGTAAATAACTTGTGGACTTGATGATGGGAACTAAAAGTGTGGCATTCCCATTAACCTCTTCCCTCTGGCAAAGCTGGGCTGTAATGAAGAATCCAGCCTGTATCTTACCACCTCTCTTCAGTTACAAGACAGGAAAAGAGGGGAAAAGTTGAGGTATGGGGTTACGGTCAAAAGTTTCATCTGTCTGGTGATACCACTTATATTTTCAGTTTAAATCAATTTAAATTTAAAATAAAGTGGTTTAGGATTCAAAAGCAAAACCCACAAATTCTGTTGGTGAAAACACAATAGTGTTGTTTATCCTTGTTTATCCAATTTTTTCTCTTTTCCTCCCTTCAGCTATACCTGTAATATTTAAGAAGCATTGCATGCATTATGTGTAATTTTGCAGAAGACCTCAATTGCTATATTGTACAGAACATGCATGTCCTGAGAATATTTTCAGAAATATTTTGATAGCAAATGTTTCATCAAGCTGTTATATCACATTGTATATGGGGAGAGAAAAACTAACATGGAATTAGTTCATCTGTTAGCTTTTGAATTTAAGCAAACACTTAATATACCACTAATATTTGTTGTTGCTATAAGTTGTTAGGCATGCCGGTAAGTAGTATTAAATCTGATTCTCTTAAGCTGAGACAGTTTTACTGACTCAATGATACAAGCATTTCCTGAAAAAGAAGGACATATTTCCTGTATTTTGTTAGTATTTGACAGCAGTGATCTTAAACGAGTAGCAACATGACACTGATTTGCAAGACAGACTTTAAAGTACAGTTGAAATTGTGTATTATTGTATTCCATGTAAACTCATTTACCGAGCAACGATTGCATAATAAATTACATTAAAACCCCAAAATAGACCCTGTTTTCCCTATTTCCGTCACAGAATTAAGCAGAGTTAAAAAGGAGTGAAGATCCTGCAGATCGCTCTCAACTGACAGTACTTTGTGTCCATGCACTGAGGTGTCCTCAGTTTTAGAGCAGATGATCCACAGAAGTCAACTCCGTGCTTTGGGTTCCTTGAAAGAGGAGAGTTTTGCCCTCAGTGCTTAGTTTGGAAAAAAAAACCAAAACAAACAAACAAAACAAAACAAAACAAAACACCACAAAAAAACCCCACAAAAACCAAACCCAAAACCCCAAGAAAACTTCTGAACTATTCTTCACAGAGGGCAAAAGCTCATTTTGAGATATTGCAAGCTTTTTGAAGTTAGTACCAATATATGCAATTGCATTCTAGTTTCTACAGAGAGACAATAGGAAGTTTGGGATCAAAGAACTTTGACAATTACTTTATAGTATCACCAAGAGGAACATCTTGTCTCTGAACTTGCAGTGCACCAAGTCAAATTTGTGCATAAACCTTCACAGGGTAATCCTTAATCTGAGGTCACATGTTTGGGAGCACACCTACTAAAATAATTGGATTAATAAAACTGTAAAGAAACGTATAAGATGGCTTTTCAGCAACAGGCTCTGCCTTTTTGTCACAGTTTTCCTTCTCAGTGAGGACATGAGGAGATCCTTTTGCATTAACTGTAGCCAAAACACAAATAACAGAAAAGAGACCCTTGGCTCTTGTACCTCCAACAAGAAAAGAAAAAAAAGTCTTTCTTACCACAGAGGAAGGTGAAAGACCTTCCAATGGTCAGAAATTAAGGCTAACTTTCATGGTTGAACAATTCATTCAGATTGTTTTGTAACCTTTTGATCCTTTTTTTGTGACTCTTTAGTGGACATTTACAATGCTTAGGCCAGTGTCAAGGCTGGCTGCAATATTGTAGTCAGAGTTGCACCAATGTCAGAGATAATACAGTTTCCTATTATACAGTAAAGATCGTGTTCACCCTTACTAAGAGGATCAGGCTGAAAGCATATGCTCAGTCTCTAGCTTCCATGACCTCAGATGCTTTCCTTCTTTCTTCTAAATATTTTTTGCTCATGGCTGCCTTAAAGCTTTCATAGTTAGCTTATCAAGTGATTGAGAGGGCTCAGTCACCTGTATTCTGCATTATTTGCCATTTCTGCAACCCTTGTATCATCTGCAAACAGTTATAATACAATATGCTTTCTTGCTTTGGAATTACAGATGATAATACTATACTACAGAATAACAGCAAATCCCTTTAGGACCTAATAAAGCAACACTTTCATGATAATAAGGCACCTTTCAATCAGTGGGTTTTTAAAACACTGATGATTATCTTCATTTTTGATTGTTCTAAATTCTCCATTACCTTGCCAAGAGGTACCGGATCAGGTGCCTTATGTAACATGCACACGTATCCACACTTGATTTATCAGCTTCTAGTTTAAAGACTGCATCCCACACTGCTTCTAGTAATTGTCATTTCCCATTCTAGTCTTCCTAGAAGTGTGTGAGAGTGTTGGAGACTTGGTTTAATACTGACTTGGTTCTTCCTAGGGTCACATTTCTGTACCATTGTGGTGAAAGTCTGTCTATGGTCCAAGGTGAAAAACAGTCTGCCATGGTTTACATTACTGATGTAAAAGAGTTACAGAGAAAAATCAATCCAGACTTTGTAGACTGGAGGCAGAATAGAATGCGAAATGGGAATAGAATTGTATCCCTAATCTTTATAACTTTGATAATATTCAGGTAAATATGTGTGTATCCAGTCTCTTTGAATCAGAGTCACTATTATATGGTCAAAACCCCCCTAGATTTTACTCTAGTGCTATCAAGTAGTTTCAATATAAACACTATGTATTTTCACAACAGAAAGTGCCACAGATAACCAGCCTAGACCTTCTCAAGGTGAAGACTTCCCTACTGTCAGAAGAGGATATTATCTACATGGGGTTTTTTGTACTTGTACAAAACATTCCCTTCATTCTCTATATATCTAGCATCTGGCATTTTGGTGAGACTCAGTAGGTAAGGGATTTGAAATTCTCTTGACATCTCTTCTTTAAATGCCAATTTATACTGTCATGTAAGAATCAAGTCCTTTTTCTTGTACCTATGAACATCTAAAACTCTTTGCCTGCCCAAGATCCTAGGCATTATTCTTTTTCTGTTCAAATTATCTCCCTCCTTCCTATTTCCTTTTCTTAATCTCTTCCCAACATTACATTTACAGTCAAGATGAAGTTGTTGATCAGTTGCCCAAGTAACCAGAGCCCATATTGCTACATCAGTCATGGGAAGACTAAGTTCCATGAAAGCTTGCTGCCTACTACTTTCTGAAGTAGATCATAAAATAGTCAATTCTGCTAATAATCTAATTTAAACCTTCAAATTCAGTTCCATATTACTGCATGGGCTTGCTTTAAATCCTTGTTGAAAATAGTTGTAAACTCATTCTTTAGGTTACTAAACCAGAAACTTCTCTTTCTGTAAGTCCTGTGAAATAAAAACTTGGAAATAACATTTTACATGTATATTTATATATATGTATACAGATTTTAGTAGAGATTAGTCAGTCCTATTCTAGGCTGCTTCTAGTGCTTTGAAATCTGAGTTTGTTTTGCAGGAAGGTAAAAAGTGAAATCACTTTGTGTGTAGACACCATACCAATGACAGGGACAGTTTTTAAAGTGTGGTGATAGATGAGTAGCAATGCAAGATAATGTCAAATTGTACCACCTACATTGTACCACTTGACACATGAAAGATATTTTTGTAACATCCCAGTGAATAATAGCTTGCAGTATCTTCCCTTTTCTCCCTTGAGACCTACAGTTTCTTGTGGAGGATATGTCAGGTCTAGCAAAAAATCTGAACAAGGAGACAAAACTTCAGTGATGCAGCACAAATGTATGCAGATTGCTCTTACACTTCTGATTGAGAAAAGCACTCTTTCTCTTAAAAATATTCTCTCTTCATTCTACTTCTATGCCAAACAACCTGATATAAAACATAAGTTAGGGATTCAGCAAGTCAACAGGGGAGTTGTGTGGGTACCTTAGCAATGGCATTATTCTAAAAAAGAAATCATGCCACATGAAGTGTTGAAAAGCAACACTTCTACTTATGGGAACAATATTAAAGACCACTAATTCTGTTTAGTTTTGGTCTTTAATAAGATGAGACACTCTTTATTGACAGCTGGTTGGCTTGCTTTTCTCCAAAATTGGAACAAAATTCAACTTTCTCTGAAAAAAAGGAGGGGAAATATGCTTTGAATCAAAAATATGCAGATGGGAAGAATAAAAAATAATATAATATGTTCCGACTGCTTCAATGGAAGAGGTTTATTCAGGATTTTTCCAAACAAGATGTTAATTAACACTCAGGGGTTATCTTCTAAAGGGAAAATTTGCTTAGGCAAAGCAACAAATGGTACAAAATAGTTTATGTGGAATTTTTCTTCCAGGTGAGCTGGGTGACAGCATAGTGCTGTGTTGCATTAAGGAGTGTTTTATTGTGTAGCATGAAGATGATGAGTTTTGACAAGTCAATGTATTGCCATTGAATAAAGGTGTTACATTCATTTAATGGAAGGAGATGTAAGTTATTCTCCACACTCCCCTCAGTCTAGAGAGGCACTACCAGGAACGCTGCAAGAGGGTCTTACAAAAAGAAATTAAAATAGACTGGTCTAGTTGAAATTAGAATCTGTCTTTGTTTATTATTTGTCAAATATTTCAAGATCACTTTTGACAACCTCTAATGGCAAGGGATGCACCTTAGGACTATTGCTGTTTGTGCTCTCCCTTCCTCCTGTACCTGGGAGAGACTGCAATTTATGTATTTAAACGAATGGCTTAAATTCAAGGATCTGAATGTGTCCTGCAGGTCATTTATTTATAGCAACTGCCCAACGAACATGGCTTGGAGGGGATGAAAATGCATTCTACATGCATGAAAGGCAGCAGATGGATTTATTGACTTCAGATGCAGTCAGAGGACACAAAGTGACATTTATTCCTTAAGAACCAGACACCACAGAATTTACTAGTCTGTATATCTACACTAATGCAACAGATTGTGATTGAAAGGTTTAGCCTCCTTATGTACTTGTGTTTAATTTAAATCAGTTATTATGGTGTTCAATGTTTATGTTTCTATCCTGCTAATCCGATGTTTTGCTTTTTTTTTTTTGTTTTGATTACTTTGTATGAAACAACCTGAATTTGGAGACTGTTCCATATTAAAGGTTACTGATTTCCAATTCTCCTCCACCTCATGGACTTTTTTATTCCTTCAGGAAGAAAATCTAGGAATTGAGTTCATGTGGATGTGATGTACAGCAAAACCTAACAGATGGATTTTAGGCGTAAGAAAAGAAACAACACAAAATAGCAAGATTGGATAGACCATTATCTATCAGGAAGTTGTCTGGCATGATGCCTCTTCTGCCTTTCCTGATTCTCTAATTTTCTTCTGTCTTGAACAAATAAAAATTAGTATAATAACTTGGCTTGTTTTTCCTGTAGTGTCTGGTCTTACACACCTCTACTGTATTTTTCTTAACTATTTTTCCAGCTTTTTTCAAATGGCAGTACTTTTAAACTTTCATTTTATCACTCTGCAAATCTTTTCCACCTTTTTCCCCAAAATAATTCCCTTATCTGTACTAAAATTTTCAATCAGGTATTTCCTTGTGCTTGCAGAATAACCATGATCTAATAGAAGTAAACAAACAAAACACCTCACCCTTTAGACTGAGCATAAACTATTTATGCTGCATTTTATGGATGCCTAAAAATCACTATGCAATACTATAATCCATGCATGAAGAACTAATTTCAGCTTCATTGCCTTCTGTGGAGCTGCAGAAATGATACGTTTAGTCTGATCGTATGAGTGTGAAAGAGTGTGTCATTCTGAATTTTTCATTTTTTTCTGTCTTCTTGTATTCACTTTCTTACTTGACTTCAAGAGGAATTGGTGTGGTTGAGTGAATTACAAAACTGTATGTGAAAAAGAAACCTATATACTCTTTTCGCTTCTTTGCTGATGGGAAGGAGATGCAGAGGCACATAGAGCACAACACCACAGCTCTGTGTCTGCTGGATACATATGCTCCTCCTCTGTTTAGTCCTGTCTTCCCTTCCCTTTAACTTCAGTAGATTCCCATTTGCATTTTCCCTCCTTTGAAATGTCATCTCCTTCCTACTGCTCAGTTCCACCAACATATGTCTCCTCATTACTTCCACTTCCCTTCCCAACAGGATAAATATAGCTGAATAACTGCGTGCCTTGGCCACTTTTACATTGTAGTTCCAGTCCTCTGTGATAACTCTCCCCACTCAGGCATAGACTTTGCCCTAGAGAATTCAAAACCACAGCTACATGGAAGCAGGAGGAAGTGTGAAAGCAGATGCCACTCTTCCTGAGTACAGAAGGTGAAGAGTGCTGAAATCTCCCTTTTTATGGGAAAACAGGGGTCGAGGTGATAGGACTGATCTTCCCATACACACCTACTGTACACTTTGTGTACTACATACAAAAAGCTGGTGTGAACCAGCTTTGAACAGATGACTGAGGTCTTGAACTTCTCAGTTTTACACTCAGCAGGAATGTCTATTAGAAAATTTAAAAGTAGCCTGATGCACCCTTGAGGGAAAGTTAGCTGATAAAATCAGTAATGAAGTACCTCTCTTTTGCTGTTTGTCCACATTTCATTTGCTAAGCAAGAATTTTCCTGGGTCTGTGAGGTGTCTTAATTTAAAAATGTTCCCTTTTTTTGGCAGCTGCACCTTCCTCAGCTTCAACTATTCAACGTGTAAAATTGATATCAGCACTAGGCAGGCTCTGCAAGCTTTTACCCTGTCATTTCAGAGGTCATTATTCATCCTGGTAACTGCAGATTACTAAGGTTCCCCAAGAAAGTGAAGGCTACAGACACATGTGGATAACCTTTTTAAACCAGTCCACTTCAAAGGAATCACATCTGAGATAGTAAAGTGCAAATAAGCAATGTTTGATCTCATAGTGAACAACCAGCTTATGAAAATAGTGAGGGGGAGGGAAATTGTCTTTCAGATTCTGCACAGCCATGTTTGAAAACCCATTCAAGATCATTAGGCAGAAAAACACCACCTCAGGGCAAAGGTGGCCGTTCTCCTTCCCTTCTCCAAAAAGCCTCCCCTCTTTCAAAGACACTGGACTTAGAGAAGGTTAGTAGGGCTCATCTTCTTCAGATCACCACAAAAGATGTGAGAAACCCTTTTCACCCTTTCAGGGACCAAACAGAAAGATTTCAACAACCAGAACAAACTGTCTGAGGCTGCTCAAAGCTATGGTACTCCTTTTTTTCCCATTAGCCTAGCAGGTTTGGGGTTTGCTTATTGTAATGCTAAGGGAGGTTCTGCAGAGTTCTGCATGTCACTGCCATGTTTGTCCCTGAATCTGTTGTAACCCAATGCAAAATAGGATATGCATGTGGCTTAGGAAGAAGTCAAATCCTACAAGTTCTACTTGCCTAGATGAGTTGGTGAAAGGGGTTACTGTATCCCAGATACTTGAAATCATTAATCATTACATTGTTAATAGCAGCAGCACCACTTTGCACCCATTTAGACATCTATTTTTCCATTGATTTCTCAAAGAGAATGTGTTTTCTTCCCTGTTGAAAGGGTTTGGGTGGTGGGATGTTTTTCTGCAGCCTGATACTGACGGTTGCCAGCTCATAAAAAACCCACAGACCTGGCATTTGCATGAAAGTCTGCTGGGACCCATGCTATAGGATTCAGCTCTCTGAAGCCAAAAAGGATGATGGAGGGAGGGGCGCTCACTGAAGAGCTTTGGTGCACTGGACAGCAAGATTTTGTACTTCTCCCAGGGAAATAACTCCACCTGGTAGTTCAAAGGAGCATGGCTCATGAACAAGTATTGCTGATGTTTGGATCAAGTTTTCCTTCCTATGGCAGTTGTGAAGGGGATACTATATGAGGCATTAAAAGAGCTGGTAGCATCTCTAGGTTTGGTTTGCATAATGGTTTCCACCATTAGAGATACCAGGACCTTACTGTTTGAAGGCAGGTGTTTGCAAACACAGCAGGGAAATTCTTTAAAGTATAGATGATCTGAACACAGCTTTGCCACAACAGAGAGTTAAGGTATACAGAGAGGATAGAGTCAACTTGGTTTGTCAGCTAAGCAATGTTCCTGCTGACTGACTTGTCTGGTTTTGGATGGCAAGTAAAAGGCAATGTGTCAAGCCACTAAGAAGAGTTACTACAAATGAAGAATGTAAAGAAATATCAAGTGGCTTCCCATCCAGTGAATAGCATGTACCTGTAGTTGGAATGAATCAGTAGGAAAAAATAGGCTGTAATGAAAGACTGGCTCAGACTAGGCATTTGCACAACAGGACCATATTGAGTTTGCACAGACTGCCTTAATTTTGGCATTGCCTACCTCTATGACTGCTTCTTTTTGTAGCCTCAACATTCTTTTAAGGCAATTATTCCACCGTACGCAATGCACAGCTCATATTAGGAACTTATGCAGCTTATTTATGGAGGCACAGTCTGTCACTGGAAACATTGAATACCATGTGGGTTAAGGAACATTAAAGAGGAGTCTCTTGAGGGACACATGGGTAGTATTCCCTGGAAAGCATCCTAAAGTATTTTTAGCTGTGTATTTTCTCAATGTGGAATGAAAATAAGCCAAAGAAAATAGGCAAGATGTATCCTATGTACTGTATGACTAGGAAAGACTGCATTCTGAAATAACAAGAGAAGGGGAGCTCTTGGATCTCCTAGTAAAAGAAGAAAAAGACCATCAGACTTACTGAGTATTTTTATTAAGTGATGCTTTCAGAGGTCTTCAAAAACTACCCAGTAGGGTTGTGAATTTTGTGCTTTGAGGGCTTGGCTCACTACTATTCTAGCTACAGGAAGGTTTATGACTCTTCATAAAGACTTCAACATTTGTGAATTGACAGTAATAAAAGATATGTGAAATTCAGCAGACACTCCCCTGTCTAGGACTAGTCCATGCCCTGAGACATGTATTTAAAATTAATTTTCAAAATGTAGAGCAATGAGATAGAATATGATCTGGCTTTCACAGGGATATGAAGGTAAGTGATCTCATTCCAGAATTACACCACAAAGACTGCACTTGCTCTGTCCAGTCTTCTTGAAGTTCTCATGTCTCCTACATTGTAAATTCTGATATTGTAATTCCAGACTGTCCAAGGTATTCTTCCTTAAAAATCAGTCAACCAAAATTCATTCTTATACTGACCATACTGATGCCTGTATTGCTGGACTTTATGCAACACTCCCTCCCAAGTGAATTTCAAAGTAGATCTTTGCCACCATGCCTTCTGTTGTCTTTGAATAATAATACCATCATTGTGGTTCAACCTCCAACCAACTCACCTTTATGGTTTCTATAATTGTTCAGCCAGCTGACAAAGAAGTTACTCATTCTTTCAGATCATTCATCTACTAAGACTACTAGCATCCTTAAAATGAATTGGTGTTCCCAGCTCACACAGCACCCTCCCAAACCCCAAAACTCAATGTAGATCAAACTTGAGGGAATTTAACCTCTTCCAAATAATGCTCTGCTCTAAAGAGACACAACTTTATTTTGAAAGAGCCAGTTAAAAGTAAGCCTTACCTGCAAGTATTTTCCTGAAAGTGTTGCTGTTTGGGTTGGAGACTTCCCTTTGCCTGTTTTTTTCTTTTCACAGGAATAACTGGCAATTTCAAAGGTTTCCCAGGGCTTGGTGTTTGTGGTTGGAGAGCAGGCACAATGAGATTACTCTGGTGTCTCCATTTTTACTGTCAGTTCAAGTTGGCTCTCAACTGTGGTTTGACAGCACAGTGAATCCGTTTTGGGGGGGAATTTAGTGTCAAATCTCAAAGTTACTGTAATTATAAAAATGCAATATATGGGTGCAGAGTCATTCCACCAATTTGCTAGCAATACACTGAACAGAGAATTTTGCCCTAGCAGATGTAATGTAGATTTAATGTAGAGCAAGTATTCTCTGTTTAGGCAACTCTAACTTCATGCTATCTTCCTGAAGACAGCATAAAACCAACACAAAATTATAAAAGTGAATGTAAACACTGTGCTGTGTGCTCTGGCTAAACCAACCAAAATGGAATCATATGGTCTTGCCCGATTGTTATCGAATTTGTACTGCTAAATTACATACAACTGCAGAGAGCTGGTATTTAATGATCATCGAACCACTGCCTCAGTAATGCAGCAAAGCAAGAACTCTGTGGTTAGAGAATTGAAGAAATTTCATCTTAGCATCTGATCTTCACCGAGAATCACGAACAGCCTCATCAGTAGAAGCTGTCACATCTAATAAAAAGACAGCTTCAATCATTGCCATCTAGAATATCATCAGGAGCATAAGATGGAAGAAGCATAAAATGCACATCAGCTGAATTCTTAGTGTTCTGGGTTTTATAGTGACCCAGGACTCCTCCAATGACAAAAAATACTGCTTTTGTAACAGGATGAGGGTATTTGTATGCCCTTATTTGCTCTAATAGATTTTTTTTCTAACTTACAGAAGATATATCATATTTGCATGATTATAAATTCACAAGATTTCCTCATGATTATCTAGCCAGAAGAGATTATACACCATGAAGGCTGTGGAAGATTTCACATGCACAGAATAGTGGTGGTTGATTATTTAGTTCTCTGTAGAGCAAGTCATAAGAGACACCCGAATTTGAATGAGAACGTCCTTGAAAACAACATGCAGTCTTCTGCTTAAAATTTTTGAATCACAAACCTTGATGTGTTATTCCAATTATTACTTTATGCTTGTTTTAAAACCTGTGTTCTTTTCTAGTTCTAAATTTAAACTTAAAGTAGGTAGAGTTTCTGATAGCTTGCATGTAGAATGAAGAAATGCTTTGACCTCTGTCCTATTTTGTTGCCTCCAAGCTTTGACTTAAGTTGTCTTTCAACTTCTGCTGTTAATCAGAGCAAACTTCTTGAGCCTTTAACTCAAGAATGTTAACTATAAAGAATGTTTTGTGGTCTTTCAGGTGCTTTGCAGGTTTCTCCTTTCACCCTTCCTAAACAATAATCATCTGTGTTGGACTGTGGACCACAAAACCAGATGCCATACCACAGCTTTGGGTACCTCAGTGCCAAGCACAGAGGCAATATCCCTCACAAATACCAGAAATTCTACTCATAAATCCAATTTACCATTTGATTCTGGCTATAGAACTTCCACAGCTGATTAATGACTGTGACCCCTATGACCTTTTCAAAATTGAGGCATGCCCTAAGGAATCCCTCATAAAGATAAGTATTTCCTACAGAATTTGTATTTCAGTGCAAAGCTTTGCATTTGTCTGTTTCGAAATATACTTGCTTAAGTTCATCTCACCAGCCAATCCAAATAATTTACTTCAATGATCTTCCCTTTTAATGATTTATCATCCCCTTGGTTTTCATGACATCTGCAAATATTATCACTTAAAGGCTTCCTCTCTCTGACTCCTTCTCTGCTTGTTTCCATGGGATTCAGATGCTTTCATCTTAGAAACTGTTACCTAACAAATCTGGCTGACCAGAAATTGCTCAGTCTCTTTTAGGTTCATCAGGTTGGTACTTTTCCATTCAAACCACAAACCTTTTCTCCTGGCATAGCTTCACCCACAGGTCACAAACATGAAACCCCCTCTAAGTTTCCCAAACCTCACAGAGGAAAAAAAGGTTGGTTGTAAATCATATCCCTGTTCCTACACTGTAGGAGTACAGAAAAATATAAAACATAAAGCATCTCCAAACTTCGCCCTTAATTTACCCTTTTGCTATTCAACTGGTCCAAAATGTATTTGCTAGTCACCATTGCCTTGCTTCACTATACTTGGCAAGGGAAGAATGACCTCCTCAGGTATGTAATAGCCTTGTGGATCCATTCACAGTGACAAGAGCAAACAGACCTGTCTGCCATGCTGCACATAATCCTGGCTATAGCACACTTGCAGCAGACCAGAAGGACAAACATGCCTTTCCCACTGCCCCACACCCTCTGTGGATGGGGCTGTGCGGTTCTTCCATCCAGTGATGAGGGAGTCCCATTATTGTAAGAAAAGTCTCACAGGTCTTACTTCATCACCCTGTGAAGTAAGATTTTAGGACTAACCTAATTGGTTGGTCATTCTAGGGAATGTGACTGGTCCCAAAACATCAAAGAGAAGGGAGAAGAATACGTGCCTGGATATGTTTTTATTTGGCAGCAGTATGCAGATTGGTAAATTCTATTAATGAAATGCTTGAAGCTGTAAGCCCTAGTAACAATACATACTTATTCATTACATCTTGTAATCATACTAATAATATCAAAATTTTAACTATGCAAGTCTTTAGTAAGACAATAAAATATTTTCCCCTAGAAACAAAGATAAACATTATTTATATGCAACTTCTGTCGTAAATGACAAGATGATGTTCAGCTTCAGAATGTATTAACACAGGACTTCACCCTTGTACATTTCAGCTTTATTAATCCGAAACACACAGAAATGTCCCTTTAATTTACTTTTTCATTTATCTCAACTGAGCATGATTATGTCTAGCCAATGTTAACCCACATCCTGTGGCTGTTTTGTGGATTAAGACTCTTTCTTTAAGTTAGAAATATAACTTAAATAAGGTTAAAGTAGCAAAAATTTATTTCCTTTTCTGGTAAGCCATGTGCCATCCTCTCCTTATTAAAAAGTAAAAATAGCTAGGCAAACCATCTGATGAGATCCCTTGAAAGTAATGTGGGAGCCCTATTAGAGCAATTCCAGAATTTCAACTCCACGTTAAGTTAATAAACTCCATGAAAAACTTTGTGGAGCAATTTGTCCCTGAGATAATTTAATTTAAATCATAGAATTTATAGTAAGAATTACTTTAATCTCATTATACTTGGCTCAATTGCTAAAAGCATCCATTTTACTTAATATTGGCATTTGTGGAGCTACTAACTTATTTCATTTGTTACTGTCAGAAAAATGTATCATCTTAGAAAAGTAAACAGGCAAATCCCTCATTCTCTGCTGTTTCTCATAGGCATCTCTCTTCTTTCCTTTCCTGTCTTCTCCATACAGCAAATATTTCTCTTCTGAAGTCTCTCAATTTGCAAGGTTCCCCACTGATACTGTGTGCTTTCCGCATGTGCTGGAAGTGAAACAAATGGGATATGCTTAAAAGTAAGCATTTACCTCACTGGCTTGGCCACCGAAATGCTCTGTGGGTTTCAGCAATATGTACACCAACTCTTGTGGGAACTAATTTTATTTTTTTTTTTCTGCTGTCACAATATTTGTCTCAGTATCCTCTAGCTCATCTTCAAAGAAGACTGGGGCCATGGTCACGAGTCCATCATTTTATTTATTCAGGATGGCCACGTGACTGCATTTATACTCACCCACCACTTCCACACATCTTCCTTTCACTTGGGCAAGCAATACAAACTCCACTGGGATAGTTCTTTCTCATTCCTCTGTTAAGCAGGGGTGTTGGGGAAAAAAAATGAGTTTTATTTTTCTTTAAACACATACTGTGATAGACTTAGAGAGGAAAAATTACCAAAGTAGGAACTTTACATATTGATTTGCTGTAACTGGAAAGCTTCCAAATATTGTGCTTAGTAGAACACGATAAAAGGAATGGCTTCATCTAAGTGCCAAGTTGTTGGGTGGGCTAAATTCTTTCCACTTTCCATGCAAATAATTTTGTCACTTATTTTCTCATTTTTAAGTGTTAAGAGGGAGACAAAGCTCTTTTCTCCCACCTCAATTTTCCTTTAGTTGTTTAGAGATTGTTTACATAAAACATCTACTTCTGTTGGGAGCACTTCAGAAGCAGTATATTTATTCACTTTTATGTGATTTTAAAATATCAGATTAGTAACCCTTCTGCAATACTAGTCATTTCATCTTCTCTTTCAGAGTAAATGTTTGTCGAAAAGTTACATCTGCAAGGTCCAAGTGAGTTCAAAGTAGTGTATACATAAGTTTGTACTGGGCTTCCCAAAGCTGGTTACCACAGATGCAAAGCTCCATCAGAGATGTTTGGCTCATATGTAAAAATGAGGTGAAGACACATCCTGTGTTTAATCATTTCAGTTCTTGTATTATGAAGTGAAACTTTAAAAAAGGAGAAAAAAGAGGAACTCGGGAATTACTGATCCATCACATAAAATTCAATTCCTCACAAAATAGCTATAAAATGTTTCTAAGTACTTAGTAGATAACAGATAGGGATGTAAAAAAATACAGGCTTTTCAAGGACAAATAATGTCAAACAATGTGGATGAGGTAGATATACTGAAGATTTTGACACTGCTGTGATATTTTCCTAGGAAACCATGTTTCAGCTGAAATATTCCCTGGTGCTCACAGATCCAATGCCACGCTGTCAGGAGGAAGCCCTGCTTTACATACAAGGTGGAAGGATGTTAGAATATACCAATTACTGGTCAGGATGATCACCCAAGCAGTAAGTTGATCACACCTGGGCAAACCCAGGCTGATGTTATTTAAGATGAAGCCTCAGCTGGAGCACAGTGTACAATGGGCATTGCAGGTAAAGCAAGCTACAAGAGACATCTCTGGAAGTGTGAGTTGAAAGGTCAATGATAAGAATGAAATTAGGTTGGTTGAGAGTAGAAATGTGTGACAACAGCATCTAAACCCACCAAAAGTAATCACTGAAGAGGCATGGAATGGGTTCTACATATTCCTGGGGGATGAGACGAAAATTGCAGACAACAGATTTAGATCATTCACTAACTACATCCTCTAGGAAGGATATAAAGTACTGGTCATCAGGTTTGAAAGGGCTAAGAGATTGGAGTGAATTACTCTTTCCAAAGGTATTTTATGAAACCAAGCTATAGAATCTGGTTCAGCAATATTGTTAAATGAATGTACGTGGCCTCAGTCAGGAGCACTGACAGAGGTCATTAGTGAAGGATAGAAGCAATTTGAGAAATCACCCTCTGCAAACACCTGTGCTTTCAGACAGTTTTTCTTCTGACTTTCAGGGTACCTGTAGCAGCTTTAGCAGCAAGTCAGAGCAGTCGAAGAGGTGGGATCACAAAGACACCCCCCGAGATGTCCATAAGGGAAAACACCATTCGGCACCATTAGTACCTGATGCTGCCACTCAGAAGGAGGTGCTGAGGGGGTTATCCATGCCAACAGAACAAACAGGAGGCACTGACACTGGCAGGGGTTGGAGACTTTAGAAGGGGAAATTAAAATGGTGGTAAGGAATTGAAGGAGTTGGTGGATTGTCCTTCCATGGCCCTGCATTTTCCCAAGGCTTTTTTACTCAGTGATTTCTTTCTTCCTAAAGCACTTCATTTAGAAAATAGACAACTTTCTTCCAGCTGCATAAATAACTTCCCACTAGTAAACCAAAAAACTCCAGGGAATCATTTAAAAGCATCCTGTCACTTACAGGTAGGTACATGCAGAAGCAGATAATAAAGTAATGAGGTGAATAATAATAATGAAGAGAAAATGCATATAGTGGATTAAGTCTGTGAAGGAGAACTGTAGGCTAAAAACATTTCTCAGGTGCCATTGTGTGTACAGCAGGCACAGTAAACTTTGAGAAATGTAGAACTCCTACAATAGTTTGGATGCTGCCACAAACAGAAAGAAGTGGATTTCAGGGCAACTATCAGCATGTTACTAAAAAAAAATGTACCTCTATTTTTTAAATAACTCATTCTGTCACTTCAGTTACCAGAGAAGTATGTGTGTTTTAACACATTTATCCTTTTAATGACCCGCTGCAGGTTGTTACTACTTGTCTGCCTGGCAGGAACTACCCGACTACTATGCTGATGAAATCATACCTTCACATGTTATGCAAAAATATTTAACAGGAAAAAAAGGCAAAAAAATGAAGGCCAACTGGCATGTTTCCAGTGAAGAGAATGAAGAACAACATTTCGTTGAAGAATTTACTCAAATTAGGTTTGATACCATGTGCCAAGTAAAGAAGGAAGTTTCATGTTAGCATAAATTGAGGAAAATTAGTGTATACTGTTTAAGTGATATATGCTAAAGGTAATGCTGGTTAAAAAATACAGGGAAAAAACCCAATAAAGCTCATTGTTTCAGTGCCTTTGTAGCTAAATTAGGAAAAAAATGGAAAGCTCCTTTTTCCACCCTCAGAGAATCAAAATGCTTAAAGACTTGAGGACTTTCTTGTGAATGTCTAAGCACAGCATTGGAATCAAAATTCGTGTGTTTCAGTGTGTCCAATATATCAAAAATATTTTGCTTCGAAAATGCATGCATGTTTTACTATTTTCAATGTGCTTCATGTGAAAAAAAGTCAATAATGAAACATTTTCTTTGTTGATCCAGTTTTCAGTGAGTCATTAAGGGCAGGGAACAGAAAAGACAGAGGGAGATGAGGCATCTTTGAACACAGTAGACTACCAAGAAATTCAACTCTTAATGTCTAGACTAAGTGGAAAAACTTGAAAAAGATAAAAAAAACCCCAAACCCAAACCAATCCAAACAAACAACATGACTTGGAACAGAATCAAAAAATCAGAATGAAATGAAATCAACCCCCAGGCTGTGTTGGAGATGTTTTGGCGCAGTTTGAGAAACCAGGTAGGAGAATCTCTGTCTGTTCCTGAGCCAGTTGCAAAGATCTGCCTCCAGTGAGCTCTACTCCCAGTCCAACTACCCGTCTTCTCAAGGTGACAGTTGGTCACTCCTTGTTTTAGCAGGCAGCTCTTCTACCCCTCACTAACAAATCTTAGGTGCTTTCTTCCCCTTAAGTGCGAGTTGTCACATCTTTGCCTTGGTAGCCTGACTTCAGCTCCCTTGGCCCTCTGTAAATGTGGCAGCATACCCCATAACAAAATACCCCCAATAGTCCTGTGATTCTGACATCTGTTTTCAAAATCATTGTTGGCTTTGACAGAATTACGTTTTTCAGCAAAATACTTGGCCTGTGATTTTCATACAGTTCAGCCAAGCAGCAGAGAGACCCCAGTCTCATCAGATGCTCTTTGACACAGTGAGCAGAGTTCACACAGAGGGAAATCACAGAGGGCTGGGCTCCTTAGCAAAGGCAGAAATCTGCCTCCTTCACAGAAAGAAGTGGAAAATTAGATTTGGCATTCAGGAGTCTGAAAGGTTGGCACTGAGCTGAGTTACATTGCATGGGTTTCATTTAGACCCAGCACGATCTGTGCAGTGACTGATGCCCGTCCTCCTTATCCAACAAGACCTTGAAACGTACCTTCAACCTAAGTAGGTTGTTATAATCTTCTGGGGCCTATACAAGCTTTCCACTTATGGAAACCAAGCTTTGAACTCCAGGGGATGAAATGAGGTGAACGCAATTGTGTACCTAAGCACAGGTATAAGATTCAGGGCATGTGAAAGAGAAAATGGGGATGAAGGCATAGCAAGAATCTGAATTTCAGGGCAAAATGGTATGTGTAGTGCGTGAATTGAAGAAGTAACTTCAAGAGACTGAGTTTTAAGAAACTCAGTTTTTGTGGTTCAGCAAGCAAGGAAATGTAAGAGACTGGCATGACATATATTTCATCGCAAGTGGCTCGCACCGCAAAGCCCCAGCATGACCACGGCTAAAGAGGTCAGATGTCGAGAGGTATAAACAACCATCATGTGAGAGAGATCCTCTGGTGCATCATGAGGAAAGGAGGGGAGCTGACTAATCTTACTCTTATACTTGTTCTTAGTGTAAAGCCCTTAATAGTATGACATTCCTCAGCAGTATCTCATACTTAGGGAACAAAGGGAAGGAGACCAGACATCCTTGGGCAACCGTTGCTCACCATTAGCTTTAGAAAGCTGCCTTCCAAAAAACCAAACTACTCTAAGTCATCTTGTTTGCTTCCTTTTGAGGTTACACTCTTACCATCAAGGCAGTTCATCAACAGACTGATGATAAACTTATTACCGACAAAAGCAGTTCCTTTTTCTACAGCTGGAAGAAATGCAGCAATTTCGGTTCCTCAAATGAGCTGCACTGCTGTGGCAATTCTTTGAGCCTGGCTTAGGGTACACACCGTCCTAACTTCATGGGAGTTTTCTATAGCCTTAGTTAAATGCATAGAAAGGATGTCACCTTTTCTCACCAATAGTGCTACTTTTTGTAAATTGATGATGTGTTTTGAAAAAGCTAAAGCTCAGATGGCAGCGTGCCATAAAACACAAATAAAATGAATATATATAAAAATAAAACCATTGTAAATGCAATTTCCTTTATTATTTCCTGTGAAATACAACTCCTTTTCCATGTTTGCACTTGTCAGGTAGAAGATTCAGAGATAACTTTTTGTAATCAAACATGGTAGCTGCAATTTCAAAAGGCTGGGATGAAACTAGGTGAAGAGCACCATTATTTTGGATAGTGACTCTCTCCTCTAGTCCTGCTTTTTCACATCTCCTGCTGTTCCTCAACAACAGGGAGAAATGAATGAGTGAAAGTGATGAGTTAATAGGAGATACAAAACCCACTTCAAGTGTTGTAATGCCTGGTGTTCTAGGGGATGCTGATAGCTAGTAAAGTGAGAAGGCCGAAGTATACACACTGTGTATTAATAAAAGGTGTGATGGAGGGCAGAGAAATCCTGCTACTCCATAAGGTTGGCGTGGTGGACTTGGAAATTAGGATCACTCTGTGTCAGGCACGGCCTACACATCCATGCTGACTGTGCCACAGTGGCTTTGCCTTGTCCCAGCTCCTAAGACCTTGTCCTGAAATACCTGTGAGGACCACCCAACGCCTGTGTGGGGGAACGAGGTGCGATGAAACAGTCAGTTTAACATCCAAAGGATGTTAAAAGGGTAGTACCACGCTCTCAGAGCTTTCACGGGGGTGGGCAAAGGGCCTTGCCCCTGACGCCTCCTGGTCCCCAGCGAAGGCTCGGCTCGGGTCAGGGTGATGCGGGCGGCAGGGTGATACGGGAGGCTGGGTGATGCGGGGGGCAAAGTGATGCGAGAGGCAGAGTGATGCGGGGGGCAAAGTGATGCGGGGGGCAGCGCTGCGTGCTCCCTCGGGGGCGCCCCGCGAAACCCAGCCGGGCCCGTCGGGACGGCAGACCCCGCTGTGCGCCCCCGCACCAAGCCAGCGGGGCCGGGCCGGGGGACAGCGCAGGCGGCGGATCTCCGGCGGGGCACAAGCGGCTCCCGGCGCACCGAGGGGCTTCTCCCCCGCGCAGCGGGGCGCATCCTCGCTCGCCGGCCCCGCCGCGACGCCGCCAGCCGAAGCGGCCGTAAACCGGCTTAAACCCAAGGCGATTTGCCCGTAATCCGCTGGGCTTGCCGGGGCGTGAGGGGGGCGGGCGTGCGGGGCGGCCGGGGAGCCCCCGGGGCGGCGCGGCGGGGCGGGCTGCGCTCCGCCGGGCTCGGCGGCGGCGGCGATGTGAGCGGCGCGGCAGCTGCAGGCCGGCTCCCCCGGGAGCCGGGGCTGAGCCCGGTGGCCGTGGGAGGGAGAGGAGTCGGGCGGGGAGGGAGGAGGGGGCCTGGACGGGCCAGGGGGAGAAAAGGGAGGAGCGGGGCCGGGGAAGTGCTGCCAGCCGGAGCAGCGGCAGCGGCGTGAAGAAGGCGCAGCCCGGTGGACTCGGCTCGGCTGCCCGTCGGCGCTCTCCCCGCGGAGGTTGGGGACCTGCTGCGGGGTGATGGAGGAGCATGGGTACCCTTCCTATAGCGCCCGCAGCCCCGCCTGGGAGGAGCTGGTAGGTACATGCGTGCCTTGCCGTTACACAGGCATTTCCTACCCTTTTTCCTGCCTGTATTGTTCAGCCGGGGGGTCGAGCTGTCATCCTTATCTATGCCCTCCAGCCCACCCCTTTCCCTTCTTCCGACCCCGCTCTACGCCAGAGCCCGGCCGCCGGCGCTCATCCCCTCCCCGCGGGGAGCGGAGGGGTGAGAGCCTTTCGCCCCCGCCGTGTCCGGCCATTTGCTGGCGGGCTCGTCCCTCCGGGAGACGGGGAGTTCATTGCCCTTTCTGAGTTTCACTGCCCGGGTGGAAAGCCTGGGATTAGCACCGAGAGCCTTGCCTCTAACTTTGCCAGGGGGGCGGCGGGTTGGATGTTGATAGCTTTAAACGCCTTCTCGTAGCACAGCAAAAGCAACGTGTTCAAGCAGCCTTGGGGGGCAGTTTCCAGAAAGACACGTTTCCCCCCTTCTTCTTCTGTAGCCAGGCTGAGAACTGCTTCCATCACGGCGGCAGAGTGGGCCGGGGCTGGGTGTACCCTACTGCCACCCTGCCTTGTGGGGTGTGGGTAAAGTGTGTGCCTTTGGGCTGCAGCGAAGAGAGGGGAGTGACCAAACTGGCCCTGAGGAAAGCTACGGAGCGGTGGCGTTGCGGTTTGTTTAAGTAACTCGAAGACCCTCCTTCCAACCAAAGGAAATCATGTCACCGGCATCCTCAGCAGGCGATAAAATCAGATTTCCCTTTGCAGGGCAGTCTGGTCCCGGTCTTGGACTTTTCTCCATTGTGCAAACACACACACACACACATCAGGCAGGGAGAGCTAAAAATAGGCTTTGGGTAGCTGCTTGGGAGATGTCCGGCAATCTGTGAGGTCAAGGCTAGGCTGTCTCTGGCCCTGAACTTGGTGAGGCAACATGAAGCTCGGCCCCATGCCACTGCTAAGGTTCCCTTTAGATAGCTCTGCCATGTTTTGCTAACTCGTTGTGTTGGTCCAGGGACCCTGGTTTTACTTGTAAGCTGTTTTAAAGAGCAGACAAGGGATAGCCACACTTTGCCTGAAGCAGCGTGTGCACCTCAGGAAAACAGCAGCCGAGCCCTGGAGATACCCACAGTGACTTAAGTTTACTCCCCTCCTTGCTAGGATGTGTAGCTCTCCCAAATACATTTTTACTATCCTTATTTTTGTTGAGAAGCTGAGCATCCCCCTTCACTGCCCTCTGCAGTTCTCAAGCCCTGAAACTGTTGTCGGAGATGCAGCTGTGATAAGGAAAACAGCTGCATGCCTGTTCCAGCAACATGGAGCTGACATCGAAAGGATCAGGCAAGGGAAACCCGAGATTTTTACCTGAAGAGATGACGACGTCGTGGGAGGAAGGCAGCAAAGCCGATTCTCACGAATGCGTTATCCTATTAAGAAGTGACATTTAAATTGCTGCCGTCATCCAAAACTCAGCTGAAACTCAGGAGGCAGATGGATTGCTGCCCCTCTCTGCTTGGAAATGCAGAGTCCTGGCTAAAGCATCCAAACCCGTTTCCTTCTATCACCAGGGCTTAGATAAACAAGTACTACTTGTTTGGTGGGGGGGGGGGGGGGGGGGGGGGGGGGGGGGGGGGGGGGGGGGGGGGGGGGGGGGGGGGGGGGGGGGGGGG
>JAWWEV010000001.1:57587616-57653293 GCA_035583235.1 Hafferia zeledoni | reverse complement strand
GCTCGCCCCGACCCCGCCCGCCCTGGTCCCCGCGAGTGGGCAGAGGTTCCCGGCGTGGCCCGTGGCCCGTCCCCGCGGGAGGGGGCGGTGGAAGATGGCGGCAGGGCGGGCTCCTCTCCGCTCCGCTCCACTGGCGCTCAGCGAGTCCCGGCCGCAGCCACCGCCTCCGTCCCCGCCCCCCGCACCGCCTCTTTCCCCACCCTCCCGCACCGCCTCCTCCTCCTCCCCGGGGAGGGGAGCGGCAGCGGCTGCCCTGGCTGAGCCGGGCTCGTGTGCTCTCTCTCGGTAGGAGTCCGGGAAGATGGCCGGGGCCGAGTCGGGGATGAGCGGCGCCGGGATCCCGCAGCAGCCCCAGCCCCAACCCCCGGCGGCAGCGGCGGGGCCGGCGGACGAGTCGTCGGACAGCGAAGGGGAACACGAGGGCCCCCAGAAACTCATCCGGAAAGTGTCCACCTCGGGCCAGATCCGCAGCAAGGTAAGGGGGGGCAGGAGCCGGCCAGCGCCGCCGGGGCCGGTTTGTCCATCCCCATGGCAGAGCGGGGCCAGCGCGGAGCCGGGGGCGGCCGCTGCATCCCGCCCGCATCCCCGGGAGCGGCGCGGGGGGGTGAGGCAGCCGTGCCTCTTCCTTCCTTCCCTCTCCCCTCCTCCCCGTCCAGCTGTTGCGTCCACATCTGTCCCCGGCTGGCAGGAAGAGCCCCCCGGGGCGGCGGGGCTCCGCGTGGCCGGAGGGGAAGCCGCCTGCCCCGGCGACCGGCGGCTGCCCTGCCCTGCCGGGCGTCCTGGGTGTGGGGGAAGCGGCGGACTGCCGCCCTCCTTCCCTCCCTCCCTCCTTTCCTCCGGCTGCTCTTCCCCGGCGGCGGGCACCGCTGCCGCGGGGATCCCGCCCTGCCGCCCCGCGGCGCGGGTGGGCTGGCTCGGCCAGCCCTCCCTTACCAACTTTTCATGCCCCCACCCAGCCTTTCTTCAGCCCCGGTGCCGCGACCGCCGCCGTGCGTCCCGCAAGAGCGGCAGGCACCGAGCCCGCGGGGCACGGCGGGTTCCGTGCGGGAGCGGGAGTGCCGCGAGGTGGGGAAACGCGATCTCCAGTTGGAAAGGCACCTCGCGGAAAGAGGAGTAAACTTCTATACGTCCTCGCTCGTGGGAGTGGATACGTAAAGGAGCTGTCAAAATTTCAGCTTAATGCAGTTTTTTGGCTATCTCAGACTGCCGGAGTTGTGCCACTGGAATTAACTCTTCTTCGTGGATGATGTATTTATATCACTTTTTTTCCCTCTGTAAAATCAACAAGCATGTATTTGAAAGCATAAACCCAATGAGACCTGACTTACTTTCTCTGTAGAAGGATACCGTGACTTTGTCCAAAGTGCAGTCCACAGTCAGTGATGGGGGCTGCCCAAAGCCCTGTTTGGGAGAGCTTATGGATGCGGTGACATCAAGATTGGGGTTTTTGCTGGAAGTGTCTGCTTTGAGGGACAAAGTGACTCCATACAGGGCCAGACAGATGAAATTTACAGTTTAATTTCTGCACAGTAGGTCATGTGGCATTGTTTCCTTTACAGAGCACTCATTAGGGTTAGTTTGTGGAGTCCTGTTGGATTGGTGCTGCTCTTCCCTTGAGCTTTTGCTTCACTCACTGTGTACAAAAGGTACTACTACATACCTTTGAAGAGAAAGCATGGTAGTTAACCGGCATTATTCCATTATAGGAGGTGGAAAGCAGTTTTTCCCTGAAACCTCTTAAACTTGTAGTGTCATTCCACATTATTGATAAATGTTAATGTTGCATTTGCAGATTTTAGGCCTGGCTGAAATGTTACTATAGTAGATAGTATACAACTGTTGCATCGTGTTAGAAACGTCCTACAGAAACTTTCAGCTTTAACACACTTTTTCAGGTTCTGCGTGATGGTCTTCAGAATGTTTTAAGTGACAGAACATGATGCCTATGTTAATTGTAGTGGTGTTAAGTGCATCTGAGGGTTTGCCCTGAGGGGCTGATACTTACATAAGGAAAACATGCAGATTATGAATGTTATACAAACACAGGTTTGTGTTACAGATTGATGGGATACTCTGTATCTGAGGGCTGTGAGTGAGTGCAGAGCTGGGGTCGCCTGAAGATCTAGGACAGCTCTCTAAGTGATGCTTCTGCTTATTTTAGTTTGCATCTCGGTTCTGTTTCTGTGAATCAGATGTGTATAGGAAAAACTGTCTGCTGACATAATTGGAGTCATAAAGTGTTGCTTTACTGGTAGCAATTTACAATGCAGCTGCAAATATAAATGTCTGTCTTTCTATTTAATTAAAAGTGATATATCATTGTTGAAGATGAGACCCATTTTAAATAATTCAGTAGCACTTTATTTTATAACTCAGGATGCATTATTTAAAAGTAGCTATATTTAGACAGGCAACTCTCGTTTAGTTTAAGAGTGTTGTATGTTTGCTGTTGTAGTAGTTTGGTGATCAGTGGTTACATGAAACCACTAGCGTAAGGAACATCAGGGAGCCGCTCTTTTACCCAGCTAGTCCCTTTCATTCAAATGACATTTGTGAAGCTTCACTTACTCAGTGGATGTGTTTGTAAGCTAAGGTTTTAATTAAATGGATTAGGTTTGTCTTAGATCTAAGAATAGACTTTGAAAAAACATAAAACATGTATATTACATTGTGCTATTCTTCTCCAGAGGTTGCTTATTTACTTACTTGAGGCATTTCAGCGACATGGTATCGATTCTTTAGCTCAGAACTGTACCCAAAAGTCTCTGCTGGTAATTGTTTTTATTTTACTTAAGGAAGATGTTATTTTTAGATGTTTTGGTACAGTTCATCATTTATGAAAGCTACCATATGGTGATACTTTGCAGACAGAATCACTCAGGAGTGGATTTTTTTAACGTGTGTATAATAAGATTTAGCAAATATATGTACAAGAGCAAACCTTTTCTATTAGCACAAACATAAGACTAAAGATTTCTAACATCTGTAGTGCTCAAAGGGAGTTTTTAAACTTTGCTCTCTTCTTCCTAAATCAAATTATTTGACTGAGGGCAAGGGGTCAAAAACAGAATGGGAAAATGAAAAGCAAGAATACTATATTGGCAGATGTAATTACACCAAAGTTTATTGCTTGTTTGTGATACGCTAATCATATGCTCACAGTTCTATTTAGAAGACTGTTGTCCAGTTTTACAGTTGCCCACAGTGAAGAGCAACTTCCTTGGCAAACTGCTCACTTGATTTCAGTAGAACTACAATCACAGTCAATTGCTAAGAGAAACAGATGGGTGATAGGGCCAGACACCACTGTAACTTCTATTAGGGGTGCACTTTTAGTTTATGTATATCTGTTCCTTATATTTTTAGAGTACTTTAAGGGAATTCTTGTCAATTACAGACAGAAAACTTGAAGATCAACATGTTTTGGTGTCTGCAAACTTGAGGAGGAGAGAACAAGCTGTGGTGCAAAGGACCACCGTTTTGTTTGTCACTAGGAACTGTTTGCCCAAGCCCATACTTAGTTATAGAATGGTACTGTAGCAGTAGATATCTTTAGGGGAGTCAGGACCAAAACTGATTTTGTGAGAATAAAGGCAGAATCTTTAAACCTCATCCTGAAAGCTATTGCATCTGTGGAGTTTGTGTTCTGTGAAGGAAATGCAAGGGAATAGATAGGTGACAGGTACCCTGTGAAGCTGTAGCAGTTTTGAGCCAAAATCCCTAATAGAGAGCATTGCAACAATTCTTGGTTTGGTCATGTCTCTTCACCATTTCCCATCGTTCTGGGGGACCTGAATATTTAGTACAAATAAAGTGTCTTGGAAAAAATATTTAAAGAATATACATTTAGTTTTATGAGAACTTTGGAAAACTGTAGTCAGACAGTTCTGAAGCAGTATGTATGATGGTGTACTAACAGAGTTACATTGGATATTGAAGTCATGGAAAGTTCTCTGTGCATCTGTGTTAAACTTGGCTCCTTCACTGTTAAAGATGCTGGTTAAGACAGGCAGGGCAGCGTCAGTGCTTTCCTTAAACAGATGACTTCAGTTCTTGGGGCTACAGCCTGAAAACTGCCTGTCATCAGCTGGCTTCTAGTTTCTTTAAAGTTAATCACTAGTGCAAAGCACATTCCTTAAAAAGAAGGCCTTGCTTCAGTTCTTCATAGCTGGAACATGTTGAGAAAGGAAGGTTCAAATTAGAGCTGGCACTTTTGCTCTTTAAATTCTACTTACCTTGAGGATGGGCATGAGATTAATAAATGAAATAGTCCCTAGATACTTGAAAGTAAAGTTGCCAGATGAGCACAGTTGTAGTTCCTACTCTTGTCTTGAGTACTCTGCTAAAAAGTGGATATGAAGAATAGCACTTTTATCACTGACCTGACTTCCTACTTTAATGGGTCCATGTTCAGTTAATGCAAAAGCTCTGCTGGATGTGTGTTGTGTGCTCACATCTGCATTGGGTATCTGGCCTGTGTCTATTTTTGGATGAAGCAGACATTCAGGAGTAAAAAATATAAATCAGGAAGTGCAAGAAAATGTGGTGTATTGAGCAAGATAAATACACTTGTAAGGTATGTGGGAGACTGCTTTCTTCCTCTCTGTACCCCCAGTGGTTTTTGTTAGTAATGAAATTGCTGTAGCATGGAAGATGCTCAGAAACATATGTGTTACAATCAGTGGAGATAATGTGGTGTTTTTAATTTAAATGGCACGAGTTGTTACTAGAATTTTCTTATCCGAGGCCTAAGTATATTTTTTTAAGGATCCTAAATCATTACGGAGTAATGAATGTAAATTAATTTAATTCCCCACTGTGATTTTATTGGCCTTAGTGGATAACACCAGCCATTTAGGAACTGAGCATTCAAAAAGTTTCTAACCTTTTCCATATGGTGACATTTGACAATGCGAAGTCCCAGTAGTCACTTCCTGTTTGTTTCTGGTATACATTTTTCTCAGATTACCATAGTTTGTTAATTCACCTAAATGTGAAGTCCTGTGGGTGATACAGGCATTAGACTGCATGAACATCATTCTCTGCATTGTAATCTGCTTTGCCTAATTTTGATGGTTCTCAATTTACTCAACTAAGTAGTGGTTGATTCCTTTCTGATTTTTTTAATGCACCAGAACTTCTCAGGAAAATGCCACGGGATCCTTTATATGCATTAGGATTGTGTGAATCTGCACAGCTTCAAAATGCATTGTAATTTTTTCTGCAACTACGGCAATATGAATAGTGTCACTAAGCTTTATCATGTTAGCACAGCACAGGGCAGAACTAAAGTGACCCAGTGCTGCAGGATATTTGTCTTCAGTATTCATATTTTCCTTAATTTTAATTCTGCAATTAAATTAGTTGTACTGTATAGCCATCCTTAGTAAAATATTTCACCAGCTTTTAGTTTTTTTTCACAACTGTTATAAAACCTGTCAAATTTGTTTCCCTCCCCACATCCTGTGGACTTTAACCTATTTTGAAAGTGAGATATTCAGAATCAGTTCATTAGTGTGTGCTCCTGATCCATGCAGACTTGCATACTTAGGCACGGGGCAATATGTTTAAGTTTTCGTATACATATATAGATTATTCAGTACCAGAGTATGCCTGGACAAAGCAAACCAGTAAAAACAGCATGTAATGGGGTGCCATATTTGTTGCTTCTCATAATGTGTGTCTCTGATCAGTGTCTCTACATAAGCTTTCAAAAAAGAGTACATTAATGGAAAATTTCAACCCAAAACATGCTAGTTTGGGGAAGTTAAAAATGACTGAACACACTACGTAGAAGTAAGCAGGGTTAGAATGGAAAGAGTTACACTATTTAAAGCACAGTGGTCGTTACCACTCCAAATTCTGACACGTGTTTGTATAAAACTGAAATGAAATCTCCTCAGGCATTTTAGTGATGCATGTATTGGCAAAGCTTAAATTGCTAGCTAAGTACCAGAAAAGAGGAGCTTGTAACATTTTTCAGTAGGTGTTTGCAAGCAGGTCTTCAAAGAATGTTGCTTTGGGGTTTTTATTTTTTTTCCTCTCTGGAATCTTTCAAGTGTTAATGCTATTTTGTACTGTGAGATAACATGAATTACACTTCCGACCCCACCCCCAGCCAGCTGGTGAGCTGTGAATGTGAAAAAAAGGCGAGATAATCACACTCTCATCTTTAATATAAGATTTTGATTGTTCTGTGTTTTGTCCCAAGGAGCTGGGGAATGCTTTTCTACCAAAAACATCAGGTGAAACAGTTTGAATTTATTGTGTTCTTTAGAGACAATTCCTGTTTATTAAGAAGCACAAGAAGAGACTAATTCAAGAATAAATGTCAACTGGAAATCCCTTTCTGAGATGCCTTGTCTTGTGAACTTCATGCGCACAGCCCTGGACACGCATAACTGCTGTGCCAGAGCTCAAGAAAGGACTGTTCTAAAGCCAGGTCTTTATCCATGTAAGGCTATATAGATAATTTATAGACATTCTGAATTGTTTCCAACAGTTAGGTCAGAATGCAGGGTGCAAGACTGGTGTATGACTGGTGTATGACTACTGGATGACTAGCTGGACTAGCCAAATTAGTTTGGATATCTGAAGCAGAATACCTAGAATTACAGTGGTTTTGCATTTGAAGTTGTGATTAAAAGAGTACTCTGTCTGGCTATCACAACCCTGTGTCTGGACGGAAGTACTGAAAGTGTCTTGACTAACTTAAGACAATAGTAAGTCAGTTTAGACCAGTGTTCTTGCTCTGGAACACTCCAAAAGGCTAAATATACATTTCTTTTTAGAACAGTGCTCCTCATGGTTTCTTTGAACTTTGAGAAACCTTGCTACTGGTAATGAATCTATAGAAGAACATACATAGTTCGGAGACCTCAAAATTGTAGCACAGCAAGAAGGTAATGTGTGGATTCACTGAAGATCAGAATATGAAGTTTTGGGTATAAAAGAATGCTCTGAAGTCATGCTGTTTTGGTTGTTTTCCTCTGATAGGGATAATTAAGATACAGTTTGATGTCTTGTGAGAGTATTTTGGTACCTTCCTTGCAAAGGAACCACAAGACCAGTATTTTGTTCTGGCTGGCCATTAAGTTTTTGAGATTTTTTTTTTATAATTGTTTGTAAAGTAGGGGGAAGTGATGTTATAAAGCAATGGACAGAATGGCTATCTTTGTTTTTGCTTTTCTTTTTTTGATACTTTGGTATCTAGACTTTGTAGTTTCTTGAAAGAGATAATTCTTTCTTTCACCTTTGTATTTGCCACCCTCTTACATTGCTGTTTTATCCTTTCCCCTCCAGCCTCAAAAAAAAATCAGTTTTAAAAACCTAAGAATAGGCTACTAAATAACAGTGTGGTAACCATAGCTCTATTACATGAAGTTCAAGCCATGACTCTTGATTTGCTAGCAATGGTGAAAAAAAAAAAAGGCATTCTTTCTTAATGTAAACATTGCATTTATCACAGCAAACAAGCTTCATGTTGACCCAAAATAAATATTATTGCATTGATATACTAAAATCAAGACCACTACCTTAGATGCTATTTAAAATTAATTAAGAGATTTATTCTAGTACAACATTTAAGCACACACTGAAACATTTCACTTGTCCTGTACACTTTAATGTGATTAATTACTTCTTAAAATTAAGCCTGTGCTTAAGTGCTCATCGGATATAGGCCATAAAAATTTTGTACATGAAGTCAGAAGATAGTGGACTTACAAAAGTTTTACCATGTAGGAATTATCCTGATATATTGCATAATTATGAAGGAAGAGCAAATAATTTATTTTTCCAGCTAAATTTTTTGTTTGAATAATATTTCTGTTTAGGAATATTTCACCACTTAGATACTGAAAGTACATTTACAAAAACCTGAGCTATACTCTTGGGAGAGTTAGCATTGTTGTAATGAATTCAGCAAGCTTTTACACTTGATGAGAATTTATTTGTTTATTAGATGGGCAGCATGAGATTTACGATGATCTGGACAATTCATTTTCTTGCCTTTAAGCGCTTGGGGTTTGCAAATTGTGTGAGATCGCGCTACTTTATTGTCACTTAGCAACCTGAATAGGGTTTTGAAACTGAGTAGTAGCTTGTGGGTGGCAAGTCTCCCTATATGACTGCTGGGTGGGAAGCAACAGGAGCCCCTCTGTGGGCAGCTGCTGGGAGGATGTGTGCCTAGCGCTTGCCAGGGTCTTTCTAGACCTGCTTGCTGAGGAGAACCAGCTGTACCCTCAGTGTCATTTTGCACTTCTGGCATAGTTCCATGCTGGGAAGATCTGCTGAGGTTTTTCATGCCTGCAGAGATTTAAGTGGATCTAAAGGACTGTCATGCTGCTCTGGTCAGTTATGTCCTGTTGTGTGGTTGCTTAAATTTAGCAACTGAGTTTGAATGGCTTCAGTTTGACAGCTGGTAGTCCTTGTTGCTGCTGTGATACTCTGGAGTGAGGAGTGTTCCCTGCTGGTGAGAAGGGTGGCTTGCTCTAGTTCAGCTAAGGATGTTGGAAAGAATCAGCATGGCTAACCAGCAGTCCCAGCTGCCCATCAGGCAGAGACTTCTTCCCTCCCTGTGCATGCTCTCTGTTGACTGTGAGGACGGGCACATACTTCTGTGTTTGTTTTAAAGCTCCCATAGAGACATCTTGCTTTGTGTTCTCTCCCTCCTTTCCTGCTTGCTGCTGTCACGGTTTCTTCAGGAATTTGAAAGAGGGAAAGACAGGGTGACATGCCTTTTCCTCTCAGTCTGGGCCTCTGCAAGGTTTCTCCCAGTAACTCCCATTAAGAGAGGAACTGCCAAAGCCCATAAAGTTTGTTGAGCGTGGAGTCTTGGAGAGGGTGCAGATATATAAGGTTACTCCTTTTGGTAGTTTCACCCCTTACTGCCTCCTCCTTCAGGGGTACTGATCAGTTCTGGGAGCAGATGGTTCACTGTGGAGCTATTGACTTGAAAACTAATGTCCCCTTTTTGCTGATTTTTCAGCTATTGTCATTTTTTTCCTGATGTGTCAGGGAGCTTCACGTGGGTTACTCTCTAGACAAACATTGATTTGCCTTGGTCTCAGATCTATTAAAGTGAAAAAAAGCGACACAAAGGTTAAAAGGGGGTTTGTGAATCAAGGATCCCATCACTGAAAGAATATGGTGGTGGTCTTGGCATAAACAGTAATTCTTTCTATTGTATATTAACAATACATTTGTAATATGTGGATTCTGCCTGGGACAGATGCAGGGGGGATGCAGATCTGCAATGGGGAGCTGGTGTGAGTGTGTTACTTGGGTGTGAGAAGAAGAACCAAAGTTTCTGATTAAATCCAAACTTTTAAGGTAGTAAAAAATATTGTTGTTTACACAGCTTCTCATTACAGACAAAAACAGGAATAACTTTCAGAACCATCTATTTGATGTTGTTAAACTTGTTTAAGCAAACTTTGCATATAACCTAGAAGTTTGCATTATAGTGGTTTTATAGGGGGAAACCAGGATTTAAGAAAAAAATCATGAAGCTCAGTTAATGGCATCTTGGGGTTTTTTTTGGTTATGAATGAATGTTGGGCTAATGAACATGATTCTATGATGCTTCTGGAAGCAAAGGAAAGACTTTTACCTGTACTGAGTCTGCTGGTTAACATTTTGTAGAGAGAACATTGACCAAAATGTGCCTCAAGATTATGTGCAGGTAAAATAAAATTTATACATGAGATGCTTTATTGCTTAGGCTGGTAGTTTTCAGTCTTCCCCAGTCCACTGGCAAATAATCTTTCAAAAATTCAAAGGCAGGTTACACAAGTTAGGGTCTGTGCTTGTATCCTATCTACTAGAAGACAGGTTTTTCCCTTGCCCTACTTTGTAATTTTATAAAAGACATTAAAAAAAATACTCCAGGCTTCAGAGGGTTGTCAGATTTCTGTCTATGCCCCTGATGCTGCACTGCAAAACTCTGTTCTGCTGCTTCTTCAGCATTTCAAAGGAGCTGAAGCTCCTAGTAAGTACAGAACTTCTGACAAGCTCTTGTCAAAAGCAAGCTATTAAATGTGCTGGCAATGTCAAGCTGTATGCTTAGAGACCCGGCAGTGCTTTTTGTGTATTAGCTCATGTTACCTACTGTTGCCAGGTAAATGCAACTGCAGTGAATAGATTTTTTTTTTTTTTAAGAATACATAATCGTAATTCCAGGTTCTTTAAGCTTTTAATTTTTCCATAGTTCTGATTGTGTGTATGCTTCAGATGATATTACTTCTTGCATAGACACCAGTAATTAGAGTCCACTAATTCTGTGTATGCATGTGTGCCATGCACAAAATACAAAATTATTTTTTTTTCATATGGTTGCTTTGTGCACCATTGAGGAGGAGATAAAAGAAGTTCACATCACAGGTTCTACTTCCCCAACCTTTGTCAGCCAGGGATCTGCTGCCAACAGTTTTACAAAGGGCTCCTATTCCAAATTACCCTTTGAGCTTGTGATAAATCTGTGTCCCTGAGAGGCCGTCTCACAGTGAGGTGTTGGAAATGACAGGGAAATGTATTCTTCTATTTGAATAAAAAGAAATAAAAATAAGTCACAGCCAGGGCATGAGGCATATGAGCTTCTTCTGAATTTTGCAGATGATTATACCTTTTCTTCAAAATATGCACTAAGGTTATTTATAGCTGATCCGCAGTTTAAATTACTGTGTGTAGGTGTGAGGGGTTATAGAGAGGAACTTTTTATAGAAAAAAATATTTATGACTATTGTTACAGGATCATAATAGCAATCTGTTTTGGAAGGCACTTTGGGAGGTCATCTGTCCCACCCCCTTGCACAGAGCAGGGACATTTTCAAGGCAACATTTGGTTGCCCAGAGCCAGAGTCTCTGAATGTCTTACAGATTGATAGAATACAGTTCCTGATTTATTTCAGATTAAGTATTCTCTCTTTCTTTTATTCATTTGTTGAGGATTTGTCAGTATTTAAAGGCCTGATAA
Source organism: Hafferia zeledoni (assembly GCA_035583235.1). Lineage (NCBI taxonomy): Eukaryota > Metazoa > Chordata > Aves > Passeriformes > Thamnophilidae > Hafferia > Hafferia zeledoni. The sequence continues at coordinate 57,642,318 of JAWWEV010000001.1, read as the reverse complement.
AATACCTCCAGAAGTAGAAAAAAATTACTTCTTTTCAATGGTGCAACTTTAAGAAAGGTGTTAAAAAAGGAAAGTGCCTTTCTTTTTCCCTCCCATACCTTATGACATGGAACAGGAGTGAAACGGTGTGGTTGCTGTCTATTTATAGACTTGGTACTTTGCCAGTGTACACTTATTATACCTTATTTGGAACATTCTAAATAACTTGTTGTTTGCATTACAGATAAAGCTATATGATTGCAGATCAATGCCGTAGAATCATGTCATGCCTTATCAAGGTCTAAAGTCTTCCTCCTCTCTCTAAATTAAACCTCTCTGGACTGATTGCTCTCTTCGAAAAGTCTTCCTACAATGGCTGTGATTTATTTGCCATAAGACTGTTTGCATTCTGCTTTGGTTAATATTTGAAAGGTACAATTTGAAGAGGAACTCGGGAGATGGGAAGTTCTACAAAAGGAATTTGCAAGAACTTAAATTATCTCCACCTTTTTTATTATTTTTTTTCCTTTTGGTGTCATTCTGTATCACATTTGACCTAAGGTTTGAAAAATGTACAGTTGATCAAGATGCATTTGCGTGTGCCTGGATAGCACACACTGTGTTCACCATTCTTCCTGCACCACTGGGTCTGGCCATGGACATGAATCTTCACCTCTTGCAGGTGGTGACAGGTGGCTCAGAAGCTACGAGTATGGTAGAGAAAAGACTCATCTAAATGCAGCAAAGAAATACATGGCAGAGGGACTTGTTAAAATGTAGACTTCTTGGCCATTCATGTTGTGGATATACTTTTAATGCTTTCTTTCTGGTAAATTGTTTATCATGAAAGTGATTATAAAACTTTTCAAACTGCCAGCTTAGTTGATAGATTATGTCTCCTGTTTGAGCCCAAGCTTCGTCTCAGTTGATCTTGAACCACATAAACTTCATCAGTTGTTGCTAACACCCCTAGTCAGTTTTACCACAGCATATGGTGATGAGAAATACTGATTACAACTCTTCTCCCCATGGTGTTAGGCAATACTAGACCTCTGATTCTTGATGTGTGACAAAATTCTGAATTTTGTCATGTATGGAAAAGCACTTTTGTGTTTTCCTTTCGTTGAGGAGATCTGTAATGTAACTTAAACAGAAAGAAATTTATACTAAGCTATATGACAAAAATAATATGCACAGAAAAAAAGTAGTTGGCAGCACTGAATTTTGCTTGAAAAATTTGATCAACAATTAAGGCCTAAGAATATATGCAAGATTGTATTAGAATACATATAATAGAACTTTTGTTCTCTAGATTGTACACAGTGTATAAAATTATTATTTGTCTGGATAGATATAAATAAGGAAAAACTTAAGGTTTAATGGTGGCTTTCGTTTTAGTTGCTAAATTACCTTATTCTTAGATGGAAAGGTTCAAAATCACTAGCAGTATCTTGTAATAGACTGAGTTTTGCTGTTCTTTAGAGCCTCCCAAATTTCACTAAACCTGCACTTAATTTTTACCCTAGGGATTATTACATGGGGTATTTCTATACATGCTATATGAAAATTGCTTATTCTCAGATTTTTAAAAATGTTTTTCTTCACCAATTAAGAACATCCTAGCATGTCTGTTACAACTATATATTGGCAATAAAAATGAATTCTTAACTGAAACAAGAATGTGGTCTTGAATGTTTTACTGCTCAGAGTTAATATATAGTGAAAGCTCATTTGAGAGTATTCAGGAATAAATGCTGCTCATCATTGCAGTCTCTTGGCAACCTGTGCCAGGTTCATTGCATATAGGCAAGCGGCTGCCTGAGCATTGGTGGGAGGTTTTTATCTTTGTTATTTCCACAGGTTGCATAGAGGAGAGTTTGGTTTGAAATGTCAGCACCCCGGGATTTGAACAATGAGAATATATATGCTTAGCCGTCCTAAAAGCGTCCATGAACAAGAGTGCAAGATGCAAAGGGCAGTCTGCACATTTCATCAGTGCAGTTGAAATGGAATGTAGTGTGTGGAACAGCTTCCTGCTGAAGGTAGATCAAAGCAGAGTCAGAGGATTGTTTGCAAACAAGAAAGTAACTTGAGAACAAGCTTTTTGGGCAATGTCCTGGAGACCTGGAAGTACACATTCCAGTGAATGCTTAGCTTGACTGTCTCTTCCAGTGAGTGACCTCTAAGTCTTTTGTTTTGTCTTCCTGGTGGGCATCATGTTGCCAATGAACAGGATTGTTGTAGCTTCCAAGGGTATCTTCATGTGTCATCACAGCCAACAGAAACTTAAATGAAGGCTTAGTGGAAGAGAGGGTGTTCAGTGTGTCAGCAAGAAAGGACGTAGTACTTGAGTCACTCGTGTAAGTTGTGCTTCGGACAGAGAACAGGACACAGAGAAATAAGGGGTATCTGTGGAGTAGAAGTGAGAGTGCCTGTGATTTTAGTGTTTTGTGCAGAGTGATTAGTACGCATCTCACCTGTGTTCACAGTAAGCAGATCACACCGCAAAATTTTATAGCAAACAAGAAGCAGGGTTTAAGTGCCTGTAGATTTTGCTGGCTGCTGCACATGTGTGCTTAGAAATATTGTGGGCTGGCTTGGTCAGAGACATGACCTGGGGGTATTCCATCTCTAGCACCGTATCAGGTATTGCCTCTTGTAATGGCTTTGTGACAGCTTTTATCCCGGAAACGAGATGTGCTTATGGGACAGGCTTAATTCTGTGGGTGGATCTTAAAAGGGAGGATATTACCTTGAGGGCAATGTTCAGTCTCTGAATTTTTTCATTACTTTTCTACAGTCTGTAGCTTCTGAGGCACTCCTTTTTTGTTTTCCCTGCCTCTCTTCAGGTGGGTCTCTTCCATAAATTTAATATATTTTTAATTGCTGCTGTTGGACTCCAAACAGTAAAACATGACTGCTTATCTGAAAAATCCAGCTAACCCTTTGCATCAGGAGTGAAATGGTGATGTTCTAAGCCTTTTATGTATTTGGAGGATATGAACTTATTTTAGCTTAAAACCATTTATTGCACTAATCATTTGCTACAGAAACAGGGGAAGTGTAGTAGGCTAGTGGGATCAAAGGACTGGGATGCAATGTGGATTCAAGTTACTGGAAAGCCTTCTGTAATTATTGAGAAATTTTCCTTTTGCAAGGCATGTGGGTTCTGAAATGTGTGCTGTGATGCTATAATTATCTGTACTTAAGATTTGAACTTAAAGTTTATCTGTCAAACTAGAAAGGCCAGATTATTTTTTCTTTTTTCTTTATCTTCTTTTTTGTTTCTTCTCTTGAATCAACTTGAGGATTCTTCAGAATGCATTTTAATTCCTAAAGAAGAAAGTTACAACTCACAAGCTGAGATGGGTACTACAGAATCTGTTGAACGCTGGTTTAAAATGCCTTCTGATTTTTTTCTTTAGTTTAATAGTGTACCACTTAGTAATAATGTCAAATGCCTGTTTGACATGCTTGTGTCAAACTGTTGGTTACAGTAATGGGAAGTGGGGATGGCTGCCCATGAGTGAGCTGTTTAAAATTGTTTTCTGTTCTTGTGGCTTTTCTTTTCTGTAAGAACTGGATACCTTCAAAGGACTTCTATGTTGCAGTGAACACCAGGATAGGGTACTGGGCCATAATGATGATCAGATATGGCAGAACGCTGATCAACACCTATTTTCTTGTCTAGGATAAACATCCTGACCCGTTGTGAAAGCAGCAATCTGCGCTCAGGCAGGATCTGTGTTCTGCCTGCTCATCAAAGAGAGGAGCTCTCTTCCAACTTTGGTGAAACAACCAATGTTTTTGAGGTGTAATTGGATGTTCTCAGAGTTCTTTTTTACAGCATGTACTTCACAACTGCTTTTCCAGTGAAACTGTGCCTCTGCATGTGGTGATGATGATGATAATGCTGATGATTATTTTTACTGTGTCATGCTTTACAACTTCAGCTGATACATCAAGGAGGTGTCTATCTGGAAGACAGTAGTGCTGTATTTGAGGTGCCCTAGCTAGCCACAAATGAATTGCTTGCCTTCTGGATCCAGTGCAGCCCTTTTGAGCTTTGTTGCTAATAGAGTTAATTAGCTGGGGTAGTACGTCATGCTAAAGCAGTTATCTTGCTTCCAGTTCCAACGTGCTTCATTTAGCGATAGCTCACAAATCTCTGCAAAACACAGCATAGTATTGTTTAGGCCTGTCCCAAAATACTTAGGAGGAGAGATTTATAACAGGGTGCTCAGTTCTGCTTCCTTATTTCTTTGGTCTTTGTACAGTGGTGAATTAGCTCCTCAGTTTGAGATGATTTCTCCTACATTGCTTGCAGGCCAGTTTTTTCTCTTTTCTTGTTTGTCTTCGTGTGCCCCACTACCAAACTCTCCTTTCCATGTCCTTACCAGCCCTTGGAGTTTTGCTTCCACACTCAAAGTAATGATGGCCCTAGAGGTAGGGTAGTTGTTGTCCTAGGAGCAGCCTGCCTTCCCTTTTCTCTGTGCTTGTTTAGGAGCATGGTCTCTGAAGGACTGTGTGAGGAGGGAGCGAGAATTGTGTGTTTCTATTTTACCAGGAGAGGAGAATGCAAAGCCTTGCATGCTCTGTGTAAGAACAGTGTTTGCCTTCTCCTGCCTGCATGGTGCAATGAAGTACCACTAAGTGATGTGCAGCAGCACTCCAGAAGCACCCTGGTAATCCCTTACTTCATTCAAGAGCTGCAATCAGTGGATGTGGAAAATGACAGGAGGGTTGGAACTAGATAATTGTTAAGGTCCCTTCCATCCCATGCCATTCTATGACTCTATGATGCAGTGAAGAGCTGTCTCATGTTTTCAACCTCTTCCTTTTTTTTTGTGATCTGAGTGCCCAGTAAATAGTTAATGTAAAGCTGAAGTGGAAAGAGATTCAAAGTGCCCTAGTCCTTGTAAAATGACAACACTTTGAGATAGTCTAATCAAGATCAGAGCTTCCCCGGGACAGTTTTCCAGTGTGTGTTTGTTGCCCTTTTTTATTTGTTTGTTTTGGTTTTTAATTGTCCATTGACCTAAGAAATGGAGTTATTGTAGTTAACAATCCTGTTATAACACACGCTGACAAAATCCAGATAACTTGAAGTTGGGCTGACACTTGATCCTTTACTCACACTATTGTTCCATAATATTTTTTCCTCCATGACATCATGAACTATGAAAGTGCCAACATTTTTTTTTTAACTGCCTAGCCTTTTCTTCCTTCATGCCATAACCTTTATGTTTAAAAATAACTTTCTTCTTTTTTTTTTTAATGTAGTGTACTTTTCAATAGAAATGTGGTGAGGCCATGTGAGAATGTTTAACATCTGTGGTGGTTTTGCCACCACGTATTCCAAGCAGTTGGCACACGCATTGATCTGCAGGGGTACAATGACATTTTTCTCAGCAGCTGTATCCATGACAACAACTGGGAATGCCCATGCCTCCTCTTTAGTTTTCAGAAGAATATGAATTCTTACCTTCTTAATGAAATACCTAGAAGCAAAAGCTGTGCAATTTTAATCATGGCATATTCCCTTCAGTTATTCAATTATGACCATTCCCAAGTGTTTTAGTATCAAGAAAATATCAAAATAAAACACATGTGCCCACATGCACAGAGAGAAGAGCAAGTGCCTGTTTCATGACCTGCTACAACCTTGGATGAATTGTGTGAGTATTTGAAAAATGAGGGTACTCCTGAAATTTATTTTATTGTCAATATTGATATCTGTACAAATTTTCTAATTTATACACTTAAGTTCAGAGATATGAGAGTGTATCATTATGAAAGGCATTTTTGTACCATGAGAGAAATCATTCTCCCTGGTGCCTAGCAATCAGAGTTACTCCCAAGTAGTGCACTGTCTGTCTGTCACTGTCATCTTTAAGTCCAGTGAATAGTATGTGAAGTGGTACACAAGTAGTAGATGGGTCAGCTCTTCGAGAACACTCAGCATCCAGCAAATCCAAAGTGACTTCTTTAAATGCATAAACAGGAGTTGTTGGTGCTGAGTGCTCTTGAAAATCTGGTAGTGTTCAAAAAAGTCTCTTACCATGAACAGAGCAGAAGTCAGAGAACAAAACAAAGGGCCCGAGTTACTATTTTGTTTTAAACAGAAATCTGAGTTCAAACATCCTGCTAATATATAGGCTGCCAAAAAGCAATGATTTCTTAGGATCTGAGATTTTGATTGCTGTGAAAATGAAGGTACAAGACTTACTGCTTTGGGAGACTTAACATCCATTTTAACACCTCTTCAGTGGACTTTCTACTCTGTCCTCATGTGTAGTTTCTGGGCCTCCAATAAGAGCCAACTCATACCGGGTTTTCAGATGATTCTTTGCTTTAGGAAACAAGAAACACTATGACAAATGGTAGAAGTATTTAAATTTATTTATTCATAGTTACCTGTACAAATGTTGTCTATTTTTTTCTTCAGATAAATGGTAGTTCTGAATTTTCCCTACTTGTACGTATACTATGTCATAATGAAGTGTTAGTTCCAGGGTTCAGAATTGTTTGGTGCCTTTTGCTATGCTCACCTAAAGAGAAAGAAGGTGGAGGCTGGCTGGCTAGTGGTTCTGTTATGCCACCAAAAGTTCATGACTGTTTAGGATAACATCAAAAGCTTTTTCAGTCCTCGGCAGGAAAAAGAAGCAGCTATAACAAACTCAGGAGTCCCAAAGGACAACCTGGGTTCTCCTCCAGAGGGAAACTGTTCCCCAAAAGAGAGAACAGCTTGTCTGAAGAAGTTGTTACAAAGCCATTACATGGCAAATCTGTGTTTAGCCATCAGTGCATGGACAAGCCTGGCTTACCTGGTGATTTATGAGAGAAGCTGGAGGCATGGTAGAAGTCTTTGGGAAGGGGAGAGCCAAATTTACATGGGGTTTGGAGTGGAATAAAGAGAGGTCTTCTCTGACTCATTATGGAGCTTCTGAACTGCTCCATGAAAGGAAGATCAAAAGACTTCTGGCTGGATAAGGTGTTGGAATGATTTTTGTTTTGAGCTCTTGGACTCCCAGCAAAAGACTTGAGTAGATCTGCCCCGGTGATTCAACCCCCAAACCTTTAATCATATCTCATGTAGAGCTTCTTGTCAGTTTACTGAATGAAGTAAATGGAAGTTTTTATTCTGGGCAAGTTCATGGGTATGATAGAGAATCTTTTTTATCTTTGCAGGAAATGAGGAAAGCCTTGGAAACCAATTAATTGGAAAAACAATTAAAAAGAAATCACTTCTATTACATAAGCATAGTTAGTTGCAGGGTAAGAACTGACTGTTGTTTTTGAAAGCTCAGTTGCTCAAGTAGTTTATTACTGTTGGACTTGTGAAATGTCCGTAGACCTGGTTATGCATCCAGAGACACCTTTTCCTATTCCAAGTGTTTAACCAGAAGAAAGGAATGTACAGCAAGTGTTGGTGAGTTTTCAAGAGCGTGACCCCAGAGAATGACCTTTAAATGCAGCATGTTGGCTGGGCATCTGCCAGGCATTAAGGTGTCTCTCTGTTTCTCGACTATGAGTGGAATGGCTGGAGGGGTCACCTTCCCTTTTTGGGGGGAAATCGAACCTGCTGCAGTGAGTCAGCAGGGCTGGACTGGCATTGGCCATGGCATTTGTGCACCTGTTGGGAGTGGGTGCCAGCCAGCCTTTGACAATGTCAAAGAATATAATGATTCAAGAAACAGTGGCACACTCTGCAACCTTATTTTTTTAAAAAATTATCATTTCATTATTAGTTTTAAATTAATTTAAATGATATAATTTTTATAATTTTATTGCCATGCCTTGAGTTAGTGGCCTAGAAATCTCCTCCAATCCCAGCATTACTGTGAGTGCTGCACTCACTTCTCTTTTGCAGCTTCTTTTTCTTTTAGCTTCTACATTTGTTACATCATTTCATTGCGAATGATATTTGGTTTATGCTGGATACATACCTGATGGACCTACTCATTTGAGTGCTTGGTCTCTATGCCAATAAACAATATACCTTGGCAGCGCTGAGCATTTTTTCCCAATGAACGTGTCAATGGTTTCAGGCACTGGATGGCAATAAAAACTTACAGATGATCTTGAAGAAATATGTGTATTTTTAATGATCACTCCACCTTTGTTTTTCTTTTTTTATACTTTGTAGCTCTTTTCTCCAACAAATTTATCAAAGCCAAACCCATAAGTTTTGTCAGAAAAAACTGTATGAAGCCATAATTCAGCAGTTCAATGAACTTCTTAGTTTGAAACCTCAGGATTAGTTTGGTGAGTCAATTTATCAAGAGGACAGGCTATTTCACTAGAAAGATCTGAAAGAGGGATAATTAACTCTGTAGCTGATTCTGTCTGTCTGTCTTTTGTCCAATGGAGTCTGGAAGCAACTTAATAGAATATAAAGTATTTAAAATTTCATTATCTAAAATTGCTTTCCTTAATTCTATTCACTTTACATGTTGTAACACTGAATTAGCATGAATTCTGTTCAGAGCTGCTAATGAACGGCATTCTGCTTACCTGGTTACTCCTAGGCTTCTCTAATAAAGTCATGAACTAATAACCTTCAGAGTTGAGGTATAGCAGATGTATCTGGTAAGGTGTCTGGTAATAATGGACTGATCTTCATCTGTTTTGTTGTAGACAACATGGAAAAAGGGTCTAAACAATGGTTGTTTGTTGGGGGTTTTTTTGAGGAAAAGAGTCTGTATTTTTTGATATCTATATAATGTTGTAGCTAGATGTTCTTGCCACTTAGGTTTTCATTATCCACATATTATGTCCATGCAACATTTCTCAAGCAATTTTTTTGAATAATGGCATCATAAATGCAAATATTAATACCTCTTTCATTAGAGAATTCATGTCCCTTTTATTATGCTTTGCCTTCAAAAAATTGCTTTATGATGCAAATAAATATAGATGATATCTGTCATCTGAAATGCTTTTAACCAGCATTCTGAATATAAAACCGTAGTGCCTTTTGAGGGGAAAATAGATTGTCAGAAAAGCTATATGAAAAATTAATTAAAAAATACTTTGCTTAACCAAATTGTTTTACATGAAAGTTATGCAAAACATACAGCTAACAGGGGATAACAGAGAGAAAATGTAGCTTTTGTATTGTGAGTGTAATTACTTCGTTTTTAACCTCTGGAAGGAATAGGCAAGGTGGGATTCATGTCACTTCATTTCACTGATACCAAGGTTAGCCATCTACCTTGTCACCCAATCTCCCTCTATAGCCAGTGGAACAAAAAATGGTGCTTCTTCAACAACTCTCCTTTCCACCCTGCACCCGTCCTCTTCTCAACTTTTGGGTGTCCCTTTTTGTTTTTTATCACTTTCTGTTATTTGGTCAGTTTTTACTTTTTCAGTTAGCAGTGGATTTTGCTAACACGGAGCTTAATGGCTGTCAGGGATTTCTGTAGGTTGTTAGTGTTTCCCTTCTCTTCACAGTAATTTAGTTTTGCGTGTGTATTAACTGTTCTGGGGTGCATCCTTTCTCTTCTGCTGTAATGTGCATAACTGCTCCAGATAATTGGACATGATCTTCTCTGCTTCCAAACAGGTGAGTGTTGGTGCTTGGTAGGAGGAGAGTTCCTACCTAGCATTTAGGCCACCTGTTGAAACACTGTATTAGTTACCTTAGAAGAGTTAGTTAAACAAGGACCCAAACAAGGTAGCTGTGTATTTGGATAGCAAGAGCGATTCACTCACAAATAACTTTCTGAATGCTCGCAGTCATGGTTTCACTTACTGTTCAAGGCAAATCTCACAGGTCTAATCTTTCTCATGCCCTCTTCCACTACATGAAAATTACTTTCAATAGGGCAGTTTTACCAGTTTAAGGATGCTGTGTAGAAGTACATTGTCAAGTGCTTTGTGATTTGTTTTAATATCTTCATGGAAAGTATGAATCAAAATAGCATGGGAAAGAGAATTACATTTTCATTTACTAAGTACATCAGTGAATTGAATTTACACGAGACTTAGGAACTGAGCTTACTTTTGCAGAAGCAAACACTGTATAATAGGCATTAAAATTGTTGTTTGCAAAACAGGGACAATGTATCATGTAATGAACCTAAGCCATTTCACTTCCCTTATAAGTAACTAAATAGATAGTATGTGTAGAGGAGGCATATTTAATGAGAACAAAGGCAAGTGCAGTTCTTTGGTGCTGGAATAAATAACTGATTTTTCTTTATTAGAAGATTAATCATCTGGTTTAGACAAGAAAAAAAGATTATTAAAAAGAAAATAAGGTGATAGTTAAAGACATTAGTAGGAGCTTTTAGGATGTATGGGTAAGTCAAGGTGTCATTTGTCAGCTGGTTGAGGTGAACTGGGAACGCAGATGGCTTTTGTTCAGTAAAGATTCCGGTGTTTTCATGTTGTTTCCATGGTTTTTCTTTCCCATCCTTCACTCCAGTGCTTTTAGACTTCAATCACTTGTGTTGTTGCATCCACCTTCCTTTCTTCTTCCTGTGTGTAATCCCTCCATTTCTGTATTTTGGGTTTCCACCTGTGTCACTTTTGCCTTTCATATTTCAGTCCTTAAATCATCTGTGGGATAGAGGTCATTCATTGCAAGAAGGCTTTTGTGGGAACATGAAAGGTTCTGGGAGGTGAGCAGAAGTGCTTTCTTTTCTGGGTTTTGTTTATTTTCTTCATAACACCCCATCTCCTACCTGACCCTGGGCAGGCAGTGAGGAGGAGTAGGAATGGATGCTCCCTCCTTCCAGCTCTCCTGGATGGTTCAGTCTCACATTTCTCTCCAGTGTGAATGACGCCAATGCTGATAAGAATTGCAGATGTTTAAAAATATCTCGAAGAGCTGAAAATATTTGGAGTGTAGCTTTCTATTTATTCGTAGATGGAAATTCTCTTTTCCTTCAAAATGTTGTGCTTATGGAACATCCCAAACTGGAAGCTCAAAATATTGCTTTATATAGCAACATTTCACTGTGCAGTTTAACCAATCGGGTGAATTCTTTCTATATTAGATTATGTGGGGAGTAATAAATCTGACTGAGGGCAGTGGCATATAAAAACCTTGAGAGGCAGAATAGCCACAGTACATATTTGAAATCTTCTGGTTTGCAGATTTGTGAGGAAACTCCTGGGAAATAAGAGTTAGACTAGACTTTGGTTTATGTTGAAGACATAGTTCTAGAGAATCAGTGAAGCAGTAAGTATTGTAAGAATATTAAGCCTGTGAATTCTGTGTATCTGTAAAATCAGATTTCTACGTAAAGGCAAATATGTTGAAGAATGATGGATTTTAACTGAGATATTATAAGCAGTAGTATTTAAGTTCAGTAAACTTGTGCAGTGAGGATCATTTCTTCTAAAACAGATGTGTTTTAAAATCATCAGTGTATTGGAGGAAATTATAATTTCAGTATTTCTCAGCTCTTCTGGTCATGCGTCTATTTATGCTTTATCTTTTGTTTCATTGTCCTATTTTTAATTATATTTTTGTACTGATCTGTAGTTGTTTATCTTTGTAATATGTGCCATTATCTGTAACTGTTCTATTTTAATAACATGCAGTGGATATTCTTCTGGTAGCAATTGTGTTCTTACATTTTCTTTAGTTGGAGGTGTATAAATGTCACTTATCTGAAACCATTTTCCCCTCTTCCTCATAATGTTTTCTTCTCAAACTTTTAATATTCACTGACAACGTCAAAAATCAGAATGTTGCTGTGCAGGAATCAAACTGTGTTGCTGCTGGAGGTACAAAGGTGTTATCCTAGTTTAATTTTGATCGCAATTTCTATGAAGATGAAAAATGATTAGAGGTGAATGTTTAGTGTAAAATATTGCATGATGAGTTATTACAAGAGGAACACTCAGTGGTTTGTGGCTGCCTTCATACTAATTTTCTTAATTATTATGTCAATTTAAAAAAATACATTTTGGCAAGAGCTAGTTCGTCTGGTTCCTCTTGAATCCTTTTACACAAAAATCAGGTATTTTAAATCTTACTTAAATAACTATGTACTTGACATTGTTGGAACAGGTATTTAGAATCTGTCAAGGAGAGTATTTGCTGTGTTACTGAATACTTACTGATGTGTACTAGTAGATAAATTGATAGTTTAAAATTGATAGTTTTCAAAGCACAAAGAAGCAAGATATAACAGTTGCCTGTTGAACACACAGCTGCATTCTTCTTTTACTGAATTTACTCATATATGACTATTAAATGCCAACTTTGAGTACTGTATAGTATTAAACAATTAAATAGATAGTTTATTGATGTTTGCATTTTAATTCATATTGCACTGTCTGCACTGCTGTGAAGCAGAAGTGTGCTCTGAATATTACTATCAAAAATATCTTCTTCAAATTGCTCATTTCATTAAACAGTTCTAGTCAAAACTTTAGAATGCTAAACATAAAATTAAGTCAAAGGAAAAAAATTCCAGTCTCAGTCTTGACCAAGTTTCCTACTTAAATACTGTATGAAGTACTGTAAAAATGGGAAGTCCCTTTGAAGCCAGTGAACATGTTCTGGAAGTTACTGACAGCACTGAAGTATCCCCACTGGTGAAGGTATTATCATATTCTGTTATATATTATCATATAGATGAAAAGACTGATTTTTCAAAGATTAAGGGAGATTAAGTGCAGGGTTGTCACTTACTGCAGTGCTTATGTGGTTATGGAAGATTATTGTAGAGTGCTTGCTAAAATGCAGAGTGAAAATGCAGATAAGGAAAAGAGGAGGGTTCATTCCAGGCTTCCCATCAAAAAAGTGCACAGGTAAATGCATTGCACTGTTTGCAGAAGGAGATTTCAGTGAATTCACACTTGTATCAAAGCTATGAAAACCACCAAGCTCCATTATACAATGGAGCTCCTCCTGGTCCTGTGTTTGATATGTCTGCCTTGCTAAAGAAGTTTTGCCAGTGTTGTTGACTATTGTGGTTACATCATTTGCTGATATGTTTGAAAATTCCATCTGGTCTTTCCTTATCTCAGCTTCACAGAACAGGATACTTTTATCAGAAACCTTACCATTTTCCCCTGGTTTGGGCAGTGTTTTGCAAAACCAAAAGGAATTGCACTTTCCTTAGATTTCAAGTGAGGTTTTGCAAGCTCTTTTGTGTCTTCATTGCAGTATTTTACACTCAAAACTACCAGAATGATGAAACTGCACTGATTCTATTAACCACTGGTATCCCCATTCAGAGATGAATCATAGACTCATAAAATATTCTGAGTGGGAATGGACTCACAAATTAATGTCTCCCATGGTGCTCTGCTTCTATGTTGTTTTTTTTGGTTTTGTGTTTTTTTTTTTTTTTTTTGTTTTGGTTGTGGGTGTTGGTTTTTTTTGTTTTGGTGTTTTTTTTGTTTTTTTTGGTTTTGGTTGTGGGTTTTGGTTTTTTTTTTTTGGTGTTGCTATTTGCTTCTCTTAATGACGCTGGTGCAGTTTTATGGCTCTCCCTGTAAATGAGATCTTTGACATGATCTGAGATAAAAATAATTTAAAATAAATTGCATGACTATAGTTGACAAAGGAGTGGAATACAGGTCAGTATATGGGTGATGTGGAGTGGGAAGGAGAGGATGGAGCATCTTAGGCTCAGTTTGCTTGGAGGAGCCAACCTGTTGTGCAATCAAGTGAAGTTTCTCACCTTGTCAGGATAGAGAAGAAGATGCCTCTGAAGGCCTCCAGAGGGAGATCCTGTCCACCTGCAGTTGAAGTACCTCAGGTTTAAAGGGGATTCACAATAAAGCTTATAGTATAATTAGGATTACCAGTAAATTCCATATCAGCTGCTGCACTTCCATCATTAAAAAAAGTCTGAATTTAAATGGATTGATTTTTCCTGAAAAAAAACTGTTTAAGTTGTAAAGTCTTAATAAAACTTTTATTTTAACCTTATGATGCTGAATGCCACTCCTTCTCAGTTCAGATATTCTTATTAAAATTCCATGGCCCTGAACGTATGTGAAATGGGGAATATGTTTAGTTTGTGCTCTATGTCGATATCCAGATTGCTATTTAAGGAAATAAACTGTAAAGTAAGGCAAAACAGCTAAAAATAGGACCCACTAACTAACACACTCATCCAAGTGGAACATGTGGAAAACTTCCGTTCAGCATGCTGGAGATGAATTTTACAAAAAAAAAAAAAAGGTAAAAATTATGTTCAACTGGGGATAAACACAGCCTTTTAACAAAGGAGAAGAGCTGTGTTACTCTATTAGTTTAAAACTAGAAAGCAAACGGGAAAAGGAAGAGGGAGTTTTTTGCAGCCTGTGTGGTGAACTTGGTTTGGCTCAGAAATATTTGGGGGAAAAAACTGGGAAGCAGAAACTAATGAGAAGGAAGTTGGGATGATCAGTCAGGGTGTGTCTATATATCATATTTCATGCCACGTCAGCTCAGCAGTGAACTTAAACAAAATATCTCCAGTTGAGTGACTGGAATTTGGGAAATGAATTGGAGATTTCATTGTGCCTTTCAATTACACCATCAGAGCAAATACTTTAATTCTGGGTTTTATGATTTTTGCACATACTTTTTTTAATCTGTGCATTTGTTTTGTTTTGTTTTTTTTTCTCTCCAAGCAAATGTTTTTGTCTAGATAGAGCATTTGAACATTTTATGCCCACTCATGTTAAGAAGTATTTTATTGGATTATTAAGTCTAATTAAAAATGGTCAGATAGAGAAGAAAGAATCTGTTTTGAAATGAAATTGGGGAAAAAAGAGTTATGAGAAAAAAAGTAAATATATTTTATTGAAAGGGCAGAAAACAAGATGGAATGAGTAAGAGGGAAAAGTGTGATCTGCTGTATCAGTGTTGGTTGCTGTAAGTAAGCAAGCTAGGACAGATCTGAGTGCACCAGGAAGTAAAAACCAATTATTTGTAGGGCCTGAATTGTGTGGGTAGGGGAATAAAGTCCAATCTTTCTGCTTCATTTACCAAGCACTGAAATTTGTACAAAGTCCTGGTTTAACTGCCATCCCAATCTATCACTTGAGCAAAGATGAGATTGGAATTGTCATAAAAATAAGGTAGTATTTTAGCAATGGAGTAGATTCCATTATCTTGAATTCTGTTGTTAATTTAATTCCCGGTTTAATAAGCATACGTTCTTATTTTGGGGCTCCTGATAGTGTAATCAGTCTTCATCACTAGGTTTAGTTCTGCTTTTATAAATAAGAACAATTTCTGTGATACAAGAATCTTAGAATCACAGAATGGTTTGGGTTGGAAGGGACTTTAAAGATCATCCAGTTCCAACCTCCCTAGTGTGGACAGGTATACCGGTATTTCATTAGACCAGGCTGCTCAAAGTCCCATCCAACCTGTCCTTGAACACTTCCAGAGATGGGGCATCCACAACTTCTGTGGGCAATCTGTGCCAGTGCCTCACAACCCTCACAGTAAAGAATTTGTTCCTGATATCTAATCTAAACCTATTCTTTTTCAGTCTGAAACCATTCCACCTTGTCCTGTCGCTACATGCCCTTGTAAAACAAGTCATTTTCCATCTTTCTTGTAGGCTCCTTTCAGACACTGGAAGGCTGCAGTTGGGCTGAACAATCCCAATTCTCTCAGCCTTTCCTCATAGAAAAGAGGTGCTCAGCCCTCTGATCATCTTGGTGGTCCTCTGGACTTGCCCCAATGGGTCGATGTCCCTCCTGTGTTGAGGACCTCAGAACTGGATATAGTACAAAAAAAGGGAAGAGTTTTTGCCAACAGTTTGAGTATCTCTGATTCTTTCAGAAAACAAGTTTTGCAGAAGGTTTCATTTATCCATTTTTGTAGGATATTGACCTACTCTTCCAGAGAACAATTTCAGATTGTAGGGGACATAAAACATGGAGAAAAATTTATTCTCTAATTGAGAAAAAAATGCAGATTAGATGACTGCTATAGATCAAGTGGATAATGTTTGGGGACTGCAATATTTTATATCATATGAAATTTTTTTTTTTTTAGATTTAAACCCTGTCCTAACCAGATTATGAAGAAGTGTTTCATATTAATCCGAAGGATAACAGTGGTGTGCATGGGACCATATATACAGTAACTGTTCCTAAAATTCATATTGTAATGAGGCATTTCATAGTGTATGAAATTCTGATGCATAGAACTGAGCAAGTTGGCTACACTCATCACTAGAAGCAAGAAACACAAGTTGCTTGAGAAAGAATTGAGAGTGTTTACAATTTGTATTTTAAAAAAGAAGATAAATGAATGCAAGCGAAAATCAGTAGCTTGTAGGATATAGGGTCAGTCACTTTGGAGACAAGGGAGGTCTTGCTATTTGTTGTGATTACTCTGGTTTAATAATTATAACTCATGTTAATTCAGAAACCAGATGTTAAGCTGATGAGAACAAATCCATTATTATGTTTTGCCGGTTCTATTGTGAATTTTTAGTTCAACTTCAGTAAATAAAGTCCCAGTGCAGTTAGTGGAAACCCTGAGGTAGGAGTCAGATGAAGCCCCTGGACTCTGCTTAACTTTCCTTAGTGCATTATGTAGCTGGATGAAACTCTGCATCAGTGAAATGGTGGTGATAACCCTTCCATCTCCTCACGGGATGGAAGCACTGCTGAAGTGCATCAGAAGGGATGGTCTATTGAATTGGAGATGAATTGGGACTGCACTCAAATCTACTGATAGTTTCATTTTTTTCCCCAAAAAACATTTATGTATTCTGTTCTTTAACTCATCTACTTCACCTACTGTCTGCAGTAGATGATGTACTTCATGATGAACAGTAAGAGGTCGGCACTTAATACGTAAAGTAAAAAGCCTGTGTTTTCAAGAACAAGGTAATTTAACAAGGTTGGGGTGGGGAGTGTGATCTAAGGATAGAATCTGAGAGCTGAATTTTCTTTGCGTCTAAGTAATAGCTAATGTTCCTTGTTTTGTAAGTACTTTCGATTTTGACATTTTTCTCATATGGTTTGATAGATTTAAGTAAATTTAACAGTTGAATCAAATAATACAATAAAGCAGTTGAGTTAGAAATGTAGAGAGGCCAGTGAGTAATTCCTGTAAGTCAAAAAAGGTAGAGTTTGTTCTTTCCTTCAATTAAGTTTGATACTCACTCTCATAAATTTCTAAGCTATGGCCTATGAATTAATTAGTGCTTTTAGGTGCTTTGGAGACAGGAATACTGTGTAGTAGCTCTCCTCATTTCCATGCTTGTCAGTATTGAGCAGCAGTGTGAAAAAGACTGGAAGTAAGAGTGGTTAATGTTGTATGCTGTGAAAACATGTCACATTACAAATTAATATAATGACATTTAACTTATTTATTATTTACTACCCGGTTCTCTTCAGTCAAATTGCCTTATTTTTGGGATGCGCATTTTGAGACAGAGATGTGGCTGAGATTTTGTGTGTGCGTATACGTAAATATATTTATGTGCATACTAACATATACAGAATTATATGTAATATATATGTAGGTATGCTGGCTTAGGCTGGGACAGAGATTTTTTTGGCCTCCAACATGGAGCTTGAAGAGTTGGAGATAACGGATTTGATAGGAAATTGAATTTATAGCTGTTATTGCTGTTTAGCTGCTAATTGGCAGGCCATGGGGCTTGCCTGTCTATTACAGTCTAGTGCTCATTAGTGGCTCATTTTTGCAGTGGCTGTCGTGTTTTAACCAAAACGAGCAACCCAGCACTGCAGCTGCTCGCTCACTCCTCTCTAGTGGGATGGGGAAGAGAATGGGAAGGCTAAAAGTGAGAAAACTCTTGGTTTGAAACAAAGACAGTTTAATAGGAAAAGGTGCACACAAGCAAAACAGAACCAGGAATTCATTCACCACCTCCCACGGGCAGGCAGGTGTTGAGCCATCCACAGGACAGCAGGGGTCCACCATGCATAATGATCACGTTAACACCACCATTCCCAATGTCCGCCCCTTCCTCCTTCTTGCCCCAGCTCTCTATGCTGAGCATGACACCAGATGTTACAGGATAACCCTGTGGTCAGCTGTCTGGGCTGTGTCCCCTCCCGACTCCTGATGCACCACCACTTGCTGAGGGAGTGGGGTGACAGGCAGTAAAGGCCTTTGTGCTGTGTTAGCACTGCTCAGCAGCAAGGAAAACATCCCTGTGTTAACACTGTTTTCAGCACAAAACTAAACCTTAGTGCCATACTAGCTACTGTGAGGAACATTAACTTTATCCCAGCGCAAACCACCACATTAGTTTTTATATATATTTGTTTCTTTTTGAGATTTTGTTAATATTATGTACATATATGGCTATTTTTATACACATACAAACTGTACACAGACATACACAGACACGGGTGTACATATATCTGTGCACACTAAATGTGTGTATTAGGCATGCATGGAAATCTTTAGGGAGTTTGTTGGTTTTAGGGGGTTTTGACATGTTTTCCAGCAGAGGAGCATGTGGGGGTTTTTATGTTTTCCCCACTCTTCTCTTTCACCCCAAAAGTCATTGAGCTGAATCAACATGTAGTGGCATCCCTGCTTTATCTCAAAGAACAGAAAATTTTCTGGACCTTAATGTTGCTTAGAAAGGCCGTGTCTTCATTACGGTTTTTAAACAGATGTGTAATTGGTGGATAGGGTTGACTGCTTTCTGTCAATATTCTGTGAGTCACTACAGCTGAAAGTTGACAGCATCTTCTGGATCATGCTTGTTTTCTAATTATCCATTTCCAGCATCTTGTCTTTAATTTAATTAGCTTTTTGTGTGTGTGTGGATGTGTGTGTGTGGTTAAGACTGATTTATTAGCGGTGTAATTGTCCCCTTAGTTTCTGAATTTTCGTTGTGGATGCATATATCTCATACATAAGAATCTCCTTAGATCCTACTCAGTAATAACCCCTTTTCTGTCTGTTTTGGGGGTTGCATACTAGTTACATATGAGAACCGAGGGCTAACTTTTCCTGAGAGTCTGGGAGGAAAAAGTAGACAGGATCGGGGCTTCAAATGGTCTTACACCATTGACTGGGATCCTGTCACTTCACTGTAAGTAAATATTGAAACAATTAAAGAGGATCTGAGGGCAGATGCCTTTTCTTAAACAACCTACAAGATCCAGTGATGGAGTCAGTTACGTAGGGTAATCAGACTGATAAAAGAACTTTTCTTTTTCATGTATCAATTTGATTAGTAATCTCAAATAATTTAAAAGCATATGATTTTAGAAACTCTAAGTCTTTAATGCAGTATTTTTGTGAGTTTGTTAGTGCAATGTTCCATCATAATCCATCCTAATCCTCATAGTTTAGCATTGTGCCTGCTTTCCATCTAAAATACGTTTACCTGCAGCCCACAATCCTTTCAAAAATCAGTTATGTGCTGAGTTAAAAGATATGAAAACCTTGGTCTTAATCTCTGGCTCAGATTTAAAATTAAATTTGTTGTGCAGTATATTCTGGGTGGTGTGAGAAAATAATTGGTGGTATACTCATAGTCCACTGAATGATATTGCTTAATCTACCTCACAATCTACCTTGACAATTATTAGATTAAAAAACCCTTTAAAAACGTGATTTTAAAAAATAACCTTCAAAAACTTGGTTTTATCTTTGTCTGCTTCTGTTTGCTTTTTGCAGAGCTCAACTAAGAATTATAAAGCAGTATATACATCTTTAGTGTTAGTTGGAGATAATTCACTTAGTTTTTGCAATTTTGCATCTAAATTTCCATATTTAATCTAAATTTCTGCTGAAAAGCTACTGGAATTTTATCATTCTCTGTTTAACTGGATAGGGAGATTTTATGCAGAGACTGCAGTTAAGGCACGTTTATCTTAGGTAAGAAAGAAGTGTGCCTTTAATAACCATAAATTTTTGAATTACATATTCTCAAAATGTTTTTTGCTTCAGTTGAAATATGTTGCTGAAATGTAGACGAAGACTTTGAGTCAGTGAAATAAAACCTTTTATATTTCCTTTCTTTAGTAGCTACTACATCTGTGCTGGTTTTAAAACTAAGTGGTGATGTGAGTAGTATTGAATATTCAAAATTAAAGCTCCACCCCCTTGCTTTGTAACCATAACAAGATCTTAAAGTGAATGTAAGTTGCTTTCCCTCCTTCTCAGTCCCCCATCTCAGACGTGTTTTTTTTAAACGTAGGGCTGTATTGCCAGACAGCCATGGTCTTTGTGATTGAAACGAGTTAATAAGCAGGCCAGTTATTTGTTACTTGGAGAAGGCTCAGGTTAACATTTTCAATAATAAGTGAATTTTTTATATCTACCATTTTCCCTGGAACTACTGGAACCTGCCACCTCCATTCTTAGTTTGTAGGATTTGTAGGTATTTAACATTTCTGTTAAAAGTGATATTAGACAAGTGAGTTAGAAAGTGAATCAGACAGGACAATGTTAGCCATGAATCTCCTGATATGTGAATTTTCAACTGGTCGCCAGATAGCATTAGAATAATTCCATGAAGTTACAAAACTGTCGTTAACAAATGATCTATTTCTCTGTGGTCTTCTGTATTAATTTTATGTCTTCTCTCTTGCATTTGTGTGTGTATAGCAACAGATACTTTTACCTAACAACAGGTAGCATCTGGAGGAGTTATCCATGTAATACTAATGTTACTTTTTTTTTTCCCAAGGAAAAAAAATGCACATTTAAATGGCTAGAATAAATATTCAAACAGATTTATTTTTAACATTAATTTCTGCTCAGTGATGCTCAGTGATTATTCCGCATATCATTCCTTTGGTCTACATGTTTTTTTAATGTCAGACTGATGTTTGGGTAGGAAAGCTGCTTGTAAATACAGAATGACATAAAAATGTAAATTCTCAGATGTTAGAAAAAACTATTTTTAAAACTCTGCTTTAATGTTTCAGTGATTTACTTTGAGGAAAAAGCACTTCATTTTTAAACATCCTGCTAGATGCGACTTTTACCAAGTGAGCTGGACTGAAATATTTTTTTATGTGCGTCTCTTCATTGCTCTTGTGTGCTGCATGTCCAGATACCTTCTCTTTTGAGGATACAACCATATTTCCTTCTTGGGAGGGTATGTGAAGGCTGACAGATTACTTAAACCTGCCTGCAGTGATCTGAAGCATGAGATTAAAGGTTGACTGTCCCCAACACAAGGAGTATTTCACATTCTTGACTTCATTAGACATATGACTGTAAATTTTGAAAAGAGTTTAAAATTGCATTGCTTTAAGTAGTCAATTCATCAGCTCATTTACTTGGCCCAAGTAATATTCCTAATGATGAGAAAGTGAAAGAAATTAGAGAATACATTTTTAGCCACTGACCAAGTTAATCTTAGATTTCCAACTCTTCAGAATTTTTAAGATTTTTATAGAACATACTTCTTTTCTTGAAATAATTCAGATATATATGCTTTAGCAGTTAAAAAAAATATAAAACAACATGAAATAATTTTTTCTCCAGGGAAGTCTAATTTAGTTCTGTTAATTCTGTGTATGTTTTTGTGGGTGACCACCATATTCTCCCCTTTATGTTCTTGCTGTATTTAACCATCAAATGTGTGAATTGGCATAGCTGCTCCCTTCTGAGTCTAGAGACCTCAGATAAAGGAGCAACTTACAGTTGTTGTTAGCAATCTGCTGAGTTCTGACCACTAAGATACAAATAAAGACTATTTTTAGCTGCTTCAGTCCCAGTTTTAATTTACTTTATTAAAGAAGCAGAATGTGAGAAATAAGTGGTTTGAGTCTGATCTTTCCAATGGACGGTTTTCCTTATTCCTCTTGAAAGGGAGGAAGTAGCAAGCAATCTAGACGCAAAGGAAAGATTAACATAGTGTTATAGATGTATAATGTACATGCAAAAATCTCAGAAGTATGAGATATAATGATGAATACATACAGCGGATAGTAATAAATAAAGCCAAGGTATTTTTATCTTATTATCACGCTCTTGCAGTGACTCTAATCCCTGCATTCAATGCACCATCAATCTCTTTGGCAATTTGTATGCAGCCAGTATTCTGCAAAAGCAAGTCATCTGCTTGGATTTTTACTGTCAGGACTGGCTTCATTTGCTTTTATCAAAATAAATCCTGAAGTTTGCCTTAGCCAAACCTCTGGATCTACATGTTGCATTTATAGATAGCTCTTGTGTTCATTAGCTGGGCTAGGGGTGGTGGTGCTTTGTGTTTTGATTGTTTGTTGTTTGTTTGTTTTATTTTAGTTAAGTAAGATATGGTGTTTTTCATGCAGAGAATCCAACTGATGTTTGGTAATCATGAATATCAGATGGTGGAAAATAAGTATTGGAGTTTGTAACTCAGAGAGAGAATTGGCAAAGAAAAGCAAACAGAATAAAAAAGGCAAAGCAGAAATTAATCTAGACCAGCAAAATTGACAGTCACTGGTAGTATTCATCTTTCCTAATATTGATCTAGTCACTTCTACTTTAAAATCAGTGGAGAGAAATGGGCATCATTAGAGTGATGTCTGGTCTGGTTTAGGCACTTCAGGATAAAGCACATAAAATCTTAGAAAAACCTTTATCCCCTCTCTAGCCAGGCAGGTTAGGGGAAGTGGCTGGGACAGATCCCACAGTGCTGCCTGTTTCCTGCATCAGCTTTTGCAAGAGTAACAAAAGGGTATCAAGAGAAATGCCTTGTTCACAGTGTGCAAGTGCAAGGTCCTACACCTGGGTTGGGGCAACCCAGCTATGACTACAGACTGCGAGAAGTCATTGAGAGCAGCCCTGCAGAGAAGGACTTTGGGATTGTTGTGGATGAGAGGCTGGACATGAGAGGCTGGACATGAGCCAACAATGTGCACCTGTGGCCCAGAGGGCCAACTGCATCCTGGACTGCATGGAAAGTGGAGTGACTAGCAGGCTTAGGGAGGCGATTCTCTCCCTCTACTCTGCCCTCATGAGACCCCACCTGGAGTACTGCACCCAGGCCTGAGGTCCTCAACACAAAGTCATGGACCTGTTGGAATGGGTCCAGAGGAGTGCCATGAAGATGATCAGAGAGATGGAGCACCTCTCCTTTAAGACAGGCTGCTCAGCATGTAGAAGAGAAGGCTCCAGAAGACCTTATTGTGCACTTCCAGTACTTTAAGGAGGCTTATAAAAAGGAGAGAAGGGAGCTTTTATACAGGACGAGGAGCAGTGGTTTTAAACTGAAAGAGGGCAGGTTTAGATTAGATGTTAGAAGGGAATTCTTTACTCAGCAGATGGTTAAGTACTAGCACAGGTTGCCCAGTGAAGTTGTGGATGCCCCATCCTTGGAAGTATTCCAGGGGAGGTTGGATTGGGCTTGGTAGCAACCTGGTCTGGTGGAAGGTATCCCTGCCCATGGCAAGAGGATTTGGAACTAAATGGTCTTTAAGATCCCTTCCAACCATTCTATGATTCTATCATTTTTACCATATTGCCTCAAGTCAGGCCTATGGTACAATGGCAGGTAGGACTCTGAATTATAAAGGAAGCAGCCTAACGACTCACAAAATGGAACTCATTAGAAGAAAAAGTTTACAGCTTTCAATAATAAGGAGAAGTCTTATGAAGTGACAACAGAAGGTGAAATAACATTTCCAACTTGATCACGTTAGTAGAGTTCATCTCATTCTTCCAAAAGAGGATCCAGCTGTACTCCTCAGTACCTGTTGAAACCACAGTTAAACATCAGCTAATTTTTTTTTTTTTTTTTTTAGTGTATAGGCTAGAGAAAGAGCCTGTGCCTCTTTTGTGACCTCATAATTTATTGCCTAAATTATTTCTGTGCATGATGTGAAGAATGAGAGGTGATTTCCTCTTGCATATTATTGGGTAGCTTTTATTTATGAGAGGGATGATGGACATAGTAGTCCCTTTTTTGTCCCCACCATTAGCATGTAGACTACTAATCACCATAGGGGGAACAGGTGTATAGCAGTTCTTCACATCCACATTGTGTCTGTGTCCAGCTGTGTCACTTCTGTGCTCTGCAGTTCCTTCTACATAGAATCATAGAATGGTTTGGGTTGGAATGGACCTTAAAAGGATCATCTAGTTCCAACCCCACTGTTACAGGCTGGGACACTTTCCACTAGATCATATTGCTCAAAGCTGCATCCAGCCTGGTCTTGAATACTTCCAGGAATCAACAGCTTCTTTGGGCAACCTGCTCCAGTGCCTCACTACCCTCATAGTAAAGAATTTCTTCCTGTTGTCTAATCTAAACCTGCTGTCTTTCAGTTTAAAGCCATTACCCTTTGTACTATTCAATTGTATATTTGACATCCCCAAATTATTTTTAGGGATAGCCGAGAACTTGATTGCAGTTCTCAAAGACGTTAATAGATCAAGTTGTAGCTGTATCAGAGACCTGCTTCTGTCTATGCTTAGCAAAATAAATTTAATTCTACTAGCTAATGGGACACAGGGGGAAAGTGCTTGAATTTGAAGAGGAGTTTCTAGGCTCAAGATGTGCATTCTGTCCTCATCCCAAGAGAAGACTAGGTGTGCCGAGGAATGCACCCTGCTGAGTCATTAGCAACACAGTGCTCTGTTTTAGAGCAGTCTAATGGTATATTGACGTTTCACAGCAATGAATTCCCTACAACTCAGAGCCAAATCAAAGCTGTTGAATACATTTCAATAATTAAAGTTTTAAAGAAAGATGCCTCTGTGTGGATGTTTTGTAATGCTAAGAAGATGATTTGACAAGATTACTGAAAAGTCAGTCAGTCTTGCAGCTTTGAAAAAACTAATTATCATCCCATGTAATCTGCATTTTCTGGTGAAGAAACGGTGTTGCTTTCTCATTGGATTTAATACTTTGGGCACCAGAACAAGGAGATTTCATTGTCATGTTACATAAAGTTTGGAGACTTTGTGTGTCACACCGACCTGTCTTCCCTGCCCTCCCTCACCCCCACCATATAAAGCTGTTTGAAGATCCATTGTGGAATATTTTCCATAGAAACTCCACGGGGATTTCTTCGTGCAGTTTACTTTGTGGTTCAACACTTGGGATCAAAATTTTGCTGGTTTTCTGTGGCAATGGGTGCACTTTCAGTATCTACCAATTTGCGCCTGGTTCCCTCTGCTTTCCCTACCTTATCTTTGGGGAAAAAAACCCCAAACAAAACCAGCCCTATGTAAGAAGTGATACAGACTCATGTAGCTTTATTGTAATTGCACGTAGCTGGTAGTCCGGGAAGAATATGGCAAAGGAAGAAAATGAGGTCAGCATTGCACAGATGTGGAAGTGTTGTTTCACTGAGGTGAATTTGGGATTTGCACATTATCTGGCCCATGGCTACTGCTGCTGTCTGATGAACTACACCTTTAATTACTTTTTAAGGGCACCAAGAGTCTGTGGTTGATGTCCTTTTATTCTAAACTAGGTTGCCTAATACTCTTCATTATAAAAGTGCTTGTACCTCTGTTTTTTTAAAGGACATTCTATTAAGTCTATTATTTACTGCAGGTCTTTGGAAATCATTAGAGAACTGCAAAGCCAAAAAAGGGGGCTTTTTCTTTGTTCCTTGAAATCTTAGAGCTTTTTTTTTAGCTCAGTTACAAAAGATTGAAAACAGATATTCTTTTTCTCTTGTTGCTTTTATTGTCTGCACAATTTTGGCAGCTTGTCAAAACACTGCCTGAGCACAAATATTCTTATCAAAATCTGGTCCCACACTTTCTGTCAGCAGCGCACGGTGCTTTAGTGTGAAGGAACGAGGAAATGGTATCACTTGGAAGAAGAACCTGCCAGAAGGGCAGAGCTCAAGAAATTTGGTAAGGGTGAGGGCAAGATGCTGGGACCATGGTCTAAAGGTGCCATTTCTCACCTGATAGATCACCCTGCATGTAGAGAATGAAGCCGCAGATTATGAGGACAGGAAGGCTGTTCTTACCAATTAGATGATTGATACACAGAGGAGGCTGTATATAAGTCTTACTTCCTCTTTAAAGGATTAGTTAAAGCAATTTTAGGATGAATGGCCACTCAAATTGCAAGTTGTCCCCTTTTTGGATGCCATTTATGGCAGAATTGGACTCATCACTTCTGAGGTACGGGGAAACATAACATGGTAACTCCATCTGTACCCTACAGGAATGGCCAATCTGTGAATTTGTGACTGGAGACAAGTTCTGATGGTCTGTCCTCAGCTCCATCAGTGATTTACTGTCCTGGCTTGAGAAAGGTAGCATTTTCTTATTCCATAGGGCAGGTGAGAAGATCACATGCAGTGATGCTTGAATGATGGATTGTGAGAAGTGTCTTATTAAAGGAAATCAACAGTTCTGAAGCCAACTCGGTAGCGTAGCATCCCCAAATTATCAGCATAAGAATAAATACCTGATTTTCTTGCTCTTTGAACATTTTATATCCTGCTCGCTGTCTCATCTGCCTGGAGTAGTGCTTCAGTGGGAAGAAATAGTGTATCATTTTGTAATTGCAGATCTGTAAAAATATTTTTGTGATGTACAGAGCTAAATAATGATTGCTCAGCCAAACTATTCTGGTTTTAGTCAGTTTCTTAGTGCTTGACTTTGTCACTTGAAAAATTGTTCAATGAATGTAATGTGGTCATTTCTTTGAAATAAAGACAGAGCCAGTATAAATATTTGTTTCTTTGTTCCTCTCTTTTCCCTTATAATTGTAAAATGCTTATCATGCTCCAAATAGTAACATTTGTGTTGCTAATGCTGATTGTATAATTAGGGCTTTTAATTTCCTGTAAGAAAAGTGGGAGTGGGTTTTATTTTGTTTTTGTTGTTTTGTGTAAATAGTAAAATGCTACAGCATGTAATTAGATGTCTCTGGGCCTGTCCTTATTTCAGGAGATAACTTCTCTGTTTGGTTGAGGTGTTGTATTGTCTGGATAGAATTGGATATTTTGCAGCTTTGAAAGGGATTGTATCAAACTTTCAGGATTCTTTCAGCTAAAGCTTTTTACCAAGAATTTCTAGTAATAATTTTAGTTGGAAAAATTCTATTTATAGCTCAGTTCTCTCTATTCACATGTTTTGGGGTTTTTTGTTATATTCCTTGAGAGCTTTAGGAATGAAAGGAAAGTACATTTACCAAAGTCTTCCTTATACAGACTTTTTATCTCCTGTTTATTCTGCAAAGCACACATTACCTGTTTCAAGGCAGCAGCTTCCAGCTATAAACTCATGACCTCCTCACTCTGTTTTTCTAGAGAATCTGGCTGGAATTCAGGATTTCCCAGAGTGTGCCCTGTATTGTAGGATTGATCCCCCTCTTCTCTATATATAGTTGGTTCTTAGAAAATAAGTCTTTTGCTTAGCAAAAGAAAAGGACTGTGGAAGAGAAAAGATGATAAATGAACTTGTGCTTTGCTTTAATCACTTTCTGCTCTTCCAGTGAAATCTCAGTGCCTGGGACATTGTACTGTGAAGAATTGTTTTCCAAGACAGTTCTCCAAGCTGTACATGGATATCCAAACCTGTTTGGCTGCTGAACCACCATTTATTGTTTGACTGGACTACATTTGCTTATAAACCTCTCGGATGTTGGTAACTTATTATGGAATAAGAATAATCCAATAGCCCAAAGATGCAGAAGGGAGACAATATTGTCTTCATGTCTCTTTATTTCCTTGGTGAATTTTCTGGTATTTTTAATTTTATTGAGAAGATAAATAAATTTTAGTCTGATTTAAAGTAGAATTTGATTCTTTAGATATGCCCTTGCCCATGGCACCTTAACTGAACATTGGAAGACTTCTTCATTAAGAGAAAGTGAGAGAGCAATTAATATCTTTCTCTTTAATGGTTTTCATGTAATGATTTCTCATCTGTGCAGTGTTCAAATTCCTTCAGTTCTCTTGGCTGAGTTAGATCTTTCTTGCAATGAAAATTTGGGCACTGAAGGGCAGTTGACAAACTGCAGAGTGTGGATGTGGGAAAGGAAATTAAAAATTGAATAGAAAAGTTTTAAATCTTGTGGTTTGGTAACCAAAGGAACTGGTTCTTTAGAACTGAACTTCTGATAACATCAAGCCAGAGAAAAAAAGAAATGTCTACTAAAGATACATGTTTTGGACTAGGGTGATGTCTTAGAGCTTACTTTTGTTTAGTGATATTGTACATTCTCCTCCTTTTCTTAAACACTTGACCCCTTGTGCAAAAGGATGAATCAGCAAAATTTAAATAACTGTAACCTATTGGGTGGACTTTATTCAAATTTCTCAGCTCTTTTAGAAAAAATTAGTTGGTTTTATGACCAAAGAGATCAGCAAGATGTGCTGAAATTCTTGTGGTACGTAACATGATCCACAGTATAGGCTTCAGACTTCTTTAGATGTCAGTTACAAGTGTTAAATTGGATATACATATATATGAAACTTCCTAAAGCACAACTTTTCAAGGATTGCCAAAATGGCAGGACCAGACATTACAGGCAGAGTAGCACTACTTCTATCTCCTGAGTAACTACTTGAAATATCGTTCATTTTAAAATCTGCTATATTGTGGTTTGGGTTATCATCTGTAACTAGGAGAGGACCCCAAGAAAAATAGCTTAAATTACAGGTGATGTACCACATTTTGTCGATGTAGCACAATAAGTCTCTGTCTCTTAACAAACAACTGTAATAGGAGGTGATTGGGATCATGCCAGCTCTTCAGTTCCTTCTTTTATAACTTAAACATCCTTAAATTCTTTTACAGTCTCTGCAGGCACAGCTTATACTTTTTGTTCTTGGATAAATCTGTAGAATGGTACACCCTATAGTGTATTTTGCTTATACTTGCTATTGATATTTCAATATTTAATTGAAAAGGCTGTTCAGATGCCTGCTGATACTGACTATTGTGAGAGCACATTTTTCAATTATGACCTTCAAATTCTTAGAGTTTATAAGTAACCAATATTACTTTTCTATAATGTCACATTTCCATTTATATTTTTTCCAAGTAAAGTTTCCCAGCCACTTTTACAACCATGCAGGACTGACTTCATGTCTTGTGATGAGAATGTCACAAGAGATTGTCAAAAAGTTTCAGACCATGTTGCTTTTCTGTACAATAGGTTTGTTACTCTATCGTATTTTTCTCTATTTCCCTAGGAAGAATAATTTGGCTGTTATTCTTTGTCTCTTCCTTTAACCTCTTCTTAAGGACAGGTGTAATGTTTTTCTCCTTGGTTTTCAGAGGTGTATTTCTCTGACTTCTCAAAGCTTATTGCTGATGTTCTGACATAGATTGTGTCAGACTGCAACCAAACATAAGAACTGATGACTTTTTCCACTTGTTTTTGAGAAGGTGAGCGAAGGAGTTTGAAATCTGTATTTGAGCAGCCACTGCTTGCCGGCTTTAATTTTCCCTCCTCCCCCTTCTCCAGTAAGAGAAATCTTAATATTCTTGGAGCAAAATAAGATCTACAGGGCTTTTTTTCCTTCATTGCAGGTTTTTTTAAAATCATGTATTAATTTTGTTTTAATGACTTCCTGCAAATAGGGAAAAAAATGAAACAGTGGAAAAGCTTTCCATTTGAAGCAGTCTTGGTTAGAATTAGATTAAATGATGAAATGATTGTTGTTTAGTGGACAAACAATTTCAGGAATAAATGTCATGTTTCAAAAAATAACCTCTTTAGTGTCCTTTGGTTATGTTAAGGTTATAAGCTCATTTGCCTATGTCTCTGTAGTCTGCAAATCAGTGTCAGCAGAGATAGCAAGTACAGGCCATAATTACTGGTTCGTGGCAGGATGTTGAGTGTGAAAATAACTGGGTGTCATTAAAGAGGTTAGATTAACTGTTAGAGCTGACAAGATATAATTGCTTATGAACCACTTTCTTTAACAATGAACATTGTGTTACTTGAGGCTGTTTCTTCTCAGCATAATCTCTGTGTCTGGTTGTAGAACTGGCTTTAATTAGAGCTTGAAACAGCTGAGATTTAAGTGCTCATTTATTTTTAGCCAGGATAAATATTAACTAAACCAGATTTTTCCTAAGAATTATATTAATAAAGGGCAAAGTCAGACAAATATTTGAAAATGGAGATACCATTTGAGCTTAATTGAGTCTGAAACAAAGGACTTCAAGCCTAGAATGTCTTTTAATTGATTTCACCTTGATAGTGCTGAACACTGAAATTATCACACTTTAACATTATTTTTTTGATTGCATCAGTGTGTAGACTCTCAACAGGCCTTTTCAGTTGTCTGCTCTTGCATAGCAAGGTGAAGTTCCTGGTAATAAACTGTAAGCCTCACATTGTCATAGCTGCCTTACAAGGTGCGAGTTTGGGGATGAAGGTTTTGTATATCAGGGGTGCTGGCAGATGATAACAAAATTCTGAGTTTTGAAGTTGTGAAAAATGCCATATATGAAGTATATATATGTGTTTTTGCTGCACTTCATAGGGAGTTGATTTCTTCAGAGAGTTCAGTCACTGTTATGGCTCTATTTGGGCATCCAGAATCTGTGGAAGTTTTTGCTGATTTTTTCCTAGTGCCATTGTATCAAAACTACTCGTAGTAGGAGTGAATCCCCAA
The DNA here is from genome assembly GCA_035583235.1 of Hafferia zeledoni. NCBI lineage: Eukaryota > Metazoa > Chordata > Aves > Passeriformes > Thamnophilidae > Hafferia > Hafferia zeledoni. The sequence continues at coordinate 57,611,871 of JAWWEV010000001.1, read as the reverse complement.
AAGTATGGAAAAGCCCTTCCCATATCAAGAGTGGTGGCCAGAAGGTGGCTCACTACATAGAGGTGATCCCTGTCCAGCTGGGTGCTACATGACATGTTCTGGAAGGTTATATTATGCCTGTTTCCTAGACCTGGGATGACTACACCTGGTCTACAACACCAAAACGTCACAGCTCTATCCTATTTTGTGTTTAGCACTAATGTGGTGGGTATCCAATCTTGGAACGTTTCATGTGACAGTCTGGAGTACATAAGAAGGGTGGTGATGTCCAGTCCACACTTCATGGTCCAAATACAAATAAACCTTGTGTTTTGATAAAAATGTGGTATGGGAAGAAGTTTTGTCACTCCTTCTTGAGTTGATTGATTTTTATATGACTCCTTACAGATTGGTCAGTTCATGGTAAACCTTCTTACATGCTATTTGCAATAATGTTTCATTCTATGGAATCTATCTATTCTCTTGCAAAGTAGCTCAATTTTCCAATGTATTCTGAAGAATATTTGTCAAGGCTTTTAAGAGAAAATATCAATTTTGGACTTATCCCTTTTTTATTCAATCTTTGAAACAACCGGTGAATCCAGCAATATCTTACAAAAATTTGCTTGGATACCTTTAGGATGGGTTCTCAGGTCTGAAATACTCCATGGCCTGGTTTTACCTTTTCCTTTCTCACTCTGATTATCTCTTCATTTCCTGGTGTGTAGACTGTACTTTCCATGGCTACATGTCATGGAGAAGTTAGGTAGGTCTTGAATCAGTTTTAGGAGAAATGTAGAGCCTTATAGTGGTTTGGTTTGAGTTGGAAGGGACTTTATAAACATCATCCAGTCCAACCGCTCTGCAATGAGCAGGGACATCTCACTAGACCAGTATGCTAAAAGCCTCACCCAATCTGACCTTGAGCACTTTCAGGGATGGGGCATGCACAACTTCTCTGGGCAACCTGTGGCAGTGTCTCATCACTCTCATTGTAAAAAAAATTCTTCCTTACTTCTACCTGTTGTAGTTTAAAACCATTTCCCTTTGTCCCATAATTTTTTTTCAATACAATTTCATTAAAACCCAATCTGCCCCCCAACTTGGCTTGCTTTTGTGCTCAAAGAGAAAAAACCAAAATCAAACCAACCAAACAAAAAGAAATCACAGAAGTCTAAATTCCCAATGTCTGGACTTGTATACAAGTTGTACAGATTAACACAAAACAACATCTCAAAACAATATGGTTGAACTTGAACCAATCCTATGCTCAATTAAATTTGAATTTGGTTCATTTCAGTATATTTTATCTTAGTAAAAAATACCATTATAAACAGAATGTATGTGTTTTAAACTGGTACACATCCTTAGCTAGATCCAAATTAGGGTTTACTCTGCACTTTAAATGAAGCTCCACCTTTAAAAAATTTCAATACATACTCAAGACATCAATGCAACATATGTTGGCTGGTAGAGGAAGAACCTAGAGTGGGTAAAAAACCATCAGGGCTGAACAATTGCCAGAAGTCTATCTCCGCAGTGCTGATTTTCACTAGGCTGCTGCAAGTCCTAATTGAAGTTGTGCACTGAGAACTAGAGCATCAGGTGGAAAACATGCAGTTTGTCAGTAGATGCTGATTTTGAGTTCTTCTGTTATTAGGGAGTCGGTGGTCCTGAAAATGTGAGATGACTTTTACAGATACAAGAAACACTTCCCCAGAAATCTCAATGTGCCTTGGAAATACAGGAACAGGCTACCTGTTAGTGCTTTGAGGCAGACGGGGAGCATAAAACTTTTCACCTTAATGTGTCTAAATTACTTTCCATGTGCTTCTGACGAAGAGGTGACTAGGTTAATGTTGATCAGTGGAAATTCAGAGGTACTGTATTGAGGAAGTCTGAGTTGTTATCAGAGGACACTTTTTTTCCCTGGTCACAATCTGGAGTACTATACAGAAAGTTAGTTATTAAAATTGAGCTTTCTAATTCTTTTGGCACCATCAGCATGTCTTTTCCTGGGAAAGAATATCGAGGTGAAATTTTTGAATGGTTTATATTTTCCTTGTAGTGACAAAATTATGCTTCTATAGCCTTTTTGGGAGGACACATGGATGAAAGTGTTGCAGCTTAGCTGTGGAATTAGAATGGAATGTACATTTGCAAAATGGAAAGGTGAACTGAGATATTTGATGGCCACACTAATATCTGCCTTTCCCTGTATGCTTTCTGGTTTTTATTTGTTTTGTTTTGCTAAGATTTTTCTGAGAGCAAGGAATCCAAGCCTGTGGATTTTGGGAGACATGAATTCTATAATGAGCCATTTAATGAATGTTTTGAGCAGCAGAAGGGACTCTTCCTGAGGATAACATGCCAAGAAACATCTTGCTTTGCTTGTGTGTGAAGCCTTTTTGGCAACACTGCCTGTGCTGGTGTGTACATTGGGAATTTTATAAAGCTTTACGTGAGATTTACACAGGTCTTCAGAACTGCTCCAGCTTGGGTCCCTTCCACAGGAGACAGTCCTTCAGGCAGAGAGGGCTCCAGCACAGGTCTCCCATGTGGTCACAAGTCCTGGTAACAGACCTGCTCCAGCATGGATTTCTCTCTCCACGGGGCCACAGGTCCTGCCAGGAGCCTGCTCTGGTGTGGGTTTCCCACTGGATCACAGCTTCCTTCAGGCGTCCACCTGCTTTGGCATGGGGCCTTTTAAGGACTGCATGTGGATGTCTGCTCCTCTACAGACCTCCATGGGCTGTAGGGGCACAGCTGCCTCACCATGGTCTTCAACATGGACTGCAGGGGAATCTCTGCTCCAGCATCTGGACCATCTCTACGCTCTCCCTCTTCATTGACCTGGGTGTGTCTGCAGGGCTCTTTCTCCAACATATTCTCATTTCTGTCTTCTAGATGCTATTTTGCCACACTTTTTTCCCTGCCTTCTTAAAGTTGTTATCCCAAAGGATAACCACCATGGCTGATGGGCTCAGCCTTGGCCAGTGGCAGGTCTGTCTTAGAGACAGCTGGCATTGGCTCTGACAGACAAGGGGAAGCTTCTGGCAGCTTCTCAGAGAGGCCACCCCTGTAGCCACCCACTAAAAAAATCTTGTCATACAAACCCAGTGTGTTTGTTTAATGTACTAATTTAGTGCCTGCTGAGATCCATAATGGCAGAGTTTTCTATGAAAGGAAAAAGCATTACAGCATTGCAGGAATGGATCAAGGGAGGAAAGGCAATATCTTACTGCCCACAGCTGTAGAAGACAACTTGTTTGGAGAGCAAAAAGCAACACATCTAGTACCTTAGAAGCATGGGAAGACTGCAAGAATACATGTAAAATGTATGACAGTCATTAACCATGTAATCTTTTTATCATCTAGCCAAGCTCGTCCATTTCCAAACATCATGTTTGTGAGAATCATCAGTTCTTCTGTCTCTCCCTTATTTGTCTCTCCTTATCTGTTCTTTAGTCTTTCCTTTGGAAACCCGTCCCTTCAAAGTTTCTCTCCTTCCCTGGAGATCCTGAGAATTCTTCACAGATGACTTTCCCCAATATTAAGGAACTGCCAGCAGCTGTACAGAAAAGAGAAAGAGTTGGAAACTGATTCTACTTGCACTCACCTGTCTTACAACAACAGAAATGCTGGCTCTCAGAAAAATGTCTGACGTCGTGACTTAGAGTTGGTTTTGTAAAAAACTGGAATCTGGATCCTACTGCATTACTTTGGTGAAGCTTAAGAAGCATGCTTGGCCAGATATGTGAACTTTATGAATGGCTTCCCTCACAGGCTCATCCCTTGATATTGTGTTGTATCATTCAGCATTTCCATGTAGATTCATGGATTTATGTCTTTTGTTTTAGTTGGTGATAAGATCCAATAATTTTGTTGGTGTTCTTGTCACTGATGTGGAATTTCCCAGAAAATGCACTGGTTGAACAGGGAGATGTTTTTACAGTAAATAGTCTCATAGATACTGCAGCCCCAAAGAGCTATATCGAAAACTGGAATGTTATCTTCTAGCTTTTTGAGTACATTTCTCAAAAAACAAGCATTTTTTAGATTGTGTCTAGGGACACATGCTTTCAAAAAGTCCTAGAGATGGGCAAGCCTGTTATCAAAGAGTGTAAAGTACTACTCAGAGGTCTATACCTTTGTTTGGGGGGCCTTCAGGTAAAAAAAAAAGGTTGAAAATCACTTAAATGGAGCTGCACTTGAGTACTGTATCTTACACAGTGATCTGGAAATTTATCATCAAAGTGGGACAGAGTACAGATGGACTTCTAACACTTCTTTCCAATGGTATGGTGGTAAAGAGACCATGTTGCTACTCAAATAATAAAGGATATAACACTGCATATGAATTCTACATCATAAATAGCCACCTACTGTGTGATTGCACTTAAATAGTTCAGGCTAATGTTGGGCCCATGATGACCTAATACAATGCATTGGTTCTCTAGCTTTTATAATATTCAGATAAAAGCTGGGCTGTTCAGCTAGTCAGAAAAGCATGAAGATTAATAATTGGAGGACTTGACAGAAGCCCAACCATTACTTTAGGACAGTTAGACGTAGATATTTCCTTGCTGAAGTTGTTGGTGAAGGTGCTTCAGTGTCAAAATACACTTTCAAAGTCACTATAACAATGTGTAAAAAGTCAAATATATTTTAGTAAAAAAAAGTAAATTCAATTGACTGTGTTGCAGATTAACTTGAGTGATTGCACTTTTGAAGTGTAGATAAAGCTTTCATTTAAGCTGAAAGTACTACTGGAAGCATCCCTAAGTCAGGTACTTGAATTGATACGTTGCTTTGGATTGAAACTCTGTTATAGGATTGTACCTATCTGAGCTTCATTCCAACTATTACCTAGATGAGATTATCTGATCTTGTAAGTTTTGATTTCTGCTTAGACTTGAACAGCTTTGCAGGTAGTAATCTAAACAGCCTCAAAACATTCTTTCTGGGGATCCTGCAGCTAAAATTGTGCTCATCATCTAAACAGTTCAGATGAAAATTGTCTGTGTTTTGTGAAGTTTTTTAAACACAAGCAGAAAGGTTCTATATTTAGAAATAAACTGTGTATTCTACTCTAGAAAGTCTCTGATTACAGTTATACTTTCTCCCTTGCATAAAGGTACACATGGGTAGGCTAGTGAAGTAAATTAAGAAGCTGTTGTCATATGTGCAGGTGTTGAACTGTTTCCAAAAAATAAAATTATAAAGCCACTGTCTTAAGTTATTTAGGAAGATGTATATTGAAAACATTTACTAGGACAATATACAATTTAACATATGTTAAAATCATCATGCCATATAGTCTTTACACTTCTCATCTGATATAAATGCTCTTTAAAAGAATAGATGATTCTCTTCTGATTGTTCAATAGACTGCGGTACACATTTATATTGCATAAAGAGTGTTTGAAACTTCTGCTAATAACATCTGCCTGTCTAGCATTCTGGGTATTAGAATATCTCCCATGGCTACTGTATGTGAATGAATCATCAAAATAACTAAATTTATCTTTTTCCTGTTCTATGAATAAGAAGGTATTTTTGCTATTTTCAACTCAGGAATGAAGGTATAAAAGAGAAGTGAGAAGTTACGTAATGCAATCATCAGGAAGCCTGTAGCAGGTGGGAACTATTCCTGAATCGCAAGTCATGCCTTTGCCACACTGGTTTTCATGGGCTTCTTACACAGCTTTGTAAAATATATAATTTTTCAGTACTGTTTATACTCCATAAGAAATGTATAGTCATTAATTTACTTTCAGTTTTGACATGAGATTGGGCAGCCTACAAATTGGTGTTTCCACTCACTGTGTCTTCCAGGTTCCTCATTTGTGAGGTGATATTAGCAAAGAGTCACTGAAGCCTCTAGATTTACTCACAGTTGCACATGTGAGCACTCGTACGAGGGGTAAGGTTTTATTTTTAGAAATATTGTGGGAAAGAAAAGCTAAGAAAGGTGAAAAATATAGAAACTATTTGCACAGACTGTTTTTGAAATTTTTGTTAATACCAAATGCCGTAGAAGAACCAAATTTGGCATTCTTATGGGTTCTTGGATCAGGTCTGATTCTATTGAAAATAACTTTTCCAGAATTGTATCAGCATTTTATTATCTACAACACAAGTGTAAGCCAAGGTGCCACAGTCCTAAATGGTATCACTGACAGAAATGTTAATGAAATAACAACATAGGAGGTAATTGTGTTTCCTAATTATTTATGATTGACATTTATGTCTTGCTTGCTTATTGCTTAGAAGAAAGTTTGAGAAACATGTTTAGAAGACAGATATTGCTTTACTTCTTAAGAACTTATACATGTAAACTGCTATTCAGTATGCAGTGTGATAGGTCTGTTTTTCCCATTTATTGAAGAGTTAAAAAAGAAGAGTTCTTTTGAAATGCAATTATTTTTGCATTTCTTTATTTGTCAATTGTATAAAACTTCCCTTTTATTTGGTTTTTGCAGACTACAAACAATTTAACAAACACAATTTGCAAAGCAGTAAGTTGCCAAATAAAATTTGTTTGCAAAATTGTCTAAAACAAGTGTCCCTAACCCAGAGTACAGAAACCCATATTATTTTAGTCTCTTGCATTGTTTTTTGTAACAAAAAAATCATTCTGACTTTAGGTCACCAGAAAATGAGATCTGGCAAGCTGTTCTAGGGTGGTCTGAAGTACAGTAGGCAGCAGATGGGGTAACAGAGGTGGCTAATTCTTCATGTGTGTCTGAGTTAACATAAAGTTCTGGAGCACTCCCAAATTGGCATTTAAATGGAGAATGCGGAAATGGAGATTTTTCTGTTCATACAGTTGAGCTGAGAACAGGGATGCAGAAATATGAGATAGGATGCAGTGAATAGCTGTGTATGCCCTGGAGGAGGTACTTAAAAGGGAAGCTGAACTCTAAGTTTTTGGGGAATCTAACCCCTCCTCCCATTGAAAACAAAGGAATTTTTGCTGTTGACTTGGAGAGGACTTTGGATCAGAGCTGGGCATAACAGGTTGCTGCATCTGCCTTTGGGAGGGCTGTATCGAAAAAGGAAAAGGAAAAAGCTGTGTTCCAAGTTGAGAGTTCATGCTGGAAGAAAAGAGGAATTTGGCAACCATGCTCAGAATTGCTTCCCTTTCCATGACAGGAGTATCCGGATGTATTACACAGGGTGTCATGTGCTTTTGTTGTGTCTTAAACAAATGTAATCCTCTAACTTGTCTTGGCACTGAATGGCTCAGTATCTCATGAAACCATTTATCTGGGATTTTCTGCAGCCTAAACATTAGAGTGTTAACCTGGTAGAAGAGGTTGTGTTTTTCTGCCATAGTTCTTTTTAAATAAAGAAAAATTTCAGCACTCAAAGTACTTATAGAGATTAAAAGAGATGAGAAGTTGTAAACTTATGTGCTAAAACCAGATTATTAATCCATGAATAAGTGTCAAATATAGCATTACACATTCAAAACTAGTTATTTTTGTGTACTGGTGGTTATTTTAAGGTAATTGGCATGGTGACAGTGTAAGAACAATAATGACAGGGAACTCAAAAATGTACAGATGTAAAGGTGATATCCTAATTCACAAGAGTTTGTGGTCTAAATACATCTATAAAACTATGTTTTTATTTATTCTGGAAGTAAAACTGCCCTTTTTTCTGAGAAAGTGTCTGTTGACTCACAGAGTCATGCTGATTTTTCAGACGCCCTTTCAACATTGCTTGGTATTTTTTACCAAGTGGAGCACCTTTAGCTTTGCTGTAGGTAATTGCTTCATGATTAAACAGCTTCTAGTGAAGCTGCTCTCTTCAAAGGGGACTTGCAGCTTTGGGTCCCCTCCAGCTGAAGAATGGAGTGCATCACGAGCCAACACCTTAAACTGTGAACTACTGGAACATCAATGCTTTTGTATGTCTCTCAATATAAGTGATTGTGATGGCTCTTTTGTCAAATCCTCTTTCGTGGTTTGTGCACTTCTGGGACATTATGAGAATCCTAAGCATGTTTTGATATGTGTGTCTGGACTGTTCACTGCAAAGTGGGGTCCAGGATGGGCACTTGTAGAATCAGAGCTATAGCCCCCTATACAGTACTTTGCTATTTGGAAATGAGGAGTCTGAAGAACCAGGTGGTGGGGGATTTTTAAAAAAAGTCATGTTTTTGGACCTAAAATACTTAAGAGAAATTATTTTGTCCCAAGCCAGAAAAATCAGCTTTTTACTCCATCAGCTGAAATGTCTATGGAGAGTATTTGTTGGCTATCAGGATCATGCTCTTGTTTGTTTCGGTTTTCTTGGGAGAAAATCTTTTACTTTTGGGGTACTATTCACCTAAAGGCATAGTGTTTGTGAAAAAGGTTTGCTTCTATATGTTGCCCTTCATGCCTGGTGGAGGAGAGCAGAGGGGAGGCACTTCTTAGAACCTGTGTTGGACAACTTGTTTTAATGAACCTACGTTTTAGAAATGTGTGGTGCATAGGATAAAAGGATCTGAAAGCTGTAAGGATGTGCTCCTTATTTATCTTTGGTGCTGACTGATGGGGTGAACTGCAGGCAGGTGGTGTCCTTTAAGAAGGACCTGCATCAGTTGTGGTATTTATAGATATGTTAAAGCAGCAGATATACTTTCAATTATTGTAGAAGTCTATTCCTTTACCTCTTGCACTCCTGTTACTCTAGAAAAAACAAAAAAACCCCAAATAAACAAATAAAACTTTGGAACATAACCTCCAGTATGGTTCCCTAATTGGTCAGGAAACTTTTGATTTCACTTGCCCCTATTAATTACTCTTATGCTGTGATGAACCATCAGACATCATTGGGATGGGAGGCATTATTTATTTAATTTTGGTAATATATTTGTTGAGGCTGTTGCTCACCTGTATATTGTCTTGTATAGCATTCAGCTTCTCTATGTTATCTTTTCTGTAGTTTTACTACATGGAAAATTATTGCAAGCATGTCTTGAAATTATGTTCATGGCTGAAAGTCAGCATTTTTATTCAAATTTTTTGTGTTTAGGACACATATGTACATGAGGTTTGTCTTAAAATGAGTTCCAGGCTTGGACTGTTTACAGTTGTGATTGTATGAACTTTGCTCTTGCCTTTGGGCATTTTTGAGAGGTTATTAATTCTCCTTCTTTATTCTATGTCCCCATGTTTTTAGTTGTTCACTTACTTCCAGGTCTATGATGAAATCTGGTATCATGCCTGTTGCTATTTTTCTCCCCCTTAGAGAGATCTATGCATACAAAGCTATGTAGCCTCTATACTGCTGTTGTATAGTTCCTATGAAGAAAAGCTAGCTTTTATCATGATTATTTTTGACATTTATCCCCATCTTTGATCTTTGCTAAATGGGATTGTGGTTCTTGTCAAATTCTATGGCTCTTTACTGATGTAACGTCTCCAAATATGTCTCTATGGGAAAACTAGGATACCAGGAAGAAATGTCCTCAGCAATGTACCTGATTATTAAACTCTCTTCTGTTAAATATGTGGGGGTTTTTGCATATTTCTTTATTGAAGTAATTTGTGTCAAAAATTAAACTCATTTTTCACCCCACTTTTATTGATACAACCACAAAAAGAAAAGATCTATATTAAACACTGAATTTTTCTAACAGGTACTGTTGTACCTGTTTTTCATGCTTGGATTTCCCAGTAGGGGGTAACAGGGGCCAATAACTTCTCCACTTTATCACCTGAGAATGGAAACCTTGGCACATCTGTGTAATCAGAAATGTGATTATGTGAATTGCTAGCATTAAATAGGCTTTTCTTAATTTTGCCTTTTCTCACCTTCCCTCTGGCATTTTGCCAGCTGGACCCTTAACAGTGTCAGAATTTCCTGCTAGGAAACCTCTCTCTATCGCCAGTGACAGACTGTTTTTGTGTTGGAGTATTTATACATGCTGCACATTCTTTGGGAGCTCAGTATTTATGAGTCCCTTTAGGGAGCCACGTTCTGTTCGTGCTTGCCCGCGCGTGCCCCTTCGCCAACAGGGTGGTGGGAGCGGCAGCGCTGCAGAGGGGGAATGGTTTCTGTAAAGTGCAGAAGGGGAGGTTTGGCAGCTGCCTTTGGTTCTCGCCTGCCAGCCTTCGTCTTTAACCCTACGCTAGGCATCAACTCTGCTGTTTCTCCTAACTGTGCAGGGGGGTTCGTGCTCCCCTGTGTCCTGTTCTAATTGAGTTTGTAAATGCATATATGCAAACACTTCCAGGTCCTCTGTTGACAATCTTGGTGTTAAACTTTAAGTGTTACTAAGACTTCTGCTAAAATGCCATCTCTCCATTCACAGTGAGTGTTTTCGTAGGAATAGAAGTGCACAACAGAGTCCTTGCCAATCGACTGTGGACAGAACAGTGTTTTCTTGGTGGCATTCGCTCTTCAGTAACAAAGTTCAAAGCTTCATCTCACTTCTGACTTATCTGCTGGGGGAATGTATGCATGAGATATGCACATTGTCCCCAGTGGAAGTGTGACACAGAGATTGTGAGGGAATATTTTATGGATGCTAAACAAATATGGCATGACCTGTACTTAACCAGTGATATTCTACTTTTTATTTATTTGTTTATTTTTTTGAGAAAGAAATTCCCTAAACCCTCCCACAACAGGTCACATTTTAGCCTCGGCCTCTGTTTCCTGTGACCATGACGCTTAGAGATGTAAGGTTGAGTTATTCCATCATCTTGACATAGCCCTGTGCTGCTGGCTATTATCCAGAAATGTTACAGAAGTATTTTTTCCCTTAAAAAGTACAGCTTTTGGTATTTTTTTCCATATAGAGATGTGATAATACAATCCAGTTGAGGCCAGATTACATCAGTCTCCTGAATAAATTAGGTGTGGTATAGCACTGCTTATTCCCATTTTTCTTGTGCTGTAGGTAATATTTTTTGTTGTATACCTCAGAGTTTAATTTACTAAATGCTCTTGAAAGAACTCCTTATAACCTGATGTTTCATGCCACGAAAAAAATAAACATTTTAATTTTGATCGCAATTTCTATCATGTTAGACATTTATAGTGGCTATTGAATGCGTTGACTGGCCATTTAGAAGTGTTCTAAGCTGCCCTGTTTTCTCTACAAAAGTTCACATGCCACTACTGAACCAAGCACTACATGGAATCTTGCCAGTGAGAAATCTTAAGGGAAAAACACTGTGTTCAGAAAAATGCTGCTGTATTCGGAATCCTAGGACTTGTTCTAAAAATAAACATAATTGAAAGGATTTGTTTTTCTTTCTAATGTGGTTTACATCACTGTTTTATTAATATTTAAATAACAGAGTGTCGTAACCCAGAGTACAGAAATACTTCTGTACAGAGCTCCCACCAGAATCTTGGAAACCTTACGTGAAGCATTATGATGTTTATTTTGCCACTGGCAATTTTCTTGGTTTAACGTTGCAGTACAAAGGAAGATGAACCTCTGGGCTTTCTCCAGAATGAAACCCAGATGATTAATGAGTTAAAAAGGAAAGTAATTAATTTTACTAAGTCATTATGTATACTTGTGAATAAGGCTTTATTTGCCAAGACACATTTGTGGGGATCTCTTCAGAAATTACTTGAAAATTTTTGCATTTTTTCCCCCAAGCCACCAAAAATCTGATATTTGAATACAGAGAATAAACCTGCTATTTCAGTTTGTATCCATAATATTGCAATCATAAATGAAAACATGTGAGTTTGATACATTCTCAGGCATATCTGCAAAAGGTAAAGTCAAATTTGAAGATCCTAGTCCCACATAGCTTCTGTGGGTGTTTGGATGTAACACATTTTTAACGCAGAGCTATCAAATCGTAGGCATTTTAGTTGAGTAGGAATCAACTTAATTATACCTCTTTTTGTGTCAACTTTTCTACAGCAGACAAGAAATGCTAAGCAGAGCCTTCTGAATATCATTCTGGGTGGCCACAGGCAGGTTTAGAGTTTTCTGTTGGCAACTGCTTGGCTGTTTTTGACTACTATGTGATGCACCCAAGGTTCCCTTAAAGGTGTTTTTCCTGGGTATGTGGGATGGAAATAAGACATTTACATTGCAAAAATTCAGTAAAAGGGCTTCTACTTGATGGAAGAAGTGGTTTTGCCTGGCTTTTCATTCCAACCTCTCTTTTACAAGGAGGGTATTTAGTCTTCAGAAGCCTCTCTTTGTCCAAGGCTTGGGTCATAAGCTGGGATGTTCGTCAGAAGTGGCCACTGACAGCATAGCTGTGTTGGTGTACATGCTTGCAGAGGTGCTGGGGAGGGGTTGAGATCAACTAAGAAATATTTTTCTCTCTGAACATAAATACTTTCTCATGATCAGAGAAGGGCAGATGACTCCTTGAGTGAGCTTGTTCTGGATGGCAAAGTGAGCCGTTAAGTTGCATGCTGGTTTGGTTAATTTTAGCTTGAAAAGTGACAGAAGAAGCAGATTTTAAAAATCCTTCCCTCTCTGGCCCTGGACTTGCTTTTGAGAAGAATATGTTGAACTGACTCTCTTCAGCCTTTCCAAGGGCTTCAACCCCTTTTGTCAGGTACTTGGAGGGAAAATAAAATGTGATATTTTATTTTAAATTATAAAAATGATTGTTCTACTTGTCTATCAGGATCACAGAGTCAATACTTGTTAATTTTTTTTGTCACTCAGTGTGGTTAGATTATAATATGCATAATTATGTTGACCACATTTTTTTTCTTAAGTTTAAAGGATAGGCCTTTAAAAAACCCTTTCTTCTCTGCAGTTCTGTTTTAATATGAAGACTGTTGAACCAAATTAACCTTGCATTCTGACAAGAAGCTGAATATAGATAGGGCAAATTTTGACAAATTATGTTTTTTATTTGCAATTATTTCATTATATTAAACACAAATTGTATAGCTTTGTATCTGTTTCCAAATAATTATAATCCTATGTTGTCTTTCAGTATTTTGAAGTGAAGTAATTGTACTGATGCAAAACTCAATGACTGACTTGTAAATAAAAATCAATTTTTCTAAAGGAAAACCTTTTTTTCAGTAACTTTGGAGTAGCAGCTTCAACTTAAAGCTTCTAGCAGGCTGGGGTCTCTTCAGTGGCTGCCTACATTAATGTGTATCTGTTGAGTATATTGATTTATTTTTCCTTTTTTCCCCTGCTGTATTATCCTCCCTTAACCTGGCATGATTATTATAAATGTGGTCATGACAAAAATAGGTGCTTGATAAATTCAGATGCAATGAATCTAGGGTCAGTTTAATATTATCAGGAGCTTGCTTATGAACAGGTTTATGACATAGATTTTATCTTGCAAAGCTTGAGTGGGAATGCAGAGCAATTTGGGGACCAGCCAGGAATTTCTATTTGTCTCAGAGTACTAAAGGAATAGTAAAGTGCTGAGCAGTGGTGCTTTATAGTCACTCTTCAAACAGTTACTATGTATGTGTGTATAGAAGTTTCAGTTTTGTTATTATTTGATAATTCAGTGTATAAACTTGAGGATTTTCTTTGAATCATCTTTAGCTATGTGAGAAAATAAGAGTAGACTAGAAATGATGGCAGAAGTGAAAGCTTTTCTTTGGGCCAAAGGAAATAATGTAAATTACTCTTTCTAATATAAATTATTACTTAAATGTGATAAAAATGAGCTTTTTGAAAACTCTATATTTGTTTCAGCTCCAGGCATACAGTTGACTGTTCTATTTGAACAAATGACAAATGCAGCTGAAGAGGTGGAACTTTTAATGGCCTTTTTTTCCCATAAATTTTCAGCTGTAATACTGCTGATGTTAAGAGAATTATCCTATTATATTCTAAAGAGTTTTTATTGGAGTTTTAAAATATCAAATTATGTAACATGGCAGTGTGACTTACCAGCAGATGGGGACAGAAAGTAAACCAGACTGGAGGCACCTCCACTTAAAAGAACAGTACATTTTTCTTTTTCAGCTGTCCAGTGCTTCAGATGAGCTGCTATTTTTAGGAAAATACAGCAAAATTTAGCTGTTTGCCAGAGATCTGACCTCTTTCTGTGGTAAGATCACTTAGCTGGAATCAATTAGATGATGGCCTTTCTTTGTCTTTTCATGCTCCCCCTCTTAGTCCATGTAGAAAATTTGCTGTTCTCTCCTCTTCATCTGCCTATTCTGAAGAGGGATCAATGTGTGTGATGTATAATGAAGAATGTTCTTGCTCTGATTTTCCCTTCAGTTCTCCCTAAAAACATAGTTTCCCTGCTGTGGAGCAGTATGATGTATGTGGTGTGCAGTTCCTTAAACTGGCCATAAAGTTGTCTTCAGGTGATGATTTTTGTCCCAGTTGCAATTTAGGATTTGTTGAGTGGTTTGAACCTACTGATCACAGGTGAAAGACAGGTACCACAAAGAGAAGATACTCTTTTGTTTGGGAAAAGAAAAATCTGGTCTCCTGCTGTCATTTACAGAGGAGGAGATGGAGACGTGGCCTCTCTCTATGCAGATACACTTGCAGCATACAAGATTTTTGTAAGCATTGGGTGTACCACTGGTGCTCATGAGCTCACACTCATGGATCTGTATGAAATTTTTTTCCATACTTCAATGAAACTGGATACCATGTTCACATCAAACATATACATGAATTTTACTTAAGCCTATTATTCTGTATGCAAATGTTCAAAAAGACTGTATTTCCTTAGGAATTTATTACAACAATTTTTAAATAGTCTTCTGATGATGGATTTTGTTAAGTTGAACTAAAACCAATGAATAGAAACTCTGAAGACTTATTGAAGTAATAATTTGGCTTAAAGCATCTGATTAATGCAAGCATGGGGTATAAGTTTAATTTGAAATTGTAACAGATGCACATGTAGCGTTCAAGGTTTTCCATTTTTAAAAGATTATTGATTTCTAAAATGTTCTCTTTCACAACCGGAAAGGACCAATTAATTGAAGCGAAACACTTTTGTGTTTTTTGAATCAAAAATAGGAAGAAGCATCAGAGCCTTCAGAATTTTCAGTCTACTTTCATACTCATTTTCCACATAACTTTTTCTTGCTGATTCTAAATTTGAGGTCAGTTATTTGGTTTTAATTTAAAACGGCCTGATGGGTTGAAATTAGCCAAGTTACACAGAATTGCTGTTGGTTTCCCAGTTGCATAAACCTACCAGGAAGGTTGTGAGAGGTCATGCTGCTGGGGAGAGCGTGGCTGCAGTTTGGGTGTGCTCTGGCTGAACTAATCAGAAAAAAAATGTTTGTAAAGCAGGGAGTGGTTCTGCGTTAGTTTTTGCATGAGGAGAGGAACTACTTGCATCTATTTTTTCTGTTTTCTAAAGCAGTGGGAGAAGGCTCAGTGAATCAGGTTATTGAATGTCTTTTGCATTGCAGTATGACTTTAATTTATAGGCACCTATAATATGTCTTTAGGTTCCTGAATTGCCATAGGCACACAGTTTTACGAAATTTGCAGAAGCAGTATCAGGGACCTGCTGTTCCACATTTGTTTTTTACAAGTAATATAGCATTTTGAGAAAGTAATAATTCTCCAAATGTAGCTCATCCTTAATCTTGTTTTCTTTGCTGAAATACTTTCAGCAAACTTCATGAAAGTCCTCCACAAGAGAGGATGTACTTTGAGTTGTCTTCTGCCTTTCCTTTGGAATCAGCATTCCTTTTACTTGCAGAGAGGAAAGATGCATAGCCTAAGAATACATTCTCTCAGCTGAGAAAGGTAGATCTAGTTCTTTTCTGGATCAAGCAGAGATGGAGGAAGTGATTTAGCAGAGCAACTGTCTCACCCCTGAGTTTGTTCGGTAGATGGAGATGCAAATTTTTGATGGCAGTAAATAGAATATACTGATTTGTATGTTCCACAGTTAGAGACATGACACATCAGTGGAAAAAACCCTGTTCTCTACACGTTTGAAGGCTTTTATTAACTAGCAGTTATTAACTAGATCTTAGTGCAGGGATCTACATTATTGGGGTAACTGAGAAACAAGAGTAGAAAAATTGCACAAAACTCTGTTTCTTTAGAAGTGCCAGAAGATGGAAATTAGGCACAAATGAGTTACTAAAATTACCCATTGATGGCTGTATTGCACCTCTACATCCTCCTGAAATGATTATGTTTCTGTTAAAAAAACCCCCAACTACTTCTCATAATGTTTTCAGATTTTTTTCTACTTACAAAACTGACCTTCCATCAAACTTTGTGAAACAAGCCTGTCTTGTGATATGAATAGTCCAATTTTTAGAATTTTTGATCATAAAATATTTTGAACCAGCAATGGATAATGCACATATTTTGGTTAACTGTGGATCTTAATGGCCCTTTTAAAATGTTTGATTGTATTCTCTGTTAGAAAAACACAGAAAGAGGTGTAAGAATAGTGCATCTTCTTTTGGAGATGATGACTATAAAATTAAGACTTCTAATAAGCAAAAAGTAGTGCTTTCTCTATGAATTATGATGATTTGGTTTATATGCATTGCAGGATGCACTGAAAATAACCTGGCACACTGTAAAATGCGTGGAGATCAAAGGCTGTGTACAGAGGCTGAATAATGACTTCCTTGCCTTCTCTGATAGCAGAGACATTGTCTACACTTCATAATACTACATATTATGGGAAACACAGGTGCTGGAAGATGTTAAAGGCTTGCCAAGGTTACTTAGTGAATCATTAGGGAAAGTTTTTGAATCTGGAAAGTTGATCCCCAGTAGTGATTTTATAAAAAAAACCCAACCATATCTTTACACCAAGATCCATAATTGGAAATGCGTAAGTTTTTTAAACTTATTTCAAAATTGGAACTGCCCATCCTGTGAATAACATAATCACATTGGTACTCAGTTTGCTGTTGTAGGATATTCTGTGCTCTGAGTCAGTTTATTTTTAAAAAGGTATGTATTTCATGAGCAAGAGGAGTGCTTTTACGACTGTATTAAATAATGTGGTCTTTAATACAGAAGTATTTTCTATCTGTGTGGAAGAGCACAGTCTGGGCTAGTATTTTATGGAGGTTTTTACTTCTATGTTTGCAAATTAAATGCACTGCATTTCTTAAAGATTTGTGGACAGTTGATACTGAAGTTGTTCTCCTGGAAATGGACCACAGAGGTCTTTAAATTGGATACTAGCTCAAACTAACTGAAGCCATTCATTCTGGCCATTTATAATTATCCAGTGACTGAAGTATGCAGTCTGAAAATCTCTTTACCATAGACTTGATATTAATTTGTCAAATTTCATGGTTCAAAAAACCTTTTTGGACTTGATTCCTTCAGAATTAGGGTTGGACAAGTGTGCTTGTGGAATTCATTCAGCCACTGTGTGTCTGCATGGAGGTTTGGGACTTGTGAGACCCAAGAGAAACTGATGTCACTGTGAGTATGGGATCAGAGTGTGATTACACCAATTTTTTCGTCAGGAATCTAAACAAACTATCAAAAACTACCAAAGGCTTTCTAGTACAGTTTGTTAAAATTCTTTCCTAGTACGGTTTGTAATTCTTCAGACAACTGATGTAACTTGTGCTGGCAAAAATTCAGTTTGCTAATATATCTGTCTGACTTTCACAGCATCTGAGGAAGGAAGTCTGTTGTCATACAGACGCATGTCATTACAGCTCTACCATTTTCTAATGCAACTAAAATGGAGTGGTTTTAAGAGTGATATTTTAAAAACCTTGGTGGAAGTGTTTGTAGATTTTTCATCTCTTTCTCATGTTTCTTCTGGGTTTTGAATGTTTTCTGCTACAGTTCCCACAAGTTCACAGCCCTCATGCACTCCTCAGGTAGCAGCTAATTTTCCAGCTCTTGAGCAATTGGTAACAAAAAGATTCACATTGATATCTTCAGAGGAGTGAGGAGGTGATGTGTGTAAGAAGTGCATCCCGTGGCCCTCTAACCACTACCTGTTCTTCTCCATTCCAAATTTTATGTTGTTTGCCTTTCCTTGGTTTTATAAATTGGAATTGTCTGACTTACTAAGTTTGCTTTAAATATTTTAAAATATATAAATATATACAACATATTAATTATTTTATTATACTCTTTCAGGTACTTTAGAGGGCTTCACACTCATGAGGGTGTTCTTTAAACAGTAAACTAATCTTTTCATAGTCTCCAGACTGCTTAGCACAACCAGGTGTATCATAAATCTGATTTTTGCACTAGAAATGTAACATACTGCTTAAGAAGTGGTGTGATGACTACCTCCAGGCAGAATTTCCTGTCTTTCCTACATCCCATATAGTGGAACTGATAGTCTGTGCTGCTGTAGGTTTGGGAGGTATGAGGAAGTTGCAATAGAATGATAAGAAATTCAACTGTTTCCTATATGCAACAATATGAATATATTAACAACTGAGTATTTTGTCTCTTCCTTTTGGTTCAGTTGTGAATGAAGAAAGGAGACAGAATTTTTAGACTGGAGCAAGGATGGCAGATGCCTGCATTTAAGGCAATGACAAAAAAGGCTATTTGACTCCCCAGTGCCATCAAGAGTGAAGTTTTGGGTTCCTCCTTAACCTGGCTGGGCATGTCCTTTGGGTACTTGCCAACCAAATGGAATTGCCTTCTCCCAGCCCTAAGACCTACATGGCTTCTGCTGTGAGGGATGGGTTTGCTGCATTTATAGCATTCTTCTTGACTCCTTCAAAGCTTTTAATGTTGACGAGGGAAGCAGCTCTTACTGCTCTCAGTGTAGTTTGAAATATGCAGGTTTACAGATCTAGATAGTAGAGCCCTTGGTGTTTGTGTAGGCTCTTGACCTGTGTTGTCTATAACAGTTGGTGGCCAAGTAAGACACTACTCTGTTTTCAGCAAATAGCACTGGAGCTTTCAGTGGCCAGATCCAGGCTAAGCTGGTTTTCTTTCAGACTTCTTAAATGCTTTTTATCTGTAGGAGACTTTACATGAAATTGGGAGAGTGAACTTAGGATCTTTGGCATAATTTATTAGGATCTTTTGGCATTTTGAAATGGGCATTTTGTATTTTTTCCCTCCATGAGCCAGAACAGATGATTCTGAACAGTGTAGCTTACTGATTTACAGATATAATGGTATCTACATTTTTTAGCTTATGTATTTTGTGATCAGGGTTTTTTGTAGAAACATATTCCTTAGAAGATGCATGAAAACTATTTCGTATCAGTCATCTGGAATGCCCAACTTGACTCATAAAGTTAATTAAAAAGAAATGAAAACGTTTCCTTGGTTGAAATACAAGAGTGTGCTGTAACATGAAAAATTCCATTTGCAGAAGCAAGTTCATGATTTGAGCAGGGTATTGCACAAAATACAAGCAGAGTGACTGGATGTGGGACATGAGTCAATCCACTAGTTTGAGAATGGGATTAGGATTTTGACTGACTGTTCTGTTGGTGCTGACTCACTATGACCTTATGCAAGTCAGTGAAGTTCTCTTCATATCAGCATCTCAGCCTGAAAATATGCTATTCCTCTTACCTTCTTCGACTGTCTGCAAGCTTTGACTGTGGCAAATGAAAGGGCAAAAGTACTTTAAAAAATGATAAGAAATTTTCAAATCTTGTCACATTCTTAAAACACTCTGTAGTTTTTCCAAGTTGCATTTTCCTGTTTTGTAAAGTCTTTCTCTGCTGCACTGTTGAGAGGTTTACAAAGGGGAAGAATTGACTCTTTACCTTATTTTACAATTAAAGCAACTGTTTTGTAAAATACTTAGCAAACACACGATGTCAAAACAAGAATAGCTTTTTTAATCCCATTTGCTTATGGTCATTTTAAGCCTGTTTAACACAGGAATTTGAGTTACCAGCATTTTGTGCCAGAAGAAACTGCTCAGCCTCATCTGGCTTAGGGGAAGGGTATTAACCTAACAAATGAATCCCTTGGTGGTAATATTATATTATTTAATATTAATATTATATTATTAAAATGATAAAATCATTCCAAGTGACATGACATTGTATTTAACCAGGCAGTTGAAATTCATGTTTAAAAACTAGCTCTCCTTTTTCAGAGAGAGTTAATATGGCAAATAAGTTTTGTGCTCTTGAATTTTGTTGGTAAGTGCTGAAGGTGATGTTACCCTCATTTGTCCACTCTGACTTGGCTGGTTTTTACCATGAAATACCTTGCCCCATTCTGAGCTTTTTTTTTCCTTCCAGTGTTGATTTAATGAATCATCCTGACAGCAAAGAAGAAGTTCTTTAACTGGGGATTAAGCCAAACAGGAATGTGATGCTTTTGCTTGAGGGTAAGACTGACTATGTCAAACACTCCCATAATGTGCACCAACTTTCAAGTCTGGGCAAGCCCTTAACAATAGTGCTTTCAGTGGTAGTACAAATGCTGCCTGTTCACAGACTGTAGGAAGGCTGGAGTTTGACTTTGCAACATATTACTTGTGAAAACCTTGGGCAAAGAAACGTTGGAGAGGAAGAAATCAGTGGCCTGTAGGTCAGCTTGGCTTGGCAAGTTCAAGACCCCTTTCTTTTCCTGGTTGTACTCACTAGGCAAGCTCCGACCATATAGCAATGCTATCAAATGCATTTGGGACCCATTTATGTGTAAAAATAAGACATTTGTAATATATGCTATTATATATCAAAAATAGAATATATGTGAGTAAAATAATAAAACTTTTAAATCAACATAGCTGAATAACAATAAATCATATGGCACAACCTATTTGTCATAAAGCTTAGCTGAACTGTATGAACTTGTGTGTACGTAGAGTTATTTATATAGCATGTAACCACTTTCACCTTTTTTCTTCTCTATTATGCTGCCAGCATTAGAAATCTAATAAATACATACTTTTCTTAAAAAAGGCAAGTGGCTTTCACTAGACCAACTCTTATGAGTTATTTATGATACTGGCTGATGTAACTAAGAGAAAAAAAGATTGACTGTATTTTACACTAAAAAGAGAATAAGCATTAACCTGTCTTTTTATAACAGTAAAGCCTGAGCATCCTCTTTCATGTATAGAAAATCCAAATGTATATGTAAGAGCAGAAGTGATTAACCACAGATAACTTAGCAACTTGCCTAAGCAAAAATGTTTCCTCTTCCATAATTTAGCGACTGAAAATGTCAGTGTTCAGTAAATGACTGCCAAAACTCTTTCATGTATTTTCTCACTAAACGTTAATTTGAGACTGTTCTGGTTTTCCACAGCAAAACCTTTATAGAATGAAATGATAACTCACATTCACTTCTTTCTTGAGAAGATCTTCAGATCTTGACGCAGCAGTTGGCCACGCGAATGTAGGGTCTCTAGTTCAAATAAAGACTCAAAGACGCGCTGCCGAAATGCGCTTATTTCCCGCAGGCAGAGAGTGCCCGCGTTGCTGTGTGCACAGGAGCTGCACCTGAGCATTGCCAGCACGCTGCTACCCCCGCGTGGCCATCAGCTATAATCCACGTTCTATCAAAAGCAATGTACGTTTTAGTCGAGCACTTTAATTTAATAGGAAATTATAACTTTTAGAGGGACCCTGTGTTTGTGTTTTGTCTTAATATTTGTTTAAGGCATTAGACGTAGGGTAATGGGAGATTACAAAACTCGTGTTCTCCTTTTCCCATAATAGTGTGGCAAAATTTTACTTAGGAAGTTGTTATAAGAACTGGCTTTTTTGACAGTTTTTATGGCTTGATTAGAGAAATAATACCTGGAAATTTCAGATATAGAATCTAAAACAATTTTAGATTGTTGCAAAACATGGAAAGTATACAATGAATACTGACATGAGATTTCATGGGCTTCAGGTATTTTGTGTTCAAGTACTAGATACAGTATTTACTCACAAAGTAGTTTTTATGTCCAGAAACACTCCATGCATTGGAAGTGTCTGTGACATTCTGCTATGTAAAATAGTGGAATAAAGAATAAGAGTACTCAGAAAGATTCTTAAATATGTTTATTGTTTCCTAATAATTTCTTCCTGTCACAATGTGTAATAAATTTTGAAATAATTACAGTGTATTTTTTAAAACTGTGGAGGAAACTTTTGCTTTGTGATGATGTGTTGCTTCATAATTATACCTTTTAGAACGTATAAAGGATTAAATAATTTTTGTGTGTGTTAATGATATTCCTTTGAAGTCCAAATTGTCACTATCATATCTAAATTTAAATTTTATCAAAATTTCTTGCAAGTACTGCAAGTTGGTAGCAGAGTTGTCTTTGTGCCCTGCATTGTAAATTAACTTCTTTCGTTAGTGGGATTGTATAGTCTTACCTATATGTGGGTCCCCTGGGAAGGTGATGTGTGCTTCCTTCCTATAGACTGCTTCCATATTATCTTCTTCCTCGATATTGGCACAATTACAGAAAGTAATTTCTGGGATTAATCATGGTCTTTTTCATCCATCAAGATCTGGAGTAACTCTGTTGCATCTTGCATTTATAACTTCATGTTATATGACATTCCAGGGCAGTTTGTGCTGGAGAAGAATTTTGCTTCTGTTTGTTTCAAGAACCTGTCTCGATCGTCACTATATACAAAAAGGTGGTCATTTACTATTCAAATCCTGATTTTTTCATAACAATACATGAATCCTTCTTAAGAGACAGGAAAAAAAAATTCTGTGCTAATATTATCCAACAACTTCTGAAATAAAGAGTGGTTTCCATTTTTTAATTTTTCCCCCCAGTTTTTACTGTTAAACTATCCATTTAGACTCTATCTGGACTATGCTTATAGATTATTTCTTTTTCTTATTGGAGAAATGTTAGTGTAATTTTAAAATTGGTTGTATTTTTACATTTTTGTGGAACTTCCTCAGACAACTGGTTAGAACCAATTCTCAGCTATTCTTAGAACATTCTACTTGGCTTCCCAGTAGTGAGGAGATGTGCTTTAAATCAGTCTTCTTTTTAATACTGCTTGGGGCTTGCTCATCCATAAAGATGTCCCTCCTCTTGACAGAGCACATTCTCTGTTTCAGTGTTGATCCTATTTGCTTATTGAAGAGGTCTCCAGGCAGGTGAATTGAGCAGCTAAACTGAATTGCAAGATTTCTGTGACACGAATTTATCCAATGATAAAAAAAATTATACAGAGACTCCAAAGTGTAGTTTTTCTCTGTTGTTGATTATTCATAATGAATATAATTCATATGAATAATTCTTGATTATTCATAGCAAATGTGACTGGTTACTCTAAATCAGAGGATGTAGGCTCGCATTGCAAGAGACCCTTGCCGATTTGTGTGTGTTTTTCCGTCATTGTGAGTGATCCTAGACTCAATTATCCTGTCTTTTTTATCTTCTTTCTCCTTTTTGTGGCAATTCTGCTTTAAGAATACTCTTTCCCATTTAACGCGCATCACACCACCTTTCCATTTAAGTATCTTTGTCTCCTTTTAGTATTCAAAGAGTAATTCAACTTCTGTTGCTCCCTAGTTAAAATCTGGCATATTCCTTTCTCAGGTGTCTTAGTGCATCCTTTCCACATCTTGATGGTTTAAAGCTGCAGGCTCTTTGGGGCAGTAACTCCTTTTGTGCCCTGGGCCAGATTAAGCTCGTTTTTGGTCCAAATATAAATGGCACCAAAAAGATGCTCCAGGGCACAGCAGGAGCATCCTGCCTTCATCTTTGGTATTTAGGGCAGCAGAAAGTAAAACGACTATAAAACTTGTTTAAAAACACCCACTAACCTGTAAAGAGAACACTTCCCCCTCTCCAGTTACTGTTCTTTGTGTGTCAGAATATTTATTTTTAGTTATGTTTTTTTATTAAACTCTCACTCCATTGAAGTTGATTCTTAAATAGATAAACAATAATAAAAAGGTGTCTGTATTAGAAATGTAAAAATCACAATATCCCTCATTTTTGTCCGAACTTGGTCAGTCAACCTTTTTACATCTAGAAAATTAGTACTTTCATTCTACCAACCTTGAAGGTATATTAGAAAACACATGAAGAAAACTTCAGCCTTGTCATTCAGAGTTATAACCCAACAAGTTTCTAATGCAGATGCAAAGCAAAATGTCTAGTACCTAGCAGGACCAGTTAGTTAAATGGGCTTCCATGGCTCGGTGGTGCAGTCCAGGTAGATGGGGTGGGCACCAGGAAGACGGAGGATCTCATTATCTTTCAGTAACCGGCCTGCCTCAGCGCCTCCTGCTGGTCTCATGATCTATCAGCTTGTCAATGCCTGTCCATGTGTTCTGCCCCACTGGCTTATCTTGTGAGTGTAAGACCTTCATTAACTAACAGATATATACATCAAAAGGGCGGTCCTGTGGTGTAAAGGAGAGCACTCTGGACTCTGAATCCCAAGGACCTGAGTTCCAGTCTCAGTGGGACC
>JAWWEV010000001.1:57543372-57587516 GCA_035583235.1 Hafferia zeledoni | reverse complement strand
GCTCAGCAGGGGCAGCCCCGGTCAGTACCGGGTGCTGTGACAGTCCCGAGGACTTCACTGTCACTGTCCAAGCTCGCAAATGGACCTCAGGACTTAAACAGTGGGGCCAGTTCTGCTCACACTGTGCCTCACCTAAGAAATCCACTGTGCAGGCTGGAAGGGCACACCCATGTGGGGAGAGCCCTGCCCAAATCTGTGTTTGTGAAGTCTGGGCATAGATACACTAAACCATGTCTTCCAGGCTCTGTCTTGGTGCCCATGGTATTGCGTTCACAGGCCATTTACCATGCCAGTTAATGGAATATATGCATAGACCCTGATATATCTGCCTCTTCTGAGGGTATGGGGCTATAGTCTGTAGTGCAAGAGAAACTTTCTGAGAGTGTTGCAGTTCCGATTTGTAGTTTAGAGAAAAAAGTCTGGTGAGCAGTTCTTTTCTCCTTTGTAATTCAAATAGGTTGTGTTTTTGCTGTGTGCTTCCACTGTGTGTGAAAAACCTATTCAACGTCTTGAATGATAATTTAAAAGCAGCAAGTACGTCATTAGATGAATAATCCTCCACCAGTTTAGGTAAGAGCAAGTGAGCACCCTTAGAGGCTGCTGCTCAATGAAGCTTGATGAAATGCTCTCTTGACATCTCAGGGTGCTGTTGACCTGTTTCACTGATTGATCACCTCTCCACTGGCAGTCTGAAAATTGGCTAGTAGCTGTGGTGTTGAAGGAAAACCCTTGCAGCCTCTGCAGGTGAGGGATAAATCAGCACTGCTGATTTGAAACTTGCTTGAGATTGTAGGAAACATCTATTTTTATTTTTGGTGTTAACTGCTGTGTCTCTGGAACTTCTAGTGATGGTAGTTTCAGCCCAGATAAGTAAGGTCAGTGTATCATACGTATAAGTAGGCAAGTGCAGTTTTTCTTCTGTTTCCCCAGATGAATCAGTGGGGCTAGGATAGCAAGGTACAAAGTGCACACATGGTTTCATTGTTCAAGAAGTATATTTTTGGTATTAAAAAAAAAAAAAAAGAAGAAGAAAAAAAGGAAGTGGGGGGGAAAGAGGATCATCAATCACGTTTATTCCCAGACCTCCTGCTAGTATAAGGCCATATCAGGAATCTGTTTGGAAGAATTGAGTGGTAAGTTCAGGTGACTCAGAAATTAATTCTTGATATGGGTGCTTTGATTTTGTTGTCACCTCTCTCTCATCCGGGTCCTTGTGATCTAGCACCTCTATTTACTGTCTCCAATGAATTAATAAATTCACAGTATCTTTGCGCAAAGGAGATTTTTGACTAATCATTTTTTCTTAAAATATTCCATCTAAAGGGGTTTTCTAACAAGAAAAGCATTATAAAAAAATAGCTAGTATTATTTTTTGGAAATTAAGACAGCATAAGACTACAATTACTCAGCCTGTTCTTTGAAGCCTGGCTAATTTGAAGGAGATTGAAGATCATCCTGTAGTTTTAAAACTTTCATCATACAGCTTAGATATGATTAATATATTTTTAATGATTTTAGCTGGTTTTCTATGGCTTTCTCTGTGCGTAAAGAAAGTTCTAACTCAGCCTCCAGCACAAGTGTGAAAAGATAATGGGATGCTCTGGCTCAGAAGTATTGGTGGGTTTAGTGCTAAGGAGCAGCAGCCCTGCCTTTCTGCTCCAGATTACTGACCCCAAAACATGTGTGCTCATGCCTCAGTCATTGAAGCATCTAATGGTATTGCCTCAACTCAAACTTAACTATTGCTGGCTACTTGACTCAAACATTGCACAAGTGGTTGCAGCGTCCCTTCCATGACTGTCATAGTGTAGGAATCAGCTTGGACAAGATTTTCTACGGTACATCTGGCAAAGTCCTCCAGATCTTGTTACAGGGAAAAGATAGCAGCTGCAGATGGTCCTTAAGTACTTAATGCTTAGAAACTGAATGAGTCTCAGAAGTTTATGGTACCTGCTTAGAAACTGAATGAGTCTCAGAAGTTTATGGTACCTGTACTACACACAAGTGAGCAATTACAAGGATAAAAGTATTTTAAACAGAGGATACAAAAGAAACACGATCAGAAAACGTAAGAGGAAATCTGACTAACCATACCTATATTAAAAAAAATAAGTTCCATGCTTTTCATGTTTATAGGACAGTATTTCATTCCAGAGGAGAATAGAGCTTCTTGTGCATAAATGCTGTTGAAGACAGTACTTCATTGAGAAGTTTCACTGAACATAATCATATCTACCTCTGGGGCTGTATGCTAAGCCTAATCTTAGTACATTGCAGGATATAAGACTTCCATAATCTACATCCTGTGTGGAAAACCATTTGCAGTTCCTCTTTTTGTTTTGTTTAAAAATACTTCTAGATGTAAATTTGGTTTGATCATTGATTGTAAATAAGTTTGGTCAAAAAGTAGAACAACCTCATGACTCATTTAATAGCTGTGTGTTCGTAATATTTTCTCCTGCTGAAAAGTTATTGTGATTTAAACAAAATGAAGTTGAGGTGTACAAGTGAAGATTAGTAACAATTGTCCTATGAAGTGGTTTTTTCCTTACAAAGTACTGTGAGTTAGAAACAGCCTTTGAGTTTTGAATTAACTTATTGATGTTTTACACCCATATCATTGTCCTACAACAGCACTTTGAGATTAAAGAGCAAGAGGGAAGGTTTACACAAGGGAATGCATTTCAGTGGTACAGAATCTCTGTAACTGAGGGTTTAAGAACATCTTAGGCAAGTGTATTCTGGGAATAGTCCAAGGGTGGCCAACAAAGGCAGATGCAGACCTCATTCCAATAGAAGGGAAAGAAGGACAGTGTATTTTTGTAATGACAGTCAAGTCATGTGATGAGCCAGATTTTGGAGCCTCCATTATTCTTTCTGTGATTGGAGGCTGGGCATGTGAAGATTAACTCTACAGAAACAATGAATGCAGGCTTATGAGGTGCAGCACCTTTAGTGTTGGTGTGTTTTCTGTTTTCTGATGCAGATCTTGGATGAAAATGGGCCAGAAAGAATTTCAAGTGATAAAATGGGACAGCTGAATAAGATGATAGATAAGCTGTTCCTGCAAATGTATAAAGTTCATACTACCTTGGAGACGAGTGTGGGCTAAAAGATCTTTCCATGCCTCTTCTAGGTCCTTTTTAAGCCTTTGATTTTGTTAGTGGATATGGAGGATACATCATTAAACACAGATTTCAGAATACTTTTGAGCTTGTATTGAAGATGAAGTAGAATTTGCCTGTTTTAGCTCCCATGAAAAATAGCTATTGCATCACAATCTGAAAGCAAGCACACTGTAAAACAGAGATGCTTCTACCTTCAAGGTGCCAAGTCCTCTTATACAATGGATATGTAAAGTGACATGATTTATAAAACCAAGAATTTATATATGTAGAAAGTACTTTCCTCAATTAAAAAAACCCAAACAAAAACAAACGAACAACAAACAAACCCAACAACTATAGTCAAGTTTTATTCTAGCACATTTGTTCCATATTTCTGGTTTTACTTGGATTTACACTAGGGCTGTTTTTTTAATAGCAATTTAAATTTTTAAAAGGCAAAAATTGCCATGAACCTGTCTAAATCTGCAAAGGCAAAGGTCATACTTAACAGCTCAGCTTGCCAAAAGGAGACGAGTGACTTCTACATTTGTTGTATTTCAGCAATGACTTGTTCAACAGCAAGTGGAGTGGGAAGTGCTATTCTATTGTATGATGCAGAGGTCTTTTCTAAGTTCTCTAATGTTCAGCATGATTTACCTTTGGTATGTCTATGCTAACTGTGTCCAGTTTCCTCCTTCTCCATGTGTGCCCAGAAATATGTTTCAGGGTGATCCATTCCCTGATTTTCCCATGGATTGAAGTAAGGCATTGTGTTGTATTCTACAACTCAAGGGTTTGGACATGGAGTAAGAGCTGGAGCCTATACAGAGCAAGAGAAGAGGTTCCTTGATGGATACAAACATGAGCCACATTGTATAAAACTCTGAGAAGTACTGATCTGCACTATTCTGGGCAGAAACTTTTTTTTTTTTTTTTTGACAAGAGGCTTTACTGTGTTTTCTGAATGAGAAAAAATAGCATGTATGTGAATGAGCCTGGTCACAAAGGGAATGTGAATTCGAAAGTAATTACAGGCTCTTATTTCCTGTCAGTAAACAGAAGGGAAGGGAGGGTCTGATGTATGTTATTCTTCTGCTTTCCAGTCTGCTTGTCTCAAAAGAGAGAATTTCCTCCACTACTTGTAATATGAGAATTCTGTTTTCACCAGGGTTACTGCTAAAGACTGGTAAGGAAAATACGATTTTACCATAAGAATCACTAGAAACAGCTGAAACTCTATCCTTTATTAAAAGCACCCTGCTACTTTTTTGCAATTTGTAGGGTTATAGAATGGTTTGGGTAGGAAGGGACATTAAAGATCATCTAGTTCCACTCACCTTGCCATGGGCAGGGACACTTTCCACTAGACCAGGTTGCTGAAAAACCCATCCAGCCTAAACACTTGCAGGAATGGGGAATCCACAGCCTCTTTGTGAAACCTGTGCCAGCATCTCATCACCCTCACAGTAAAGAGTTTCTTCCTTACATCTGTAATCTAAACCTACTCTGTTTTGGTTCAAAGCCACTGCCCCTTGTCCTGTCACTATATGCCCATGTCCCTCTTTTGTAAGCTCCCTTTAAGTACAGAAAAGCAGTACTCCTTTGGAAATAAGCTGTTTCCTAAATTTGAAGTGGTTCAGTAGGTACACCTGTAATGTTTATATGTAGCTGCATAAGGAAGTCAATGTCTCAGCCTGTCTCTTCGAGCTGAGCAAGTACTTTTCTTCTTTCATCTGAGATGCAATGAATAAGCCACCTACCAGAGGTCACAGAAGACTGTTAGTGGCCTGGAAGTAAATTTTAGATCTGTTTAGCACAGTATTATATAATAACCTTTAATTTTCTCCAAAATACACCAAGCTATAAAATACTAAATTTAATAATCCAAAAGGATTAAAATACATTAGCTGGAACTGGGATTTTGGTGCCAGTTTGGGCTCCTGATATTGTCTAGAAATGCTTGATTTTCATGTAAGAAAATCTGCACTGGGAAAAAAAAAATCTCAGTAATATTTGGAAGGAATTATAGGAAAAGTAATCTTGGAAAGAAAGTGTGGTTTTGCTACAAGGGTTTTCCCTTTTAGAACTAAAAGAAGGTAGCATGAAAGACAGAGTCGGAATCTGGCTGTTTGGGGTGGTCCTACAGTCTTAAAAGCAGTCTGCTGCACAGGTGAACATGGTGCTCCTGAAAAAACCTACAGAGAAAGAAAGTGTGCAAAAGGCGGAAGCAGTGACAGGTGACCCAGAAGGAATTCAGAGAACAGTCATGCAGGGGTGGGGTTAGGAAAACCAGAGCCCACTTGGAGCAGAACCTGGTTAGGGATGTGAAGGCCAACAAGAAGGTGTCCCACAGGTACATCAACAGAAGAAGGAAGACTGGAGCAAACTGCTGAATGAGACAGGGAATTTATTAATCAAGGACATGGAAGAAGCCAAGATACTTGGTCTCGGTCTTTACTGTATACTGCACCAGCCTTTTGCAATCCCAGGTGCCCAGAACCAGTGGGACAGTGGTGGAAGGGAAAGAAGGATCAAGTTTGGGATCAGTTAAACTGCATGAACATAAGTCAATGGGACCTGACGGGCTACCTCTCCAAGTGCTTGATGTCATTGCAATACCATTCTCCATTACCTTCCCAAGGCAATGGGAGGAGGATCTTGAGGACTGAAAGAAAGCAAATGTCATTCAGATTCAAGGAAAACAAGAAGGAGGTTCTGCAGAAGTACAGACCAGTCTGCCTCATCTCAGTCCCTTAGAAGGCAATGGAGAAAAAAGTCTTGTGATCAGTGGCACAAAGTCCAAATAGAGGTGAGGCACTTCTGGTGTACCCCTTGGATTGCAAGTGAGGACAGTGCTGTGTAACACCTCCATTAATGGCCAGGATGATGATACAGAGTATACCTGCAAAGAATGTATGGACAATACAAACTGAGGAGAAGGGGCTGTGCTGCCGTACAGGGAAGTTGTGGCATCTCAATCCTTGGAGATACTCAAAATTCTACTGGATACAGATAGCCTTGTCCGAACTGCTTTGGGTGACTCTGCTTTGTGAGGTGGGCTGGATTAGATGGATCTCCTAAGATCCCTTCCAGCCTCAACTGTTTTGCAGTTTTTGCAACAACTGTGCTCCTTAATTGTGAATATATATATTTAACCTGAACCTAAATTCTCTGTTACTTCTTGTCTCAAAATGCAATTTTTTGTTCTGCAGCTTTGTTTACAGCTCTGTGCTTTTCAACATTCTTTCCTATGATTCTGATCTATAAGGATAGGGACTGTGAATTTTTTTAAAGTTCCATTTTTATTACTTCTGAAGTCCCCATCTTTCAAAAAGCCATTTATGAACATTTTTGATCAAAATGAAATGTCACCTCCACTGAGATGCTCAATAAAGTGGTAAGAAATCACAACCAGACTCATGTGGAAGAGAATAAAGAAGGTATTTTTTTCAGTGTGGAGATCGTAGAACAGAATGACTGATTTGCCTCAGGTCACACATAAAATCTGCAGGCAATCTGGGAATAGATTTCCAGTCTCTGGAGGTACTATCCTATATTTCTGCTTACTGTAAATATTTTTTGGTGATAATCAAAAGGATTTTTCACCCTCTGTAATTAGCTCTTCTAAGTGCTTGTTGCTGTATGTTATGGGTGTTGTGTATTTCACTAGTATGATTTTATTGTCATTACTCAAATTAGATTTCCAGCCTTCTCACTTAAAGATTAATTTTTCAGTAGTGGGAAATACATTAGTGTCTGTCTCCACATATATAGGAAAGTGAGAGATTCTTACATTTGAGTTATTATGGAACTAAAGATTTTATTGACTTAGCTATTATAGAAATACAGTATTTAGCTAAGACTGTTAATGGGAAAATATTAGAAAATGTAATTCAAAGAAGGATTAATATGTATTCAGGATTTTATGTGCCATACAGTGATCCAAAATTAGGGCCAGTGTAGACTTCCAATGGAGTGCAGCCACTGAATTAGATTAAAACATGTAGTCTCTGTGTCTGTGGGTATCAGAAACACTATAAAAATTCAGGAATGCTTGGATATTCTGTTAATAAACTTCTTTGTTTCTAATTCTAAACATAGCAGATTTAGCAGGTCATGGGGCTACAGCACCCATGAAACTGGTATCAGTTTGTGTCTGCAGACCTGGCAGCTGATTGAGATACCAACTTGCAATGACCAGCACTGTCTAACAGGGACTGGTCGTTTAGGAGAGCTTAGGGAGTGAATGGATGAGATATTATTTTTACATTTTTCATCCCTTTGAAGAAGTGATAAATACGAAGATTCTAAAAACTTACTTTTTTAAAAACACATTTGCATGATACTGAGATTTCCTGAAATTGTATGTTTACCATGTGTGTGCTTTGGACTAAATGGTGCCTGTAGGTCCCTCCCAACTGGTCTGCTCTATTCTATTGTAATTGTTCTATTCTGCAGCTCTTCTCGGCCTTGTGAATTCTGTTGCTAAAAGCTTTTTCTCATTCCTAACTTGATCAGTGAAAGTCAGATAGAGGTGTGGAAAAAGCCTGTAAGAAGGAAATGAGTTGTTTTCCAGCTTTCCCTGGAGAGCCACAAGCTCTAAGTGACTCTGCATAGGCTTCTGTCTTCCAAGTGCAGCTTCTAGGAAGTCTGACAGCATCATTGGAATTTGCTTAAACATTCTCAAAATGGCAAAAACAAAAACTACAAGAAGTAAAACACAGAAGGTTTGTTATGACAAACTTAACTTACAGTTTCTTTCCAAGGAAAGATTGCTTAAAAGTTCATAGTGGTGTTTAGGGGTTTTTGTTATATGATGCTTTTGTAATTTCCTCGAGTAATTGATGAACTGCTATTTATATATTAACACTCGATAAAACTAGAAGAAGAATTTGCTCTTTCCTGTGAAAATATATTGGGATGTGTTTTCAGCATCTTGCTCTGTGAGGTGATGAAATGGTTTCTTTTGGACCTATACTGCATATATGGTATAGACTGGCAAGTGTATTGGGCACTCCTCCGCTTTAGTTGAGACCAAGTCCTAAATAACTCTGGTGAAGGAAAAAATCATGCCAGCTTAGTGCTTTGGTTTTTATTATGGGTTTCATTTTTCTGTATTTTTTGTTCCTCTCAAAACCAGTTAGACTTAGTTGGTTTAATTCTCTCTGCTCAGGTCAGAGCATTTTAACAGGAACAACTGTCAAAGCTCCAAATGGTAGCAGTGAAATACTGCTCTAAGTTAGCGGAGTTGTGTAATAGCATCAAGACTTCAATCTTTGGCACCAAGTCCCAGTCCTGTGAAGTGTTTTATCCTTTTTCAGTGTATTGCAGCTGTTTCATGCCCTGATTAATGAGAACAGAGAGTGAGATCAACATGAGTGGAAGTTGGGAGTTTAAATACTTGAAATGCAGATAAAGTTTATTCTCCATTCCCAATCTAGTGTCAGCTTTGTATCTAAAATAGGGAGTTTGTTTCTTTGTTTTTTTCCTAGTGTAAAGTTTTATCCTAATATGGCAATATCTTATTCATTTTTGGTAAGTGCTACAACCTCTATTTTTAAATCAATCTGCTAATTGAACTTGACCTTCCTACAAAGATATTTTTATTAAGGCAATTTCATATTTACTTCATGTGTTACAATGTGATCATATATTCCCATTACAGGAAGCTGAAAGCTTTTTTATTATTATTTATTTTAACATTAGTAATGCAAAATCTGTTTCCTCAGCTGAAAGAGAACATGGAGAACAAAGCTGAAGAAATGCACTGCATAAGTTGTATAATTGCATTTATTTGTATTACAATTTCACTTGAGCTAGAGTCCATCCATGTAAATTACCCCAAAATATGGAATATACAAATAACTTTAGAAAAACTTACTGTTTATTTTTACACAGAAATGGTTATGCTTAATCATAGGTCAGTGTCGGGGGGTGGGTGTGGGTGTGGCTGGCTTTCATTCTGAGATGTTGGAAAGCTGTTTTCTCAAAGCTGGCTGCTCTGATTTTCTTCTTTAATGGGACGGGGATAAGTGTCATCAGCAATGACAGACTGAGCATGTGCAACATGCTACATGTTGTGATTTCTCTGTCACTAATGTAACCTGGAGGATGCGTTAGCAGCAGCAGCCTGAGGCATCCCAGCTGAGGCAAGCAGCGTGCTTTAGGTACCCCATCCTACAGCTCCACTGAGCTACCATTTCTTGATGGTACTTCTTTTTATTAAGGTTTTAATGAAATCAAAGCAATGTTATATAGTCAATATGATCATATTTATTTTCAACATTTTTTGATGATTTTAGCTGTAGAAATTCATAGGTCCTTTGTTTTTAATTTTCAGGTGTTAGGCTCCTTTCATTATGAGTAGGAATCTCTGATAAAAATGTAACCTTGTACTGAGCAGCTGATGAAATTTTTATTCTTGGTAGATAAAAAAATCTATTTTTATTTTGACAGAACTAATGAAAAATCTGTCAGCATAAGTGACAGTAATGGAAGTTGCTATACAGAGACTGTCAAGAAAATCACAAGCTTGGAGTTCCCAAGTCATAATTTTAATCAAAATCAAGTTTTGATTGTCACATTTTTAATAATAAAAATACTTCTCGATCCACTGAACACATGGAACATTTTAAGGGCTCTGAGTTAATATGAGCTGTGAGACTTGTAACATAATGAAGACACCGTCTGCTTAAAACCTTATCTGTGCAGACAGTGAAAATGTACCAAACTCTCCATAATTCTAAAATGCAAGGGGTTGATTTTATTTTGGTATTCAACTTCTCAAATCCACAGAACTAGGAAGTATCACAGGAGGGAGTGAAACAATATCAAATAGATAGTATTATAGTATTTGCTCTTGTTGCTGTGCTCTCTCTCTCCTTGTTTTTTCTTTTCCTGTAGTGGCCTGGTCTGTCAGCAATCCAAATACTAATTGTTTTGGTAAGTGAGGACCTAGACCCACTTACAAATGCAAGCATCTGACTTGAAAGCAAAAGAGATGCTGTCTACATGGCAGGAAAAATTGAACCTGTGAAATTTTTTGCTGGGTTACACAATGATCCACTTTCAGCAATGGAATAGAAGAGGCTGTTGAGGAGCAGCACAGGAGTCTGATGGCAGTCCATTCCTGTGGTACTTCCCCATGCAAACTGAAGGGACTACATACAGATCTGGTGTTCTTGATTTGTCTGTTCCTTTTTTTATACTTGCTGATTCTCTCTGCCTCTACAATTTCTTGTGACAGCAAGCTTCATAAAATCACTACCTGCTATGTAAAGATGTGCTGCTTTTTATCTTTGTTAAGCTGGTCTCAAAATAGTTTCATCACGTTCCTCCTTATTATAAATATTGTAGGCTTTGGTGAGACATAGTTCTGCAGTCACCTTACTCTTATTTAATGCTTTTTTAAACATTGATCACATTATCCCCTTGATCTTCTGCTCTTCAAACTGAAGAGTTCCACCTGGTTTTAGTCTCTTGTAAGGCAGCTGCTATTCTGTGAATCATTTGTGTTGCCCTTCTCTGTACCTTCTCTTAAACTCATTTCTTGAGTTGGAGAGAGCAGAACTGTCTGATATAACAGCAAAATTACATTCTTTGCCTTGGTTTTGTTGCTTTTCTTAGCAACAGCCACAGTTTTCTGGCATTTCTGGCTATGGTTGAGCTCAGAGGGCTGTGAACTGTGGCTCCCAGATCTCTTCTTCACTCAAAGTTGATGTGAGAATGTTAATAAGGTTTAGATTTTTTTTCTTTGAAGCAATGTTCAGTTCGCAACATGCCCTTTTTCCCAATTCAGTTCTAACAAAACTTATTCACTATTCTTTGGCAGGAAGTCTTGACAAAGGCTTCCTGAAAATCCAGGTCTACAGGATCTTCATTTATCCACACTGCTTTCCTCTGAACTGATGGCAGGGAGGAGGACAGTATTTTCCTTTACAAAAGCTCTGTTGTCTTTTTTCCTGTTGGATATGTATGGGCTCAGCAATATTCCTTTGTATGGATTCTACTGTCCTACCAGGAGTGGATGTTTGTATCAGTGGTCCTTTCAGGGCCTTGATGGTCATTGCCACCTGGTCCACATGACGTAGTGATTTGGCTGGTCTGGTCCTTCCTGTATATGCCCTCCATGTCGATGAAGTTGTTCTGATGTTACAGAGAGCATGCTGTGTGAGATACCATCTCATCATCTTCATTGGTAAAGACAGATGCCAAGAATTTGAAAAGCTTCTTTGCTGTGATCTGATCCCTTTTTGTATCCTTGCTGGAAAATGATCCTGCCAACCTGCTAGCTGTCTCATCTTTCAAAGTATTTATGAGCATTTTAGTCTCAGCATGAGTATCTGTTGTAAGGTGATCTTAAAATTCTTCTTCTTCCTTATTTTCCTTATTTTCCTTATTTCTCCTCTTAATTTCCTGTTTGCATTTGACTGCCCTGATTTATGGCCTTTCCTGTTGTCATTTTCAGCCTCCTCACTTTCACAAATTTCCTCATGTTGTTTTACTCTCCTGACACATTTTGAGTGGCACATCATACACATGAAAAGGGGCAGAGGGGAAGAGTTTTAACTTTAATCATTCAGTGTTTTAGATTGCAGTTGCCAATAATGGGTCAATAATCAGTTTACTGTGTTCTAAATTCAGAATGTTTTCTCCTTTCTTTGGGTCCTTCTGCAGCCGCAGCAGCAGCAGAAATAAACAATTTGTATTTTGCAGAAATCTGGGACTTCACAGAGTGAGTGAATTAGAAGTAAGGCAGTGTGGTTGGTTGCCTTTGAAATGAAAACTGTCAGCTTTGAATTTTCAGGTGTTATATACTGGGATCTTTTAAAATCTGCTGGTATGATATCTCTCATTTTTGGTGAACAAAATACTCACAAATCCATTTTTTTGGTCACGTAGATTGTGGAGATGTAGAGTCGCATTCAGCATTCTTGGATAATTGAACACATATGTACACCTTTTAATTTTATGAAAAATGATTTTTATAATTAGATTTCTTCAGGAAAATATGCCATTGTGGAACACTGTGAGGTTGTGATTGTAATATTGTCAGACACTTTCCTTTATTAATGGCTAAGGTAGTAAAGATTGTTTGTAATTCTAGAATAGTGATTCTGTTCTCTTCTAAGTATAGTCCCATACTTCTGGAGGAACCTTGTGTTACTGGATGATACAAAATGCAGTATGGGGAATTGAGAGATTTTGACAAGCTGGTGAGAGGTGATTCTGTAAAAGTCAGAAGTAGAATGGGATTCTGGGATTTGCGCTTCTTGTTTCTCCTAAATTACAGTAGGAAAGTAGTTAACATAATTGGAGTGATTAGTGCTTATGCTTCAGATTTAATGTCCAGCTGAGGTTTGTCAGAACAGTGAGATCTTGGAGCAGTGTCTTAATTGCCACTGGGAGAAGAAAAGGAACTGACTGCTTTCTTAAGCTTTTGAATATGACCTGTTTGTAGGCAATAGTATGGACCCAAATTCAACAACTTGAGAGGTCCCTTCCAATCCCAAATTACTGGAAGTGCTGTAACTTTGGTACAGCTTTGGGAAAGCATCATTAGCAGATTACCTAATGACTCAATTAGCAGATGGAATTTTCAACTTAATTTTAAAGTCTAAATAAAGTTAATTAAGGATATTGGGCTAAAGCTTTGTGCTCAATTTTGAAGCCTGCAGCTATGGAATTGTCTATTTAAGATGCTGCAAGCTCAACCCAATATAGTTATTGGTGGTAAAATGTAAGCTTTGGATGTGTACTTCCTGAAGTGCCTACACTTCTTGGGTAAATTCTGTAGAGCCTGCAGGGTTATTTATTGCCAGCTTTAGGAAGTTAATTTTAAAAGGCTGATTTGCAAAACAGATTTAACTTTGAAGTTATTGGTTTGATATTGGGGATATTGGTGTTTAATGGGCGAGTAGAAATAGGAGAAAATGGTTTATGTAAGCATAAAAATGACATGAAAGATTTAACTAATTCTTTGCTGAGTAACAGTGCAAGGTTTAGGGCAATTTATATTCTCTGAACACAGTTTAAAATTCCTGAAAGGATTCAGCATAATATATGTTCTGTCTCCGGGTTACACATAGTGTGTTTTAGGGAATGTGGATTTCCTTCCGTTTTGGAAATTTTTCCAGTAAGTCAGTGCCTGCCACGAATGCAGAGTGCCGTTTCCTTGGAACTGAGTTTCTCTGGTCTTAACATCTTCTGACTGTTAGTAAACACACAAGTCATCTAGTCCCATCCCATGTGATGGGATTCCAAAATCTCAGAGAGTGATGTGAAGCACAGGTGCTGCTTGGCTCTAACAGGCAGCTTTGAATAAGCGCTTGTATTCACTCATGAACTGCTCACATCTATTTATACCATGTAAAACTAGCTGATCTTAGGGTCGGGTCAGAAAATTGCAAACTTTCTTAAGGTGGTGTGTGGTTGGCAGACCCTTCCTGCTGGGAACTGCTACCCCTTAGCCAGAGCAGGAGGGCTGGCTGAATGCATTGGTCCAGGTTGCTGGGATGTGAAACAAATGGTGACAATTCCAAATTTTCAGCTGTGATGTTTGATCTGAGAGGGTTGCTTTTTTGAGAGCATTTATTCAATTGCTTTGTGATTGTTGGACCATATTCTTAGTTTGTGACGTTAGGACTATCTAAATGAAGGGTGCAATCTGTGTACGTAACAGCAACATTTCTCATTTCAAGGAAGTGGTAGGAACATTAAAGTGCTTTTTGCTTTTTCTATGTTTTCATTACTTGCATTAAAGTTACGGAGAATATGACATCTGATAATAGAAAAAGATGTTTATGAGCTTTAGGTCAGGTCTTAATTAAGTTTTGAAAAGATCTATAATAACCTCAAATTATATTTATGTCACATTGTCTAGAAATTGTATCATGACATTTTCATTACATTATTACACTACAAATTGGAAATATTCTGGAAATAGTAATTTTGGAATACAACATCCAAATGTACTTTTGCTTTATCTCATACCTTTTGTGTGCTTCAAAACTGAAGAAAATTTATTTTGAGACTTGTGCAAAATTAGTCTGCTGTGTCATTTAATTCCGTCTGATTAAGTGGAGAATTTCTGTAATTGGTTGGATGAATCCCACACATGCTGGTGAAAGCAGCATACACGTTTAAAGTATACTAATTTTCTCTTACTCACTGCATAAAAAGGGCTTTATATAGGCAGGGCTCAGTCTGCAGTGCAAAGCTTACCATCGGCAAACCATTTTTTGCCTAAAAATACTTGCATGGTAAAAATATCCCTAGCTGTCACTGTTCTCACACTTCCCATGTAATAATTATCCCTAATGGTAAGCTGATTTCATGCTGAAGGCTGCAGTTCAGCACTGCATCCAAAGTTATGCATGACTTGCATTACACTGGATCGTTCCCTCTATTTTAAAGGTGTAATTCTTGTGCTTGAATCAGACACACATTTAAGCACCTTGTTGAATTATTGCCTATGTGGAAATTGTTTTCCCCTCAACATAATCGAGTTTGGAACTGGAAATTACCTTGTGTAGATGGTTTTAGCTTTTTTTTGCTGAGTTTTGCCACCATCAGTTGTTGCTCACTTTCATATTTGTGGATTTGAAGCTGTCTGGACAACTGAATTATTTTGGTTTTATCTTCACAATAATTATATGCCTCTTGACTACCTTTTAAGTTTACATTTAAAATTAGCATTTTGCCAACATTTTCATTGTTTAAAAAATAGCAATGAAAAATCTGGTTGTCCAGATAATTAATCTGAATTTAATGTGAATAAATAGAAGTTTAAATGTTATATGAGGTGTAACAAGTTTTAAAAAGCATAACTTTAATATATATATATGTAGCTGTTTCTATATGTATTTACCTTGTTGTCTGTACTTTAATATTTTTCAGACAAGTATAAAAGAAGGATTACTACTGAAGCAAACCAGCTCCTTTCAGAGGTGGAAAAAGCGTTATTTCAAACTTCGAGGTCGTACCCTTTACTATGCTAAGGATTCAAAGGTAATTCTATGTTATTAGTATCTAATGCCTTACACATGTAACTTCAATTTTGCTGAGATTTATAAGTTCAATAGTAATAATTTAATGATTTGTTCTTGGTTGCGTTGTTTAGAAACTGCCATACATAGGTTGTAGTGTGTTAACTTAACTTTACCTAAGAAAGATTGGTGATTTCTCTTGATTTTTTGGGGGTTTTTAGATGAAGTTTATCACAGTTATTTTTACCTTTTTGGCTATTCAGGCAAATAATAAACTCATTTTAAGGAGTTGGAGGGTCAGACAGTCAAAAAAAGTAAAAACTGGATAATGCTCAGAAGTTATCCCTCATACTGAATTCCATTAAAACTCTTCTAGATTATTGCCTGTTTTACTCTTGAAAGGGTAGACATTGTTATGTGAAATGAAGACAGGCTGATTTTCTGCCTAAACTGATATATAAGGGAAAAAACTATTTCCCATCAATTGAATTTTTTTTTTTTTTTTGGTGGGAAAATTGAGAGTGGGCAGAGGGGAATACTTGTCTTGTTTTTGAAAGGCATTTCCTCCTTCCCCCTTGAGGCTGGGGCCTAGAGCATCTTGGCGTGTTGGGCTGACTCAGATTGTGCTGTTCCATGACAGTGGGTGTTACTTTCCTTTACCCTGTAAGGCTGCAGCATCTCATGAGAGCTGTAGGTGAGATGCTTCAGGTCTCCATCATCTTCTATGTCCTGGCCTTCTCAACAAAACTCTTGCTAAGGCATAGAGATCTCTCTAGAACTACAGGACTGTAATTGCATGGTGCACAGTCGTGTGGCTGTAATGAATCAATGGGAAGTATCATCATTTCAGGGAGTCCAGCACTGAAGTTACCTCTGTTGTCACTGAAGTTACCTCTGTTGTCACACTTCCCTGCACCTGGTGCTATGACGAGCAGTTTATATAAAGAATGGGGTGCTCCCAGGGTCTAAAGAAGAGCACTCTGGACTCTGAATCCCAAGGACCTGAGTTCGAGTCTCAGTGGGACTCTTTTCTCTGACACCACATTTATGCCACACAATAGACACCCTAAAGATTCATCTATTTTAAAAAAAACCCTTCTTTTAAAAGAGATTTTAAAGAAATAAAATTTTGGAACCAGTTTTTTATGGTCTCATGTACCACTTAGACAGCGAATAGGGCTCTGTTTAGGGGCCAACTATAAGGTTTTATCACATCATCAGTGTATGTTTTTTTTCACTATTTTTTTCTATTCTTATTTTCTAATTGGAATGGACACGATGAAATTAAAAGCACATTGTAAACATACCTGTAAAGTGGACTCAGACTTAATTTAATGCTTTTATTTCTTTTCCTTTCACAGTCTCTAATATTTGATGAAGTTGACCTGTCAGATGCCAGCGTAGCTGAATCAAGCACAAAAAATGTCAACAACAGCTTCACGGTATGGAACAATTTTAATACCATTCTCGAAAGCTGTGGGTAGACTTACTAAGAAAATCAACAATCCTCTCAATTGCTTATTTTCCTCCATTTGGAAATAAAATGTCATTTATTTGAAAATGGTATACTATATGAGAACACCACATCAACTATAGAACATTTTATTTCAGTGATTTTTCTTTTAGCAGAAATGTGAAAAGATGCAGTTGCTTCAAAAGATGATGATATAAGGAATTAAAAATATAGCAAGAATCAGTACTTTCTTAGTACTTATTAGTACAGCTTGGCTTTGTCATGTAGTTTCTCTTTGAGGTGACATGCTGAATTAAATCAAATGTAATTGTGTTTTTGTTTAACTTTTTGTTGTAACATTTTTGATTTGCTGTCATATTAAAGTGCATTTACTGTTCAAGTGCTTTGTTAGAACTAAATGATACTGTCTGACACAGTTCTGCTGATTCTCAACCTCTGGAAAAGTAAATTTTTGAACAAGAACTAGTTATGAGGAAGACTATGAGTAAAGTGGTCCTTCTGAAGGTCTTGAGTTGTCCCACTGACTGCAATGGCATAACTTTTCTTAACTTCCATATCTCATTAGTCTCTACTAAAGTGTTGATTTTTCATTTTCCTGAGGATTTTAATTCCACACGTAGTGTCCATATCACCAGTCTTGTTTTTAATTTCCAAGGCAGTCAAATGCAAGCCTCATGAAAGCTTCTCAGTTCTTCCTCACTGTGGTACCCTCCAGGGAGATGCTGAGAGCCCTTCAAAGATGTCCCTGGATTGGCCTGTACAGTCTGTTGTGTTGTGTCATTCTAAGCTTCTTTACTGACCAGGAACACAATTAAAGAGAGTACTTTGACAGAAGGTCTCAGACCAAGTGGTGGCTGTGTGAGGTACCAGCCTGCCTTTTGAAAAGGTTCTCTCTGCTGTTTGGAAGCTCTGCCTCAACAGATGTGCGGGATTTTGAAGGGTTCCCCCCCTTTTTTTTTTTTGTCTTTTTTCTTTTTTTTCCCCTCCTCTCTACAATGTTTGGTGTTTTGATATCCTTTATAATTCTTTAAGCCCATTCAGTATCTCATTCTTCATCAAAAGCACGTTTTGATTCCAAGTCAAGACTTCTGGGGAAGACAGCAGTGAGAAAAGAAATCTCAGGGGCTACAGCTTTAACAGCTTCGGAGACACTGTTTACTCTCATGTCCTGGGTAATTTAGGGCAAACAGTGTTTTCTCTAAGGAGTCTACAAATTCATTTTGAAAAATTATTTGGATTTAAAGCGCTCCTGTATTGAAGAGTGATCTGATTTGACCGTGAAATATGGTAATAGCCGTCATCTCGCTTAATCTCGTGGCTCCTCTCTTTGTGTTTGCCTAACCCAGTCTCCCAGCAACACGGCTCCTGCGTTACGACATCCCTGACCTCGCCTGCGCTGGGCTGGAGTCGGGATGGGGGTGGAGCGGGTGGCTGGCTTTCCAGCCATACTTCTTATAAATAAAAAGAAACATTTCTTTTTGCTTTTTTATTTTCTTCCACCTTAAAAAGACAATCCTGCCTTTCTTAAAATTACACAGTTTTTTAAAATTTATGTTCTAGATGCTCTGTTAGCATTCTCTGTGTTAAAAAAGCAAAAATTAAGTGCTTGACTTTAGCCTTCTCTAGTTAATGTACTTCTCTTGTTTCTTTATTCCAGTGGAGAATATTTTTAACACAAACTGACATAGATGGAATATACACCAAATGACCATTTTCCCAGGAAAATACACCTTTAAATATTTATGTTAAAATTATTATTTTATTTCTTTTTACAAGTTCTTTTGTCATTTCATTTAAGTCCTCCCACTCCACTCAATTTCCCACTCCCAGCTTGTAGAAGTTACTGGTTTGCCTTCTTTTGCCCTTTCTAGTTTGTCTGTTTGGAGGCAGAGGTGTGTGTGTCAAGATTTTCCATGCTGTTTTTTTGGATAAAACTCAAGTCTTAAAATTAGTCATAACACACAGATTTAAGGTTGAGTTTATTTGTAATGCACAAGCTTGCAGAATATTTTATGTAACTAAATATCAATGTTTATTCACCAGAATTACTTTTCCTTTCTTTCTGCAAACAATTTGAGGTTAAGGGGAAAGTTGAGATAAATAAATATCTGCTAATTAAAATGAGAAGCCGATCAACTTAAGTCAGCTCATCTGTTAAATTTTTTTCTTTATTGCTGATGATAATACTTTTCACTGAACAACCAACGCACTTCTAGCAATTAATTTCTAGTGCACAAGCATGAACTAGGATGCCTTTTAAGAGATTATAGCTGTTTTGTAGTTCTGAGCATCCTCACCTAGAAATTATTAAATAGAACAAAGGTGTCCCTTGACTTCAGAATCTTTACATAAGACACTCAAGGCCAGATTCTTCCTACTGCCTGTTAGGTACCAGTCTCCCATGTCACTGGAAGAGAAAAAGTTAACTTTTCGCTTGAGTTTCTAACTCTGTCTTTTTTTTTGATGATGAAGAACTGATGCACATTTAAAAAGAAAAAAGTCTGTAGGTGTTAACCATGCTGCCTTTCAGTTGTTGAGCCACATGATTCTATAAAATGCCCTGGGTTATTATAAACCTATCCTAGAGCCTCATGTTAAATGCACAGGCATCATGCGACAGTATCTGTATTTAATACTTCCGAACTCTTGCTTGCCACATTTAATTCAGTTATGGTTTTTGTGGTGAGAAATGTGATGGAAAAGAATGATTTTATGGTAGAAATACTGGCTTTAAGGCATTGCTTTGTATAGCTGGCTTGAGATATTTGATTTGGGTTAGGTCAACTTCTAGTGCATCTAAGAATGACATAAAGCCATGGACACTCAATTTCTTACTATACATATAGTCAGAAAAGTGAAAATTCTGGCTAGATAATTCTGTTATTTAATTGTGTCTGAGAGTAACAG
Organism: Hafferia zeledoni; assembly: GCA_035583235.1. Classification (NCBI taxonomy): domain Eukaryota; kingdom Metazoa; phylum Chordata; class Aves; order Passeriformes; family Thamnophilidae; genus Hafferia; species Hafferia zeledoni. The sequence continues at coordinate 57,568,041 of JAWWEV010000001.1, read as the reverse complement.
ACAATATCATTTCACTGTCATTCTGGAAGGTCCCCTCCAGGAATATGAGAATTAACACACCATATGATACTCAGGATGGGGATTCAGCTTGCCCTAACTTCAATGTGGGACTCAATGGCTTTATAGACCCCTAAATTTAGGCATCTAAGATAAGATCAACAGCTCTGTAAAGCAGATTTCTCTGATTACTCAATTCAGTTTAGACTCCATTGATTAGTAACCAACTCTGTCTTAACTACAATAGGAGCTTTGTCATCCAGGGCACCTACAATGTAGACCATTGCTTTCAGTTTTCTGAATCAGGTACTGAATCAAATACTTTTTGTTGAATATGCATTTTCTGAAAGTTGTTATCTTCCCAGGGAGGAAGCTGCAGATCTGCTGTCCTGGAAAACCTACTGTGATTCTCAGTAATTAGAAATTGGCTGGAAAGGAGACTTTGTATTCCAGCTAATAACACTGATTACTAGGATTCTGGCTATGCTTGCAAAAATGTCTAACACAATAAATTTTTATTGATTTATTGGTTTTAGCAATGCTATAGACCATATAGACCACAGAGTCCTAATTATTTATTCTATAGAAAAATTATTCCTTGGAGAAAACTCTAAATGAGCTGGACTTTATTAAAGTATTTTCACCTAATGTTGTGACACAAAGGCAGGAGAAACCTATGAACCCTTTGGGTTTTGCATTTTTCGTTTTTTATTACCCTCTTCTGATTTGACTATTATGCAAGGTAAATAATATTTGTAAACATTTTTCTACACTCTTTCCTATTCTTGCTGTTCTCCTGATTGTTATTCTGCAGCATCATCTTGTATGTGAAGTGACATGTCTGACATTCATAGAAGCACAAGTCACATGCATTTGGGATTATTTTATAAATTACTGCTCCTTTACATTGCTTATGGATCCCACATTTTGTCTGTTTTCTGTAGCAGCATATTATGCATGTTTGTTCCCTCTATATTGATACTAAGATTCTTTTTCTGTTAATTTGGAGCTGTCTGTAATTAATAAATACTTCATCCGCGCTTCTGTCATTTTTCTGGGATGTGTATTTATTTTTACTGAACTTTTCCAAGTCACTGTAGTGTCTGCTTAAGGCAGCCTCCTGAAAGGCATATTGCTTTCTAGCAGTTTATTTCAGTCCTGCTGCTTCCAACATCCGTTGGCGCTCTGCTCATCATTAAGATTTAGCTCTTCTAATTGATTTTAGAGAATTAACTTTTAATATTCACTCTGGGCTTGGAAAACAGAATGTGTTGCCAGACTTCTGCAGTGTGTTTCAGAGACAGTGTTAATTTCTCTGGACTCGAACACATTTTGCTTGCTTTCTTGCCACTCAAATTTTTTTCAGAGTTGCTTGAGACTTTTCTTTAGGGACTACAAGAACTTCAGGGAATGTGAGAACTGCTTAACCTCCCCCAAGCCACATCAGGAGGAAATGAGAAGAGCCTTTTCCCAAAGGAGTTTAAAACCTTTCATCCTTGGGTTGAGACACTCCAATCTTCTGTCTTTACAAATACCAGAGACAAAGACGGATAGTCCTAAAGCAGGGAATAATTATCCTAAAACTCGGGGTTTTTTTCCTTAATTAAATAATCTAATATCAGTCCACTTTTATAACTGCCTCTTGATTAGCCCAGGGTTCAGGGTCCTCAGCTTTATTGAAGTGCACAAAGTTATGGATGCCAGTGGAGGTATTTCTCTCCTGTTGTCATGCATGCTTACAAAATCCAGTTTACTGCAGTTCTGTCTCTGTGGACATCAGGTGATGGTTTCTTTATTTGTAGCCTCAAAGCTCTTTCAGATGCTATTCTACCTCAGTCTGGTTTGCTTTTTTTTCTAGGGGCCACACACCTGAGGGTAACACGAACCTTGTCTGGTCTTTCTGCTGCTTTTCTTTCACTGACTTACTTATTTCTTTAGTTTGGTGAAATCATTGTGCTACTCCTGTGCTGGGAGAGTCCTAAGATCATGGGGTCAGTAACCACCTTCAAAGCTTTGGTTTGTTTCCGACTCGAGGCACAATCCCCTGGTTTCAGTTATTGCTAAGCAAACTCTTTCCAGTGCCTTGTTCATAGCCTGGATAGATTAACCTTTCTGGTTTGCTCTGTAGGAGTACTCTGGAGCACAGCTATCTGCAATTTTTTTTCTTTGTAAAAATCTATTTGGAGTAAATGGCTATATATAGTCTCTATTGCTGTTCCCTTGAAGGGAGATACTCTTGCTTGACTTTTCCCTTTAATAAACCACAGGGACACGAAAGGAATAGATTTGTATTCAGAAACATGTTTCTGGTTTTTATCGTTTCAATGTGCAATAACCTCCTGGGTTTGGGAATGCTTTGAAATTTCCTTTACATTCCAGTTGCGGGTTGATATTGTTAAGAGTATATGGGATGATGGTGGGAGTTCAGACACATTTGCAGATGTCTTTACTTTAACTACCTTCCTCTGTGAGCTGAATACCACTCTCAGAGACATTAGGTTTTAAATTTTACCCCTAGATTATGGGCAGGGTCAGTGCATGGCACCCTTTCAAGATGGGGGAACAGCATATCCAGACATTCCCTGTGCCCTGTTTGCAGTCTGGTGCAGGCTGACAGAGGTCCTGCAGTGACACCTGTGAAGACCCCAGACCCCAGGGCCTCATGTTCTCTCTGGGAGGTGGAATATGGCTGGAAGTGGCTCAAGTTCCTGAGCTTCATCAGCATGACTCAGCTTTGCGCGGGGAGCTAACTCTTGGAATGGATTTCGTTTTTCCCTAGTTGAGAACTATCTGCTGTTTCATACGGATGGTGATTAGCCTCTAAGTGATGAAGGCTTTTTGATGCTCCCAGCCCGAGCAATACTCAGACCTTAGAAAGAGAGGGGAAGTGCTTTATATTCCATTTTGTTCAATTTTCCGCTCAGGGTTGATTTTGCTGGGTTTTTTCTTTTCCGATATTCAGGCAGCTCAGAAACAAAACAAAAACTGAAATAGCAAATTAATATACTGAGGAAAAGAAAAATTAGACTAAAGCAATTAGTGTGTGCTTGTGATGCACTTAGGGGTTTTTCCTCCATTTATCACTTGCTCATTTTCCCCCACCCTCTGGCAGTGACAAAACAATATAATGAAGCTGAGAGCTCTCTGGGTAGCTTTGGGTGTGACTTTCCAGTTTTAAGCTCCTTAACTCTGACTTGATGCGCTGACTCCCCTTCCCTAGAGTGTCTGGAGATGTTGAACCTTTAAGTTTCATTATGAAAAAGCAATAAAGCATTTCAGCTGTGAGGGTAAGATCCATAGATAAACAATTTGGTATTGATCTTGATTACAAGAAAACTGAACACTTTCAGAAGAGGAAGACAAGGGGATGCTTAAAAATGTGACAGCTCCGGACTATATTGTATATTTTTATTCTAATTACATTTGCCTGGAGCTTGTTTTTCACAGATTTCATGCTTAGCAGAAATTTTTCAAATACAGCTTGCAGAAAATTTCTCTTTTTCACTGGTGAAGCAATTGGGATGTATGGAGAATAAACACTTAGGATTGCCAGATTTCACTCTTCCTGCAGTTTCATACTTAACCTATTCTCTGATATTTCTTTCTCTTCTTGCTTTAAAATTGATTATAATACCCGGAGAAACCTTAGAAAGTATCCTTCACTGCAGTTCCTGTATAGCAAATAATATTATAAATAAAGTCACTGATGTAAACTTTGAATACATTTCCTGTTTCTAGTGAACAAGGATCCCTGGCTTCAGGCAGCTGGATCATGTTTAAACAGGCATCTGTTATTACAGATGAAAAAATAGTCACTTGCTGTTTTATTTTCTATAAATTTGCACCTAATGCCATTAAATATATAAGTATTTTCCTTAAAGCATAGAAGCCACCCCATCTCATAGATGTATAACGAGCTGGTGAAGCCAGAGCTAAGGGCACAGCAGCTCTGAGTGATGTGCTTAACAAATCTTTATGTAAGAACTTTAAGGAAACATGCAGGCCTTGAACTATATATAGCAGTTTCCAGTTTACATTTGCAAGAATGGTTTATTGGTTTTTCTATATTTAAATGATGATTTAAAATAAATTTCTAATTCTTCAGTCCAAATTCATGGAACTTTCCTACCCTGCTTCTTGTAACTGTCTCTTTATAAAGTTATGCTCCTGCAGGAATAATCTTTTTCTATTAGCAGTTTGTTGACATTGAATACATGAAGTCAGATCTGGGGAACTGGATTTCTGACAAATGGACCTTTGCTGGATACTTTTGCAGTTCAAGGCTGGACATGTTGTACCTGGATTATTAGATTTACCTGGATTTCACAGAAATTTGGGGGTTGGATGGGATTTCTGAAGGTCATCTCATCCACCCTCTCTGCTGAAGCAGGGCCACCCAGACCAGGCTGCCCAGGACCATGAACAGATGGCTTTTCAGTATCACAAAGGAAAGAGACTTCACGACTGCCTTGAGCAACCTGTGCCTGTGCTGTCACCCTTATTGTAAAACAGTGTTTCCTGATGTTCACAGAGAACCTCTTGTGTTTCACTTTGTGCCCATTGCCTCTTACCTTTTCACTGGACACCACTGCAAAGAGCCTGGCTCTGTTCTCTTTGCACTTTCCCTTCAGGGATTTACACATGTAAGATCCCCCTGCCTCTTCTCTTCTTAAGGCTAAACAGTCCTGGCTCTCTCAGGCTCTCCTCACATGTCACAGGCTCCAGTGCCTTCATCATGCTTGTGGCCCTTCCCTGGACTGTCTGCTGTATGTCATGTATCTCTCACCCTGAGAAGCCCAGAACTGGGCACAGCACTCCAGGTGAGGCCTCACCAGGACTGAGTAGAGGGGCAGGGTCACCTCCCTGGATCTGCAGCGCAGGATAGTGCTGGCCTATTTTGCTGCAAGGGCATGTAGCTGGTTTATGTACAATTTGTTGTGCAACAGGACCTCGGGTCCTTTTTTACCAAGTTGCTTTGCAGTGCCAGGATACACTGATGCCTGGGGTTGTTCCTTCCCAGGTGCAGGACTTTGGACTTCTACTTGTTGAGTTTTCTGTCAGCTCGTTTCTCCAGCCTGTTGAAGAATCTGTGGATGGCAGTGTGACCCCTGAGTGTATCAGCCTCTCCTCCCCAGTTTTCTGTCATCAGTAAACTTGCAGAGGGTACACTCTGCCACACCCTCCAGGTCATTAATGAAGATGTTAAACAGGACTGGAGTCAGTATTGACTGCTAGTCACTGGCTTCCAACTAGATTTTGTATCCTGATCACTACCCTCTGGGCCCAGCCATTCCAGCTGGTTTCAACCCACCTGACAGTCTGCTCATATCCAGCCTGCACTTCATCAGTCTATCTATGAGAATATTGGAATATAGTGCGGAAAACCTTACTGAAGGCAAGGTGGACAATATCCACCTTTGTTTCTTCATCTACTGGGCCATCAACACAGGTTATCAAGTTGGTCAAGCATGACTTCCATGGGTAAATGAACCCATGCTTACTACTCCCAATTACTTTCTTGTCCACATTCCTGATGTTATTCCGGAAGATGCTCCTTTGTTGTTGCTTGATGGGGTAAAAGACAAGGCCACCTATATTACCCAGGCTGGATTCTACTGCAGAATTAAGTCACAGTAGACCTTTTACCTTTTTCAGTGATGTAACCATCTTTGTCCTTGTCTTTTAGCTAAGCCCACTTGTTCTGGGATACCAGTGGGGGAGGTGCCGTGCAGGACTAACGCTTTTCTTTCTCCTCCTAAGAGTTTTTACTGTGGGCGCCAAAACCACACATTACTTCAATATTTGTGAGCTTGGCAACAGTGAAATAGGAGAAGGCCAGAAAAAAGAGGGAAGCAACGTTTTAGTGGAGTAGACAGAGCTAATTGTTCTGATTATAAATTCTGTATTGTACTCAGGCAAATATAATAGCCAATTATTATTTGCTGTGCTTTTAAACCCTCCACTCTCTTTGTAATTTATACTTTTGCCTGGCTTGACTCATCTTCCAAAATAATTGTGACGATTCACCATAAAGCACCAACTAACTACACCTTTGACAGTGACAGTGCTGTTATAAATTATGTAGTATCCAGAATCCAAGGAATTATAAGTACTGTAGAAAACTGTCCAACTGTTAGCACTGGGATTTTTGCAGACAAGTTCTGGTAGGTATGGGAGCATCAGTGTACCCAGCAGTATCTTCCCACCACAGTGATGGAGGTACATTCACTCATCACATTCATATGGACCCATCTACAGGAGGACAGAGGAATGGAGGGGCAGACAGAAAGCAAGGGAGTCATAACATGTTATCCTGGTATTTTCCAGTACTGACTCGCCAACATCTGTAAGCACAGAGAAGTTACAAAGCATTTAATCTGTTGTGTTTCTGCCCCAAGCATTGAATGTGATCCCCAAGAAGAGAGTTGGGGTCCTCTCTCTGTATCACCCTCTCTTCATTATTTCCAGAAAGATATTTTTAAAGTATCTGTCCAAAGAACAGGAAACATTTCCCCACCCCTTTCAGATTCTAAGTGATGTTTCTACATTACTAATTTAATTCAAGATCAGCCATACAAAGTGCTCTTAATGTAATGCCTGATAATAGTTTGGAGTGACTGAAGGTGCCTTAATGCAAATATCATGTTGCATGAAGCAGAGTGCTTTACAATGGCTGCTTTGTTGCTGCTTAGATGTAGAACATTGTTTTCTTGATTAGCAAATACAGTGTCTGCATTTTTCAGTTGCTAAAAGAAAGCAGAAATGCAGCCACCAAGCTTTGGGAACTGTATTTTCTTACATATTGCTGATAGTACAAAATATTTTAAAATTTAGGCAATAGGCTTTAATCAAATCCTCTATGATTTTGTTTTACAGATCATAAGACTAAACCCGTTGGGCTGCAGGCATATAAAATGTCATTGTTAAAGGTATTCCCATTGTAAACAGAAAATGCTTTCAAATTTACACTGAATTTGATGGCAATTTTATTTCCTTTCAAGATGTTAAACTTGTTCTGAGTAAGTGTTGTCTGAGGGAAAAATTGCAGTAGTGGCTCAAAACTCGACTGTGTAAATTTCATTGACATAATTTCAAGATGTGTATGTACATATTTATATGAGTATGTGCATATTTTTAGAACCCACATGTGTGAAAATCCCAATTTGCAGCAAGACCTATGTGGTAGTGGACTGAACAGTGACCTCTTGTTGTCTCCTACATTGCCCACTCAAAACAAGCCTCCTAATTTTCTGAACAGAACAGGAATATTTTTGGACTAGTGGGCCATTTTTCTTTCTATTCAGACATTCTTTACTCTCTGGGATGTTTTAGAACTTGTGTGGTTTGCCTTCAGCTTTTAAGACTGTATATGCTCACTCTTTCCCAATATCTACTTCATTAAAAGCATTTTTTATTCCCACCAACTCTATTTCATTACTTTCCAATATACTGCAATACTTGCCCTTGGTAACTCTCTTCCAAAATCTGCAATGACTTCTTGGCGACTTGACAATGGTGAAAATTCTCAAAGTAACTTAATCATCTAAATTAAATTGGCTTTATTTATTTATTTTAAAGGCCTTTTGACTGTCTTCATCCTTCTTGATTTGTCTCCTGCTTTGTCAGCATGTGAACCATTAGCACCTGAGTTCCTTCAAGATTTAGTTTTCCTATTCTTACATTACCTCCCTCAGTGGTCTTCCAGTGGTTTCTGTCATGCTTTCTTTGCAGTGTATTATACAGTTTCTTCTTGCCTGTTGAGAGTTTAGCATATTCAGTGTGATATATAAATAATAATATTTGGAGCAGAGAGTATGAAAAGGTAATATGTAATTGAAGAAAAGATGCTGACTTGGGTTGGTAGAAGAGAATATACAGGACTTTAAATATGAATACATACAATGAGATAGGATTAGTAGTAAAATTCAAATTCACATGGCAGGAAAATAGTTTTAAGGATAATTGCATCCATTTGATTTTGATTATGTCTGGATGCAGATTCAGCTGCCTTCAATGAATGCACCTGAAACATCACACCTGAGTTAGCTGATCACAGAATTGTGTAAGCATTCAAAAGAGAGCATGCCTTCTGTCTGAATGCAAAGAAGCAACTTTAGGGAGTCATTCTGTTTAGGACAAGTAAGAACAGCTATACCGAGTTAACATAAAGCTCAGAAAACCATATTGAGTTAAAATACTGTAATAACAGCAGCAGGTGCTCAAGAGAAAAGTAGAAACAGCACAGGATATACAGTGATTCTTCCCCTTGAGTAACTTCCCAGCATTGACTCATTGTTGGATTTTGAGGACCTGATAAGCTGTAGGTTTCAGATACTGTGTTATAGTATAGGATGCATTTATTTGTGATGAATTTCAAATTTATACTTCTGGTCTCCTCAGCATCCTCTAAGAATACTTTTCAAGTCTAAGTAATGCATTGATTTGGGAAAAAACACTTCTTGTTGTTAGCTAATGATTTCCTTGGCTCCCTTAGTTCTTATGTTACATGAAATATCTAAAAAATAATGAGAGAACATCCTTTCCATGATTTTGTGGACTGAAATAGATGAGAACCTAAATGCATTTCTTAGTTTCTATTTTATTTTATTTTTTAAAGAAAAATTCCAAGCTTTATTGGTAGTTCTTGCATACAATACATTTTGTGTTATGTTATCAGGTGCTTTCTTGATATTTATTGTTACAAATATGTAAATCAAAGAGAATATGTAATTTAATCATATTACAGCTGCCATATTTTCAAATAAGTACCTCTTCCAACTTTGCACTTTAGTTTCTAGCACAAATAATAATTATTCCTACATTCATGTGATTGACAGTATACAAGTGAACTTTCAGACTGTTGAAATGCTGTGAACTTTGTTAAGTTTATTGTGCTCTGAATTTAATAAGAAGCTGGAATATAGAAATTTCTAGTGTATTTACATGCATTCGTTAGCAGTGTTTGGTGGTGTGATTTGATTGTCAATACATGGGTATGCGGTGCCTTTTGAGAGGGGGTTTGGTGTCCCACCTGGCTCGTTTATAGCTACTGTTCTGGTCATACTTACCACCCTCCTGCCAAAACTGCTGAAGGAGTCTCCACTGGCACTAGGTAACTAGGTTGAACAACTGAACTAGGGCCTTAATTTTGGGAGGAGAGCATGGAGGGATGCGCAATGTGTTTCTGTGACCAGTAGTATTGAAGACATGAGTAATATAAATAAATATTATTTTAAAAGATTAAAATAGTCAGGAGTTTTCAGCAATAAATGCAGCTGTTGTTGCTTAATGGTGTTTCACATCAGGTTACTGGTTAGAATCAATAATGACTGTGGTGGAAGAATGGCTGCAAAGTGCTCTGTCTTGGGTGGACTTACCATTACTTAATTCGTATTATAATGTCATGCTATATAATAGGAAATAATCTGTGTTGTGTATTTGCCCAAAGAAGATTTCTGAATCCATTGAAACCTGGAAATTCCAGCAGAATGCTGATTGTTGTTGGAGCCAGGGTTATATTATGATTTAATGACTTTTCTGGGCTTCATTTGATGACCTGGCCTAGAAAAACATTTTGAAGTAATAAAGCATCTGTTTGGCTCCAAACTAGTAAGAGAAGCATTGCTCTCTGCATAAACTGTTCTTTAGGAAGAATTGTGGAGGGCTGCTAATAAACCTTACTAAAATGCTTAAGCAAGATTGAAGAAAACAGAAAACTGTTCTGTTCCATGCAAAGTGAGTACATCACAAAGGAAAAAGAGAGGGGGAAAAAAAAAAAAGAAAGAAAAAAACAAAGGCAAGCCCACAGGGTTTTTGCCTCCCCTCCATGTGACTTGCAGCTTGCTGCACTCAGTTACATCGCCTCTGAGATATGTTAAAGTGCAGCTCAGTTTAATGAAGAAGTGGATAGGACAAATCAAGGCTAGAGACTCTTTACAGCAGCAGAGATTGGGTAAGTAAATGCAGCTGTAGATAAGTCTTTTCTGATACTGTAAAAATGTTGCAGTATCTTGCCTGTAGCATTTGAAAAAATACTCTGAGCTATCATTTTTTAGTGGTCCTTTCTTTGCCTTACTTAAGTAATTTGCAAATGTTGGTGGTACATACTATGCAACAGATTTATGCATCAGACTGATAAAGGATTTCATTCTATTTTTCAGACTTCCTGAAACAAAACAAATAACTTTCATTAAATTGCTTTTACTTACTTTGTTTTAAATTCTTTGCTATATAAGTAACTGCTTTGTCTATTTTAGTGCAGTGCTCAAAATAATTTCAGTGGGAGTTAGCTGATAGTTTCTGGTGCCTTCCTGTTATTTTGATTATTTTTCTACTGTTTAGTTAGAGGGGAGAATAGCTTATACTCTGAACTTCCTTGATACAGTATTTTCGGATTTCTAGAATCCAGCTCCAGATCACTGAAAAGTCCTCAGCATCAACTCGTTCCAGGAATTCATTCAACCATCCTAGTAGGATGTGATTTCAGTTGTTTGCTTTTGTTCTCTGTGTCTTTTTATAAAGATTTGTATCTGTTCTTCTATTGAGTTTGATATAGAAAATTCTGGTTTAAGTTTTTGTATGTATAAATTTGTGTAAATTTAATATCAATATACAAAGAAATATGATGACAGCTTTTGTTGCATTTGATTTTGATATTTTTTTTTTTGTCTGTAGCAATTGGAATGGACCTTGCAGTTGCTATAATGCTGTTAAGAATAGGATTGCAGCCTTAGTCAATTAGTGATTTCCAGAATGATTGTTGTAGCAGTTTCAGTGCCTGCCATTCGAGTATTTAAATCTCAGTGCATAGACAAACAGCTGAGAAGGGGGAATGAGGAATGTAGATTTTAGAGACGTAGACCAAAGTCTGATTCAAATCTTGGGAACTGAAGTAGAAAAAGCAAAGTCTTTTGGTGGTGGTGGTGCATTAAAGAAAATATTTTTAAACATTTAATATCTTGTGATGTACGGTGTGTCATCCTTTTGCATCATCTCACAGGAAAGAGTCCATTAAATATTATAGTCTGTCATGATGTTTACTTTCTGGATTAATCAGGATGTGTTATCTTTTTCAGATAATCACTCCATTTAGGAGGCTAATACTGTGTGCTGAGAACAGAAAAGAAATGGAGGACTGGATAAGCTCTCTGAAGTCTGTTCAGTCCAGAGAACACTATGAGGTAAGCTGCCATCCCTCTTGGTGCAACCTGTTCTAGCTCAACAGGTCAAGCTACAGGACACAGAACTGGAGTGTTCACCTTCCTTGATGTGAAAAGTGTGTCTAATGTCAGAGTGAAGCTTCATGTTAAGAACTTCACTAGCAAAATGAGAGCTTATTATCTCACTTTTGTTTAGAATTTTGGAGGGAAAGCAGGCTAAATACTCTCTGGAAAAGTTTTGGTGAACATTGCACTGTCGTCCCCTGTAATGTGGAACCGTACGTAACTTCAGTCACTGTAGCTGTGTTCTGTACTTGCAAATTTGTCTTAACTTCTCCTTTACTAGACCGCACAGTTTAATGTGGAACATTTCTCAGGGATGCATAACTGGTACGCCTGCTCCCACGCCCGCCCCACCTTCTGCAACGTGTGCAGAGAGAGCCTCTCTGGAGTCACTTCCCACGGCCTGTCCTGCGAAGGTAACAGAAACGCTTTCCTCCCCCTGTTTATAAATGCTGTGTGTGTAGGCAAAGGTCTGCAAGTTCAGTATGGAATGGTTCTGAAAATAGTGAGGAAGTAAAAAGCCTGAAGGGAGAAGTCTATTCACTAGATTGACCTTCCTCTGGGCAGAGGGACTGCTAATGATCTGGCTCACCTCTGTGCTCCACATGCCTTTTGAAATAACACAGTTTCCCCCTGTTGCAACAACCAGTTTGGAGTATACCGGGTGAATGGTTTGCAAGAAAAGATAGGATTTGTTTGATTCACACATAAAAAATGTGGAACAAAAAAGTCTTACTTGTTTGCAGAATCAGTGTTTCTCAGAAAATAATCATAGTGGTAGTTTCTGCCCAAAATCTATAAAAATTATTAACACTTTGTCCAGTGTTACGACCTTGTCCTCTCCAGTTCTTGTTTACTCTGTTGCTGCTCCCTCATTCTGCAGTACACACGGGGCAGATGAGGGCAAATTTATTGCTTTAAAAATTCTCTTATGCAGTGTAGGGGTAGAGATATAGATGACTGCATTTTGGTGATTTAACAGGTGAAATCCAGCACAAATAAAAAGGACATGTGCCTAAAGACTTCAGCATTAAACTTACGCAGAGAAATTATATTTCCCAAACAAAAAATTGTAATGGACCTGATACAGCTTATTTATTTTTTTCTGCAAGGTCTGTAGAAAAGTGCCAGCAAGTCTGCGTGTGTTACAATCCAACAGAAAATAAAGCATCCTTGTGACCTTAGGATATATATGAAATGTAAAGATATTTAATTACTAATATAGCTGCCTGCCCAGAAAGGAGAAGTTGCAGTTACACAGTTCATAACTTTGTTTTTTTGGATGCATATAACCCAACAGCAAATGCTCTTACTGATGCTGTGGTAATACTTGAGGTCTGAGCATAATAATATGTATTAAGGAAATCTTAAAAAGGAAACATTAACCCACTGTCCTGAATTGTCCATGCTTTTAATGTAGCTAATGGTGCTGTTGCCAAGGAACGGGGACAAACCTGTTTCGTAGAAATTAGGAGTAGCATAGTTACTTCCAGCTTCCCTGGTGTATGCTTTCCACTGTGTATTAGTCCTTTGGACAGTTTTAAGGCAATCATGGTATTCTCAGTGTCTGATACTGGCAGATGGACGTGTCACATGCTTAACTAAAATGCTGTTGTATTGCCTCTGTGTACAAACACAGTTATGTTTACTCAGGCAAAGGAAAAGAAAGACTCTCATAAGGAATTTATCCACTCATAAATTAATATTACAGCTATTTTAAAAGGCTGTTTAGCAAGAATTATTCTTGTAAGACTGTAAGTGTTAATGTTTGTAGTTTACCATTTTATGTTTTTTCAGTGTCTAATTTTGCTTCTAAGTATGATTTTAACATATGGCATTAGGGAAGTTTCTGTAATTTTCAGATTTGGGGTTTGTCACCTTTCTGCATAACTTATTACTAACTAAAGCTACACTTACCACATTTCTGATGCCAGTTAACCTTTCAGCAGTTTTTGCAAATAGTCTGTGAAGGTGGTTTGGATTTGCTTTCACTGTTCTACAGTTTCATCATCATGTATGACCTGGAACGTTTTGTCCATTAATAAGTTTACCTCCTCTTATTTCTTATCTACTAGTTTGCATCTATTTTCTTTCTTTTTCCAAGTTTTTTCTTTTTTAATAAAAGAACTTAAGTAATATGTCGGATCTAAATCATTTGACAGTTGACTCTTTTACTGGAATACTCCATACGCTGTCCACAATTCTGTATATTTGTCAAAACCCATGCTAATCATCCTTAATTTCTTCTTTTTTTCGATACTACTTCTTTCTCTAGAGGTCTTATGTGACTGAGATCATATTTACTTGCTTCTGCCATGTGCACTTCTAATGCATTTCACCATGTATTTTTTTTCTTACCTATGTTAGCAGTATATACAGTTTTAGGAGACAATGTAGGAAGTATGGAGTCTTAAGATTCCCCAGACTTTTTCTGTGCTACTTTTTCCCATTACATAATTTAAAAAACCTGCTTAAATATTCATGCGTGGCATCTGAAACCTCCAGCACTGCTTTACGCTGAGAATCCATTTATATCTATACTAAATTCAGTTGTGTGATCATTGATCCCAGGCTACTCTATTATGCCTCATATTGAGAAGCATGAGAGGTTCCTTCTCAAGAGATATTTGAGCTCTTTCTCCTCTCAGTGGTTTGTGTTACTGGCACACTAAGTTGTCTTGAAAGTAGCTTAAAGTCTTTGTGGTCTGATTCTTGACTGTTAACTATAGGTAAAAATAAATCCCATTGATATTTTGCAGCTTTTGATACTCTAGAGGATCAGTCCAGTAATATTTCATTCTCTTAGACTTGCTGGCTCCCAGCAGCACTGCACAACTGTTTTTTTCAGTCTGACCACACAAAAAGCCTCATTTCTTTTGGAGATAAGGTAGGCAACTTCATTCTTCAGGGCACCTTCCCTCCCAGCAGCCTTTGGCAAAGGTTGATCAAATTAATTGCAGATCACCCTGAAGATACTCCTCTAAGTTTTGTGGAAGCCGGTGTAAAAAAAAGATAACAATCACAGAATCGACTAGGTTGGAAAAGACCTCTGAGATCACTGAGTCCAGCCTTTGACCCAACACCACCTCATCTACTCGACCATGGCACTGAGTGACACATCCAATCTCTTCTTGAACACCTCCAGGGATGGTGACTCCACCACCTCTCTGGGGAACCCATTCCAAAGCCCAGTCACTCTCTCTGTAAAGAACTTCTTCCTAATGTCTAATCTAAACCTCCCCTGGTATAGTTTAAGCCCGTGCCCTCTTGTTCTACTGTTGGTTGCCAGGGAGAAGAGACCAACCCCCACCTGGCTACAACCTCCTTTCAGGTAGTTGTAGGGAGCAATAAGGTCCCCCTGAGCCTCCTCTTCTCCATAACTTAAGATGCTATTGTAATACCTTTGTTAGGTATTACAATGTGGTATTAGGTATTACAGTGTGAACTTGCATCTTTTTAGAAGTCAAAGAATCGATATGTATATCAACCTGGAGATGTAAATTATATCAGAGCAGGCTTCATTCTTGTTACTGCCCAAAAAACAACTGACTTTTATAAAACTCGATCATACACTCCTTTGAGATGCAAGGCTGTTCCTTCCACAGGTTCGTTTTATGTTGTCTTCTCAAAAGGTGATCTAGTTCTCAAATGTTGTCTGTGTGTTGTGTTACTTTGGCTAGTTCTAGAGGACTCATCTCTGCAACATTCATCCGCAGTCTTTACTAGGACAGAGAAATTATAATTTTTTTGCTTGGCTGTAGAAATTACTCCAAACTAGCTGAATCAAGGAAGGCTTTTGGTTTTTATGATCTTCAAGTGTTTCTCTTTCTCAAAGTTTAGCTTGCTGTATACTGAGGAGTCCAAGCCTAAGCAGTTGTCAGGTAAACACAGGGATACATGGAATGTTTAGGCAAAGAAGCCTAAAGAGCAATAGATCAGTACCTACACAAACTCTTTCAAGGCTCTCTATCCTCAATTACTCTGTATTAATACCACATTTCTATGCAAGTCATTGCCAGTGAAGCACTGCCTTTATGATTATTCTCAAGAATTTATTTTTTCATGGAGAATTTTTATTATGATGACTGAATCTTGATTGCTGATATCAAATATAGCTAATAAGTGGGAGATTGCAGTTTAAAGGAGAAGCTTTCTCCTGTGATGAGTCGCAGAAACAAACAATGTTGAAAGCACACTTTAGGATTGTAAAGTCCATCAATAAGAAAATACTGGGATTAAATTGCCTCTGCAAATGCACTTTGTGCACTTGGTCTTTTTTCATTATGATTGTTGGGGTTTGCCCACAAAACACTCTTCTTACCTATTGCCCAGGGAATTGTACAGGCACTACTTGCACAGTCATTGTCTGTGATTTTTGCCACATTTTCTGCAAAGACCGGAGAGTGAAGCAATCAGGAAGAGAAGGGATGTTCATTGTTAAAGAATGAAGGAGTAATAGAAAGCTGTTCTGGGCCTTTATATCACACCTCTGTAATCCTGGGGAAATAATTTATATAAGTTTTTTTATCAAATCAGTAGTTGTGTGTTGTTTATAGTCTGAAATGAGCATCACAGAAATGCTGAGCTTTCTATAACTGCAAAAAAGCTGTTCTGAAGTCACTGATACTTTGAAGAAATACAATACTGAAAAAAAGTGTTAATTGCAGTAGTAGTACTGAGCATAATAATAATAATCACAATAAAAATAAGAACAATTTTAACAGGCCAAGAAGAAATTAATATGGGTGTCTAAAAAGTAGTATTTTATTAGCTTTTGGTAAATAAAGCAAATACCTGTTGAAAATTACTATAAACCAGAGTATGGCACAACTCCATACTTTTCTACCATCCAGTGCATGCAGTGATTGAGGGTTCTGTTCTTCAAAAATGTATGATCAGATAACTGAAGACTTCACACCTGCATTCAGAAGCTATGTTGCAATGCTAAGTTTCATGAGTAATTTAACATTTTATAGTACTTGAATTTGTAATGTGAGTATTCTTTTAGCACTCTGTGATATTAAATCAACTTAGAGTGTTATTAATTTGGTTGAAAATAGTAAAAATTACAAGAAAGCTGCTTTTTCTGCTTTATAACATAGACATAAGCTTCACATTGGAGTGAAGTTAGGTTGCTGTTCTCACATGACTCAGTCTGTTTTCACTGTGGCTTATCCATCCATCATGTGAGAGTATTCTTGGAAACAAGAGAGCAGGTTCCTTGGAATATGTGGAGACAAATTCTGCCATCTTGAACAACTTAAACTATATATACCGGATCTTCAGGTTGGTTTCCAAGCCTTTGAAGCTGGACAAAAACAGTCTGAGCCTATTCTTATTTGAAGAACACAGAAGAGAAAACTTCAAAATATAGGTGGTAGGGTAGTAAGTCTCGTGAAAAACATGTTGAGTGCACTCCCAATGTAGTTGAATTAATTGATGGAGGGTTAGAATGAGAGGCCTTTGAGAGAGAAATGTTCTATAACAAAGGTGTAGATTTTCACCACAAGAGATCCTATGATAACATTCAGTAATGTTGACTGTCCTTCATTAAGATAGTAGTAGCTCTAGATTTATTCACTGTGTCTGACAGCAGGTGATTATCTCACTGTGACAACTGTTTGCTTGTAAGTGATTTTCTTGGTTGACTTTGTGAGATACCTGTTTCATATTTCAGTTAGAAACATTTACACAGAAAATTAAAGTTTAAAATACCATTCTATGAATATTCTTGCTTTGGTTTGGTTAAATTTTTCCTTGTCTCATATTTTAACTTTCATTGGTGAAGTAATGGCAGTTAATGTCTAGCCATATGTCTGCTTGTTTTCCAAAAGATTTCAGATATCAGGCTGATTCATGAATGGGATTCAGTGTAATCTGAGACAAAAATAAGTTAAGGGATAGTGGTAAGTAAGATTGAGATTTCATTTAAAACTTTCCTTTTCTTGCTCAAAATTATATCAGTGTCTTAAGGTCAGTGTTTTTGGTGATGTTTAATGCTCAGAATAGTATAAAATGTTGTTTGATGATATCGAGGTTGCAGGGGTTGACCCACAGAGTCTGATCTGTGATTTTATAGGTAGGTTATTTACTGTACTTACAAAGCAAACATAGCTGTCACTTGCCATCTATGGTTTGGCTTGTCGCAGCACTTCAAACCCTGGGATTGAATTTGTCTTTGCCTTGTTGAGAGAGCAAAATTTAAATACAGGGTTCCTAAGATCTAGTTGAATTATAGCTCATTAGGTTTGAAAATTGCATTACTTTGTTATCCCTTTGAAAATCTGTCATTTCCTATTCCCACTCATCTCTGATTTGTTGTATTTTGATCTGTGTGGCAAAGCAAACACCTACAACTTATGAGTAAGAAGCTGAATTCAGTGTCAATATTCTCCAAAATATTCAAATGGTGGTAGTGCTGATGTCCATCACTTGAAAATGCAGCCTTTATTTCTGTATTTTTGTGAGAGCTGACTTCTTTAGATGCCTGGAACCATGTTGTAGGTTGGCAAACACATAATATGAGGCTGAGCTGTTTAGAAAATGTGAGCCTACCCTGTCAGTTGGTATTTGAACACTTTGGGTCTACGTTGGTCTTGCTGCAACAGGTCCATGTCCTTTTTCTGTTGGGCACCATGGACCTGTTGGAGCGTGTTCAAAGAAGGGCCATGAAGATGATCAGAGGGCTGGAGCGCCTCTCTATGAAGGAAGGCTAAGAGAACTCTGTGGCCTTCCAGGACCTGAAGGGAGCCTACAAGATAGATGGCGAGAGACTTTTTACGAGAGCTTTTAGTGGCAGGACAAGAGGGAATGACTTGATACTGAAAGAGAGTAGGTTTAGATTAGATACTGCAAAGAAATTCTTTACTGTGAAGGTGGTGAGGCACTGGAACAGGTTGCCAGAGAAGTTGTGGATGTCCCATACCTGGAAGTGTTCAAGGCCAGGCTGGATGGGACTTTGAGCAACCTTATCTAGTGAAAGGTGTCCCAGCCCATAGCAAGGGGTCTGGAACTAAGTGATGTTTAAATGTCCCTTCCAACCCAAATAATTCTATGATTCTCTGAATACTGCTTTTTGAAATGTGAAATGACCTGAGGAGTTACTGTAAAAGCAAAAAGCTGCTTTTTGTGTGTGTGTGTGTGTTTTTTTGTTTTGTTTTGTTTCCCTTCTCTTTCTTTCTAGAGAGCAAGAAAGTGAGAGCTGAGCACTTAATTTCACACATCTCCCAGAACAGTGAGGATTGCTCTCAAACTCAGATGTTGCTTACACAGTCTCAATTCACTTTTTAAATTGATCTGGCAATGGATCAGTGGAATTAAAATGGGAAATTTATTATTCACAAGACCTTTTGTACCATGGCTTAATGTTTTTTAATGGTAGATAAACGATGGGCCAAAGCATTTGACAATTTCCTGTCAAATATTTGTTTGAAAAGAGACTACCACTTCTGATCTGCTGGCTAGTTCTCATAAACCTTTAATGGTCTTTGCCAAAATAATTTATATAATGCACTCTAAATAGAATGATGTCATGCACTTCCAGTAAAAGAAATACTCGCAGTTGGGTGCATCAGTCTGCTTGGTCTAATATGCTATCATTAACTAGTCATATCAATTGAGTTGAACAAAATTCAGATAGTTATTAGGTTGTCAGAATGTCTGCCTGTACTACACACTTGTGATGGGTATTCCATTTAGTAGACTTTTAGTGAATAAACCAGTACAAAATTAAGCTCTTTCTCATTTAATATAAGCTCTTGAAAAATCTTGTAACCTCCAGTATCCTGAATAAAAATATCACCACCTAACCCCTCACTTTCTCA
Source organism: Hafferia zeledoni (assembly GCA_035583235.1). Taxonomy (NCBI): domain Eukaryota; kingdom Metazoa; phylum Chordata; class Aves; order Passeriformes; family Thamnophilidae; genus Hafferia; species Hafferia zeledoni. The sequence goes on along the minus strand of JAWWEV010000001.1, from coordinate 57,548,999 downwards.
TCTCGTAATAAAACAGGCCCAGTACAGTTCCCCGCAGGCATCCTTTGAACGAAGAAACAGAGCTCATGACTCAAAATACATGTCATTGCTTGCACATTTAAACCAATTATCTGCATTATGTCACTGGAGGAACAGAAAAGGCAAAACCATGGTTAAAGATATATTTGTATCTTGCACCTGAAAAACTGGGGACTGATGTGGATTTGAGGACACAATTAGCATGGGCTACAGTTAAGCAGTTAAATGTAGTCTAGAGAGTTAAAGCTGGAGTGATTGTGAACTGAATTTTCATTTAGTTGGGTTGTATCATGTGTGCAACACTCAGTGACATGTACTTGCTGTTTTATGGAATATCTGTGTTAAATTTTTTAGAAGGTATCACTGAAATACAGCAAATAACACAATATATATGTGTATCTTCCAGTGTGTAAGTTTAAAGCACATAAAAGATGTGCTGTCCGAGCAACAAATAACTGCAAATGGACTACATTAGCCTCAATTGGAAAAGACATCATTGAAGATGAAGATGGTGTAAGTGCTATTCAGATTTACAGTATTTTCTAAAGCTGTTTCTTCTTTAGGGGAACAAAAAAAGGCTAAGCATAGAAATACTGCAATGTGACCCAGTGAAGTTTATTATAGGTGGCTATTTTCCTGAACACCTTTCAAACATGAACATGGTATTTAGAACCAAAGTTATCTTCCTATATCACAACACAAGTCTAGCAACTGTGGGCATTAGATTGCAGCTGTATTACAAGCTTTAAAGGCCACATGCAGAGAAACTCTGATGCTGGAAAATTGTCCCCAGAAGTTCCTACTTCTCTTAAGCAAAGGTAGTATTTTGCACTGTTACGATGCTGTTTTGGCAATGTACTTTGTGTCCTCCTACCTATGGCTGTTACCCAGGAGGCCTGTTTGGAATTCCCTGAATTGCAGGGCATTTTTTTTACCAATGAAAGCAGGAATTTTAAAATTAGCAGGAGAAAACAACAAAAGCTTTTGAGAGGTTTATTTTGATAGATAGGCTATTTTTACAAACACAGCCAAATATGAGCCACTGGTGTGAAACTTCTTCCTAGAAGGTTGGTGCTACGTTGCACACCTCAGTGTCCTGAGTTGCTCATGGTATTAAAGGGACAAAGAGTGCACTGAGTAAAGCTTTGCACTACATTTAGGAACTGCTTTATAAAGCTGTGACTTACCAGCTGTGGAGAGTGAGTAAATAAGGCCATGGAGGTATTCTGGTGTTCTACTGAATTTTAGTTATTTTTAATTGGGTCTGTGTCATGTGGTCCACGTTATATGGTTGGGAACTTGTTTGTATTACAGAGTCTCTGGACTTAAGTGCCCTGCTGTTTTATGGTTAGTTGCTACCATAGTACCATGAAGGAGATATATCTCCCTTCTACAGGTGTCATTTTTTCTGCCTAGCACGTGAAACACCACAGTAGTCCACATTCATTGCTGTTGCCTTGCGAGAATCAGTATCACTTATCCTGGCTGACCAGATTTTCATGAAAGGGCATAGCTGTGAGAAATAGTTTAAACCCACCAATATTTGAGAGACAAAAGCCTTTAATTTCTATTCCTGAGTGTTTCACTTTGATGTCTACTTCTCCACAGATAGCTATGCCTCACCAGTGGTTAGAGGGTAACCTGCCCGTCAGTGCCAAATGCGCAGTCTGCGACAAGACTTGTGGCAGTGTTTTACGCCTGCAAGATTGGAAGTGCCTTTGGTGTAAAGCTATGGTAGGTGCAGTGAACCATGTCCAAGCATCTGGGATTTTGCCAGCTTTATTGCTTACAATTATTTTTACAGTGTCATTTCATAACTGTGCTTTTGGATTAAGGAGGAGCAGGCAGCGTCTGCAAACTCAGGTCTCTGTAGCATTCAGAATTTCTGATGACTGTTCTGCTTGCTTCAGTTAATGTTTAATATGCCCACAGAAGCAGATTTTCTTTAATAGGTGTCACCGTCCAGTGTGTTTTCTCTGCCTTCTCCTAGCTGGTAACTGAGTATTCAGATGCCTGTTCCTTATGCCTAATAATCATGTTACTTTCTTGTATTTTTAATGTTTATTAATATTAGTGTAGTAATATTTTTATTAGCACAAAATATGGACTTTCTGTTCTTCAGTACAAATCTGTAGGTTGCTGATTGAAATTCTGTAACATACTACTGCTGTTCCCTCAATTATAGTTTTCTCTTAATTTTATCAAATTGTCTAAAAAGATGAGTTTCTTATAGAAGTCAGCAGTTTATTTATTGTTGAAATTTCTGGCATATAAATGGCTGAGGCTGTGTGTAGGCAGCAGGAAATGGTTGGCATCATCAGAGGTGATGTGAAATTTAGGTGAATTGCAGCAACCTGCAAAAGTGCCTCTCCTTCCAGTATCTGTGGAATAGACTTCTACAACATGGAGTTCACAGGACCCACCTTTGGCAAGTTGGTCTGGCTTGGTAGGGGCACCAGATTTAATGCAGTTATGTCTTCCAGAACAACTTGGTGGACCTGGCAGGTACAGAGCGATTGTTTCGCATGTACAGAGGGTGGCTGCTGCCACCAGTCCAGGTGTTGGCTGCTGGGAACTTGGTTCTCCCTTCCTCAGGGATGGGGACAAGTGATTCCCTTGAAAGGACAATTCATATCTGCTATAGGTATTGCTGATGATGAAGTTCTCCAAAATAATGTTTTGTTGAATGCGTAACAAGCCTTTGCAGTTGAACATTCATTTTTTTTTATAGTCTAGCTCGTCTTCCCTCTACACCTAAATGTTACATATGAGCCCATTCTTGTTACATAGATACTGTATCGGTTATATTTTCACATCAAAATTCCACTGGAGGAAAATAATTTTTTGTTTATTTTGTAGGTTCACACTGCCTGTAAAGATCTGTATCCTCGTAAGTGTCCACTTGGCCAATGTAAGGTATCGATCATACCTCCAACAGCACTAAACAGTATAGACTCCGATGGTACGTAGTACTGTAGTGTGCTCAGGGGTAGCTCTGGACTTGCGGTGCCTATTGAGGTCCATATAAATAACAACACTAAAATTCTTCTGCTGAGCGAGTGAACAGTCTTCAAATTTAGAGAGAAGTACAGTTTTCTGTGTAGGGTTATAGAGAATTATTTAACCATCATATTTTCAAAAGTATTTTAAAAGTTTCCCCAGTAGAAGTTTTGCCTCATTTTATTTATGACCCTGAAAAACTTTTCAAGTGAATAATGATAGTCCTCAGATGAAGTGAGCTGATGCTTGCACCACTTATTGAGTGAGTTCTCAAATTTTGAATAACTTTGCATTATGCAGAGGTAAGCTAGCTGAACAGTTCAGATCCAACAATTACATTATCAGGTTTAAGAGAGGAATTGCTTCCATAGCTTCTCTAATTTTTTTAAATATAAGCAGCATAAGAATCCTGCAACATACAGATAAAAGCCCAGCAAATGTTCAAAACCCAGAGATGCTCTTTGGTGGCTCAGTCTAGAGATGCATGAGCAGTGGGAGACAGCACTTCAAGGCAGAGGGTGGATTTAAATAAGGAGTATCATGAAATTTTAATTTCTTTAATTTTATAGTTTGTGTTGGTGGTAAATGCAGACCAACAACTTTAACACAGTTCAATGAATTTTGTTACATAGAGTTAATAAAAGTGATTGTTTATGTTTAATATATTCGCTCTATTTACTTGCTGTGTGGTGTCTTAGACATCATTCTGCTATTTATTATTCATGCTAGGAAGATTGTTCCATATGTGAAATTATTTTTCTTGGCATTTAAATAAATTACTCAATCCTTATTTTAAAGTAGACATTATGATAATGTGGAATTAAATTAGCATCCTTTAATGTCAATTTTTAATTTGTAGCTTTAATTTTTTTAGTAATAAAAACAATATAGTCATTTTAATATTGCTGGAGACAAATGTCAAAACTTACACTTGTGATGTCTGATTTTGAAATGTTGCTGAGAAACCAGTACTTCTGTGGACTGGTCATGTTTGTGCCAATAGTGTCCGTTAGTACTTACTTGCTACTAAGGACCTTGTAGAAAGCCTGCTTTGTTTAGTTAAGACCTGCATTAACTTTAATAAGCTTTGAATCGCAGCTGAAGGACTGTTGTTCAGTGATTCTATTACATTTAATAGTATAATTTCAGTCTGAAAAGAAAGCTCTTGTGCAACATCCCACCTGGGAGCAGCTGAGTACCAGTTACTTTTAAAATCTGTGAGTACTCTTAGGAGGCTCATACAGATGTGGATGACCCAGTTCATCCCTGTAAAGTTAAGGTAAAATAAGATTCAAAACCAAACACTTGTAACTGAAAAATATATTTAATTATATGATAGTCTGTGAAGATGGTATTTGAGAAGTATTCTAAAAGGTTAGTAAACTGTCACTGTTGAAAAACAATAAAGCTATTGTCTTCAGGATTTTACTGAATCTGGGCACTGAAAAAAACAGAAAGAAAAGAACTGGTAAATTTTGCGCAATTACATTTTTCTTGCAAGGCTAATACTCAATTTAGCATTTACATTATGCATGATAAAATGTGCTCCTTTTGTCCTTCATCCCTTTCCTCCTCTTTCCCATGATTTCTTTTTGTGTTGTTCATATTAGAAAACCTTATTTATTTCATTCTTTCTAACTATGTTCACAGGTTTCTGGAAAGCCACATGCCCGCCATCCTGTGCCAGTCCTCTTTTAGTTTTTGTTAACTCAAAGAGTGGAGACAATCAGGGAGTAAAGTTTCTTCGTCGATTCAAACAGTCGTTAAATCCAGCTCAGGTGTTCGATTTAATGAATGGAGGACCTCACTTAGGGTAATGACCTTGGAAATCTTGAGCAATCCTTTCCACAGGGGAATTCAGTGCAAAGTATAGTGTTGTGTTCCCCTTGTTAACAGTGTTACATCCCCTCGTTGCTGTAATTTTATCACCCATGTCTACTCCAACTTCCTGTTTAAAATCTAAGAGATAACAGAATTTCAGGATAAATTCCTGTGTATGAAGGGATTGTAGGATAATATTTTCTTTTTAGAAAAGCTCACAAATTCAAACCCAAAACCTCTTGATTAGCTTTGGCTACCTTTGATTTCTGTTAACTGGTAAGGCTCAAAACTATTACAAATGTTTAGATGTTTTCCTGAATCAGGGCCCTTATGCACAGTTGCCTGGGGGCTTTTCTTCCATTTCATATGTGTAATTCAGATATTCCTGTGACTTTGTTGTGAATAGCTATGGAATAAAATTATTGTCTAAATGTACTCTGTATCTTTTTGAATTCTGAACACAAATGTCAGCAGGGGAGTCTGCAGTGGATGATGGACAAGTACATGAAAATTTTTGTCATCTGAAAAGTACACCCAAAGTATGGTTTAGGGAACATATGCAAATGGTCAAGGAAATTACCATCTTGTAGAATTTGGAGCAAGAACATATTTAAAAGCATCAGGCATTTCTACAAAATCTAAGGGTTGATTGTTGGAGAGATAGGGATGAAATCTGCATAGTGGTGGCCACAACCCAGGCATCTTTGCACACCAGAGAGGTGGTGGATTCACCATCCCTGGAGATTTTTAAACGCAGATTAGACATGGCACTGAGTGCCATGATCTAG